>LOEQ01000688.1:759586-770420 GCA_001685075.1 Bramus lutescens | reverse complement strand
ACAGCACCTGCTCAGGGGTGGCCCCACCCCACCCACCGAGAGCTGGGTCCTCCCCCATGATTCACCCATCAGGAAAATGTAGCACAAGCCAGCTTAGTGGATGCACTTTTTCAGTTGAGGTACTCTCGCCTAAAAGGACACCAGCTCATGTCAAGTTGACCTAAAACCATCACAGAGAGAGAGTGTGAAGGGAGAGGCAGAGCTGGTGGAGGCAGGCTGGCTCTGGAGAGGTACAGGACCCCACACGCCCTCTCCAGAGTGGAAACGTGAGGCGGGAGTCTCTGGAGGGAATTGGCCCTGGTGTTGGACTCTAACCCAGGCACAGACATTTTGTGTCTAATCCCAGACTGCATTCAGATTACGTTAAATCCCCAACTGGGGACACAAAATTAGAAATGAGTACAAGGAAACACTACATGAGTAAAGGCTTAAACACAGCTGCTTGGCTGGGCTTGGTGTGAGGTTCTGAGACCCTTCTCCCTTCGTCTTCGGACCGACCTCAAGTTTGCAGTCTTCCTGTCTCGGCCTCCTGAACGCAGGGTTTCAGGCATGTAGCCGTGCCCAGCAGAAGCAGTGTGGGGTCAGGGGAGACACGTGTGCTGCTCATGCATGAGGCAGTCAGAGAACAACCTGCAGGAGTTGTCTCTCTCCTCCAACCATGCGGGTTCTGCCGGGCACACTCATCATCAGACATGGCAGCAGATACCATTACTCACGGACCCATCTTACCAGCCCTGAAACTAAAACCAAAACCAACCTTTGGCCACCATTACTCTCGGCCCTTGGTTGTATTTGTTGAGCTTCCTGAGGCTGCAGTGACTCTCAAGACCCTCAGCACATCTGTCCCTGCAAGCCCACAGCCACCAGGGCCCACTGTGAGACCCTGGGTATTTTGGAGGCCACTGCTCAGCCCACACAGTAATTAAGGAATTGTTACTGAGAATTCATGAAGTCAGGCACGGCGATACACACCTGTAATCCCAACACTTGGGAAGCCAAGGCCCATGCCCCAGAAGCCAGCCTCTGCCTCATTAAGGCATGGGGCTGCTGGCAAGAGTTTCATCCCAACCCTTCTCCCCTCGTATTGGCCAGAACCCAGAATAAGCCAGAAACAAGAGTCTGATGTTGAGGGACAACAAGATTGGGCAGTGTGGATAGCCAGCCCCACACCCACTCTGGAAGCCCCGGTTCACCTGTCCCTTCTTCCAGGCAGTGGACTACGAGCTGAACCGCGCCTTCATGCTGACCGTAATGGTATCCAACCAGGCGCCCCTGGCCAGCGGGATCCAGATGTCTTTCCAGTCCACAGCAGGGGTGACCATCTCTGTCACTGATGTCAACGAGGCCCCCTACTTTCCCTCCAACCACAAACTGATCCGCCTGGAAGAGGGTGTGCCCACCGGCACTGCGCTTACTACTTTTTCCGCAGTGGACCCTGACCGGTTCATGCAGCAAGCTGTGAGGTGAGTCATCAGCGTGGCCTGGCCTTGTCTGACCCTCAAAATGGGGTTCAGTTCTCTCTGCTACTCAAAAGAGTCCAACAATGCCCAAAGAAGCCTGAAAACCAGAAATCCCAGCAGAGAGAGGAAGGACAATGGGTACCATGTCCAGACCTGAGGCACTAGCTTAGTCTAGGAGCAACCCACCCTGGAAGTCACGTAATAAAATAACCTTGGGCATGGTAGGCACTGCCACCATGTCTAGGCTAACAAGGAAGACGTGAGGCTATGGAGTCAGGGCAGGTCATAGCTTCACTTGAGCAAGCTACTTACCTTCTCTATCCCTCAGAATACCCCCCTGTAAAATGTAGATGATGAGAACACAGCCTCCAAGAGTTCCCCAGAAGCTGAGACCACCCACCACAGGGACATGAGGCTCTGTTGTGGCCTGTCCTTCCCTGTGGGAGGGACACAGAGGGACGTGAAACCTCCAGGTACTCTGAAGGAACAGCAATGCCATTGTGCTATGATCCAGGATGCTGATGCTGTGACCCTAGGATGCATGCAGGGCTGTCCGGATGAAGGGCACTGGGGCCCTCACCTTGCCTCTGGCTTCCTGTCCATAGGTACTCGGAGCTGTCTGATCCCGCCAACTGGCTGCACATCAACACATCCAATGGGCAGATCACCACGGCCGCAGTCCTGGACCGAGAGTCACTCTACACCAAGAACAATGTATACGAGGCCACCTTCCTGGCTGCTGACAACGGTGTGTCCCACTGTGACCCATGTCCTGGCGTTATGGGCCAGGGAATGGGTGTTGGTGGGGGTGGGGGGCCAGCAGCACCCAGAGGGAAGTCTGTGCAGGCAGCCATGAACTGAAAACTTTGACAGTCAACGCTGCCCTCATCCTGCTCCCTTCCATCACCCAAACTTCAGTTACTCCACCTAAGAACCTGCTTCAGACCGTGTTCCCACGGTCCTTCATTCATGGCTCCAGGGTAGTCAGGAACCTGGAAACGCAATGGCAGATGGCTGCCCTAGCTTCTCAACTTCCCCACCTATACCTGGGTGATGACAACAGATCTGCTGTTCTCCAGCACTGTTAGCTGGCATCCTATCCAGGAAAGGCAAGAAGGCCTGTGTCCACCCTAGACCTGTGATGCCTGAGAGCCCTGGGAGCAAGGGAGGGCACTGGGCAGGCACTGGACAGATGCTGGGCAGGCAGCATAGAGAAAGAGCTAAGAAATGAAGCAGAAGGGTGATGCTTCATGCTGAGGAAGTCAGTGCAGGTTCTTAGAGATGGATTTTTCTTTGGGCTACCAGCTCACCAAAAAGAATGCCATGGAGACTTATACTAATTATGAAAGCTCAGCCTTAGCTTATGCCTGTTTCTAACTAGCTCATATAACTTAAATTAACTCATTTCTACTCATTTACTTTTTGCCTCATGGCTTTATTATCTCATCTCCATAGTGCCCATCCTGTTTGCTCTGTGTCTTCTGGCATCTCCACCTTCTTCCCAGCATCCTCTCTGCCTAGAAACCCTGACTAGCTTCTGGCTGCCCAGCTTTTTATTAAACCAATCAGAGGGACATATCTTCACAGTGTACAAAAAGATTATTTTATAACATTTCCCCCTTTTGTCTAAATAAAAAGGAAAGGTCTTAACTCTAACATAGTATAAAACTATATACAATGAGAACAATTATCAGGTATTGTCTAAAGAGAAAGGAAAGGTATTACCATTAACAAATGAAACTATATACAATAAGAACAATTATCAATTAATAATTATATTCACAATGTCTAGTCCATTTGTATTTGGCAAATTTAGAGAAAATACTCCATTATCTATCCTATTTTCATGAGTCTGAAGTTTTGTGCCTAATTTACTTTCTATCAAAACTAAGGAAAACTAACTGTAACCATCTAGTCTTCAACCCCATTGAAGACCTGAGGATATACTATTACCTGGGTAAACAGGAAGTGCAGAGCAAGCCATTTCCAAAAATAAGAGAAATAACAGAAACAGTTGGCTGCCTGGACCCAAGGTTCCCTCTGTAACACTGGGGATAACACAGATATTCTTCAGGCTTAGAATATCTGACAGACTTTTCTGTGAAGTAGGAATTTTTGAAGGACTGCCTTATGTGTCTTGGCAAAGTTCAGCAGTTGCTTTATTTTGTATCTTGCTTGTCCAATTTGGGCATCATACTGAAGTACAATTAATAAAAGCTTAGGGACAGATATTGGGGTTCAACCTGAAGATCTGAAAATCAAAGAAGCCAGCCACTGGCTCTTACCTCGGCATCAGTCTGAAATGGCGATCCTGCCTCCAGGAATCTTAGAATGAGACTGAGTCTGAGAGCTGTCTCCTCCCATTTTATAATTCTCTCTAGGGCTGGATTAAAGGCCTGTACCACCCAGTTTCCATGGCAAGCTAGTGTGGCCACTGGGATTAAAGGTGTGTGTCACACTGCCTGGTCTATAAGGCTGACCAGTGGGTCTATTTTACTCTGTGATATTCAGGTAAGTTTTATTTATTAAAATACCATTGAAATGACACTATACCATACTGCCAGCAGTCAATACAAGGGCAACTTCTTTGTCCAGTGTCTAACTTTTGCTACAAAGAAAGCAAACTCTGTATGGAGTTTCTTTGACGCCCATCATCTTCTTGGTGCTGCCAGGAGTAGACGTGTCTCATTGTCATGAGAAGCCTTATGTTATTAAAACAGCTTAAATGCCATATTCTGTAGGTCTTTGAAGTATCTGAAGACCACCTATCTATTCAAAATATACCTCTGTTTGAACTTGAAAACATACCTAACATGACTATAAGTTTGATTGTGATAGATGGCTAACTATCAACCTATGTTTCTTTAGTGGCCTAAATACCTTTTAAAGACTAAAACTTTGCATAACCTTCTAAAATGAGCTGCATAGGTGCAATACCTTAAACAGGAGTAGAAAGATATTACAGTATAACAATAACCTTAAATTTGTATCAATATACAAAAAATTCATACCAATGTAAAATATTTGTGCCTAGTGGTTGTTCAAAAGTAGTCTCAATAATCTGCCTCTTTATCCCATCATTTCTATACTATGTCCCCCATTTTCATTTCAGAAAGAGATCTCTGAATCTAATCTCCTTTGTTTAGATACTGACCATGACCAGTAACAACTTGTAACCAACGCCCCTAAGTGATGACAAACATCCATAACCCACCCAATGACCAGAAACCACCCAGCCCACCTCTTGGGAACATGGGCGTTGTGTCTGATTGTGTGAGACAAATCTTTAAACTACTATGTCCTGTCAGCCACCAGCACAGCTTAGCTTAGTGCATGGCGCTGCCACGTGGCACTGGAAGCTGGCTCCAGCCCGAGGGTAGTGACGCCTCTGCACACCAAGCACCAGCTCGCCTGACAGACTACAAGACTAGAAAACCACATCTGGCTACTTGTCCAGAGCTTTTCTTAGCTTTCTCCAGCCCTGTGTTTGGATATTCGAGCCCCATGTTGGACGCCATTTGTAGACAAATTTTTCTTTGGGTGACCAGCTTACAAAAAATGATATGTAGACTTAATTATGAAAGCTTGGTCGTAGCTTAGGCTTGTTTTTAATTAGCTCTTATAATTTAATTAACCCAATTTTATTCGTTTACTTTCCTCCTCGTGGCTTTATTACCTCATCTCCATAGTGCCCATCCTGGTTATTCTGCATCTCCTGGTGTTTCTGCCTTTTTCTTCCCAGCATCCTCTCTGTCCAGAAATCCTGCCTAGCTATTGGCCATTCAGCTTTTTATTAAACCAGGCAGAGTGACACACCTTCACAGTGTACAAAAGGATTATTCCACAAAAGGTTCTCCTGAGGCTTCTGAACGCTATGAACCAAATATGGGAAGTCTATGGCCAAGAGGCCCATTTCAAGACCCAAAGCCCTCTGAGGTCTAGCTGAGCACTATCAAGAACTCCATGTAGTGGAGGTTGGGGAGGTGTAAAGCAGATTCTGAACAGAGATGAGTCTAACGCCATTGCTCCTGGAAAGAGTCCTGGCCTCTCTGGGCCTTGACTTTCTCCTTGGCAGAATGGGAGAACCTTAATACCTCTGAAAGCCACATCACTCATGGGTGATGACAGGCGTATGAGTGAGCCAGAGGTCAGTGTTCTCCATGGCTCTGACCAATGCCCTCCTGTCACGGCTTGAGAGCCCACTGAAGGCCAGGCATCTACCCAGACTCGGAAGAGAGAAGCCTCACTGGGAGAACTCACTGAGGGCCAGGCGCCTACCAAAGATTAGAAGAAACCAAGCCCCCTTCCTGGCGGAACCTGCTTTCCAGTAGAGTCACTTCCGCTGAGGTAGCAGTAAGTTCAACAAGACTGGAAGGGATTCTCTCTCACATTAAGGAGTGCTGGAGCTAGGGGTGATATAGCTCAGTGATAGGCCACCTGCCTCCATCTATGAGGTTCTGAGTTCATTCCCAGTGCTGTGGAGGGAGAAGTTTAGCCAGGCCTGCCGATGCATACCTGGAATCCCAGTTACTCCAAAGCCAGCCTGGGTTACAGAGCATGTTCAAAGTCACATCAGCAACTTCAATGAAGAAATCTGAAAGCTGGCAGCCAGGGTGAGATTTGACAACCAGGCCCACTCCGCTCACACTATGTCTAAGCTGTGCCCAGGCATGGTCCAGAATGGATGCCCCAGGCATCATCACCACGGTCTGGCAAACAGAAGGAGAAGCAGGAAGAGTGCCGTGCACACCCAAGCTCTCCTGGGGACTTTGAGAAAACACCACACAGGGCCTCCGCTCAGAGTTCGTGATGACCAGAACTTAGGCGTAAGCTCACATCTAGCTGGAATGTGACCTCCCAGTGGATAGTGAGAATCTGGGGTGACATTTAGGTTCTGGGTCTTCTCTTAAGGAGAACAATGTGGGCAGCCATACAACAGTCTCTGCCTCCACAGAGACGGGAGAAATAAGCCCAGCAAGGCCATTATAAGCTGGGTGGAACTAAGGTGGTGGGAGAAGGCAGGGAAGAAGAGGAAGGGGAGCCTGCCACTGTTGGAAGGGATGTGGGCAGAGGTCCCCGAGGCAGGACAGTACTAGTGAGCTCTTGGGAGAACTGAACAGCTAAAATTTCAAGAGCAAATGCTACTGTGGCCCCAAAGCTGTTCCCATAGCAAATGACAGCCATAGAAACTCCAATCCTAACCCGACTGGCTGCCCCCAGGTCCCACAGTCCTTGCCGTCCACAAAGTTGATTGTATAGGTGCTGGAGAGANGCTGCCCCCAGGTCCCACAGTCCTTGCCGTCCATAAAGTTGATTGTATAGGTGCTGGAGAGATGACTCAATGATTAAGAGTGACTGACTGCTCTTTCAGAGGACCCAGGTTCAATTCCCAGCACCCACATGGAAACTCACAACCATCTGTTACTCTAGTTCCAGGGGATCTGACACCTTCTTCTAGCTCTGTGAGCAATGCACAGATGTGATTCAGAGACATACATGCAGGCAAAACGAATGCATACAACAAACAAAAAATTAATCTCAAAAAAAAGAATTTTAATTGGCCATACAGACAGCCCTTGGTGAGCACCTAGCCCTTGTTCAGAGAAGAGCACCTGGTCCTTTTCAACAGCAGGTTACAAGATAGAGAAGGAATTCCGGTCAGCGTGTAGGTGTGTGTCTTGCTGGGGATGTCACACATATGCCTGTCTTATGTCCTACAGGGATCCCTCCAGCCAGTGGCACTGGGACCCTGCAGATCTACCTCATTGATATCAATGACAATGCACCACAGCTGCTGCCCAAGGAGGCACAGATCTGCGAGAGGCCAGGCCTCAACGCCATCAACATCACTGCAGCCGACGCCGACATGGACCCCAACATCGGCCCCTACGTCTTTGAGTTGCCCTTCATCCCCACTACAGTGAGGAAGAACTGGACCATCACCCGCCTAAACGGTGAGCCCAACCGCAGAGCCCTGGCCAGGCAGAGCCAGGATCTAGGATGTGGCCCAGGATCCATCACCAAGGAGCAGTGAATCACACAGATGGGAAACAGCCCCAACCCTCCCAGAGAGTTCACACACAAGGCTGGGGATATGGCCCTATGCACTCCTATCCCCACCATGAAGCCATTCATTTCTCCCTAGTACCTGGCTGTTTTTTAGACAGAGCCTAGCTTGGACTATGCTGGCAGTCACTGTGGGTGGACTGGCCCCTGAAGGCTGCACCCTCTTAAGAGGTACTCCTTGCTGTTACCCCTAGGACAGGGTGACCTCATTCTCAGGTGTGGCCAGCCTTAGGGTCATTACAACTTCCCAGAGGAGCAAGGCCCATCTATGCCTCCACCTGCAAGACTACCAATGCTTCGTGCCCTTACCAACACGAGAGGCTGTTGCTTCAGGAAGCAAAGCCATTGCTTCCTTCTGCCTCCAGGCTACCGGTACAGGACTTACATATGTGTAGAGGTTTGGGTTCCTTTGCCTTTTTTCTTTGGGAGAGGTTTCTTTCCCTGATTGACTTCATAAAACTCTATACTTTCAGGGAATCATCTCTTCATCCTATATTTTGACTCTCTTTTTTCATATGGTCAATGTTTTAACTTTGTGTGTCTGTGTATGTGTGCAAGGTACACATATGTGCATATACATGTGTGTGCATGCATGTACACAGGAGGCCATAGGCAAGCTCCACTATTGTTCCTTGAGAGCAGTCTGCCTTGCTTGTTCAGACAGGGCCTCTGTAGCTGACCAACAAGCTCCCAAAATCTGCCTGCTTCTGCCTCCCCAGCTCTGGAACTATTTAGTATATACTCTGAGCCAGGCTTTCTACATGAGTCTTGGGGGCTAAGACTCAGACCGTCATGTGGCAAGAACTTCACCAGTGAAACCATCTCCCCAACTCAGTGTCTTTAACTAAATGGCATGGTGGTAGAGTGTGTGTGTGTGTGTGTACATATGTGTGTACTTGTGAGCGTGTGCATGCACTATGTTGTGTGTGCATATGAGTGTATGATGTATATGCATGCATATATGTATGTGTGAGAGAGATTTTCATGCTATCAGACTCAGTGACTACCTATGAAAGTTTTCCTTGGGAAGGAGAGCTGACCATTGGCTCAGTGTTGCTGTTCCTCACTCCAGGTGACTACGCCCAGCTCAGTTTGCGCATTCTGTACCTGGAGGCAGGGGTCTATGACGTCCCCATCATTGTCACGGACTCTGGAAACCCTCCCCTGTCCAACACATCCATCATAAAAGTCAAGGTGTGCCCGTGTGATGAGAATGGTGACTGCACCACCATCGGTGCCGTGGCTGCAGCCAGCCTGGGCACAGGCGCCATTGTGGCTATCCTCATCTGCATCGTGATCCTGCTGTGTGAGTGCGGGCTTCGTGGGCGCGGGCTTCGTGGGCGCGGGCACTCTGTCCCACAGACAGCCAGGGCAGAATGAGATCCAAGCCACTCTACAGCCCCTTCACTCAGCAGCTTCCTATCTACTGGGAACATCCCTGAAGTCCACACAGCATAAGAAAGCAGGATCTCCCACCACGTCACTCTAGCACAGATGGAGGGCCAGCCTGCCCACATCTGGTCCATCATTGGACTCTGCCTCCCAAAGGTCCCTGAGCCCCCAGGCTGACCCCCTCCTGGGCCTCCAGTATCTGCAGGCCACTCTCAAATGGACATGGAGGGAATGACAGTCCCTGTCTGTCAATATCCCAACTCCAGCCTTTGTCTCCCTGTGGCTCCCTGAACAGGATTGGGGAACAAGAAGGATGCTTAGAAATGACCCTGATGTGCCATCTTCCCACCTAGACAGCTGACCTGGTCCATAGTAGCCCAGAGACCACAATAGCAGTCATGACAGAGGGCCAACATCCCCTCTCCTAATTACACTGAGCTAAAGGGTCTCCACCATGTACAGGAAAGGACTAAAGACCTAGCATCAGGTCCCCGGCTTAGACCAGAGCGAGCCACATCATGACCATTCCATCTCTCTTCTAGTCCAGATCCTGGGGTCCCTCGAATGACATCTGGTTCCAAAGCCTTTCACCAGTCAGTGTGGTGTCTTTCTTATGTGGGATTAGAAACAGCCCCGCTGTGTGGGAGGTGACTCTGGCTGGGGCTGGGCCTGCGTTTTCCTCTGAAGACACAAGGGACAAGGATAGAGAACACAACAGTAGACAGTACCCAAGTGGGAGTGAGCAGATCTACAAGCCAGAGAGAGCCTGGATCCCCCTCCAGGCTGCTGGGTGTACCAACCCTGTGGACCGATCAGAGTGTCCCTTCTCCCACAAGCTCCCTCCAGGTGACATACCGGAGACCCCAGCTGCACAGCTGACTCTCTGGCCACTAGATCTGGTGAAGAGCGGCTCAAGGATTCTGGTTTCTGCTTAGATGCTCACAGGTGGGAGTTCCCTGTCCACAACCTGGACCACATCAAAAAGATCTCCTGGCTACCACCTCCTCCTATGTTTGGAAGAAATATTATCTGTCACTTGCAGGGTCTGGCCTCCAAGCTAGTTGCAATCTTTCTTATCACAGCCGCTTGATCAAGTTGACCAGCCCACAATAGCCAGCTTCCCTCTCCCTATTGATACCCACCCTCCCCAACCCATGTCCTGGAGTGTTTCACTGGGACCTCCTTTTTTTTAACCGCTAACAATGGAGAGATAGCAGGGGCAACAGGAAGCAGACTAGAGACTACACCTTCAGGAGGATCCTGAGGGCCTATCTCCTGTGATATTCACAGGAGCCCCGCCCTCAGAACTCAGACAGGAGCAGAGACCAATCAGGAAAGAGTATGCAAAAGTTGAGGCTCCCAGGGTTAAGCAGAGTGACTTAGGACGAGGAGCCAAGGCAGGTGGCAAAGCAGGCACACCCACAATGTGATAGAGAGGTGACATAATTTCTCATTTTGCGTCTGAGTTCTTTGTGTAAAAGAACCCTGGGGGTTGCTCCCTAGTCAGCCTTCCTTCCTGGGTCAGGTACCCCTTAACTCAGAGGATTCCCTGGGAGTAGCTTGGGCCTCTGGAGGTGTGGAAGATGATGGCTTCCTCTCAGCCCTGAGGCCCTTTCTGGGTTCCCCTCCCTAGTCTCCTTCCACCATGAGAGCATCACCCTATCATGGCTCCTGCCTAGAAAAGAAACATGGTACCCTGAAACCCTCCCTATTGCCTTCTGGACAAAGCCTCACCTTCCCATAGTTTTGAAGAATAAAGGTCACTCTCTACCTTTGTCCTTCTGACCCTTGAGTAGTGATACCTGTGCTCAGTCAGCCACCTCCATGAAGGAAGAAATGGATCAAGTGGGCCATTCACACCCTCAGATTCCACATCTGTGTATGCAATCAGTTGCAGATAAAATATTCACAGAAAG
>LOEQ01000688.1:716244-726996 GCA_001685075.1 Bramus lutescens | reverse complement strand
CAGGGATTCTGCATAAGCCATAACAGGTAAGGAAGAAAGGAAAAGAAAGACAACTCAATAGAAGTGTGGCTAGGAACTCATTGATCGAGGAGAAGGTTTAGTCAGACAGCGTTAGTCGGCCGACTGCCAAGGATCCGCTGGGGGCATCGCTCCAGGAAGCTCTTGCCCCTCACCTGAGGCCGACTCCCACCATAGAGACATTCTGTCACGCAGGTGCCGGCGTAGGCGTGGCAAAGCAGGAAGCGTCCGGCCCAGTGTAGCACACTGACCTAAGCAGTAGTTCCCAATGCTTAGCTGCAACCTGTGCCATAGGTGTCATGTGCAGATTCTTCTGTACCACATGGTACACAACCCCTCCAGAGCAAAGTCCCAAAGAGAGGTAGGAGCAGAAACACATCTGGACCATGGGCTTGCCCAAAATCACCCTGGCAGAAGTAACCACATGCACAAAGGCCAAGGTCCTGGTCCGACAGGCCCCTACTGTTATCCACTGAGCTCACCACCTATGCCAGAAGCCTGTTTCCAGTCACCTACCGCACACGCACGGAAACTGCATCCCTCCCCTCCATCAGACGCTCCCGAGGCTGCAGGAAGCAGCCCATCTCACACCACCTGCCTCCAACACAATGACAGCCTGACACTGCACATACTACACCGCACACTGAGAGGCCTGTGATGGACTCCACACAGCTGACAGAAAGACCAAGACACGCTGCCTAGGGGCAAGGGTACCAGTGCCATGGTCCCCTTCCATGAGGGAAGGAAAGATGACACCTGGGGAATAGAAACAGGAAGGTACACAAGAGGCAGGCACTCTTGCGATTCTTTCATAAAGTCCTGACTCAGAACCACAGCAATGTCGGACCCGAAATAATGAGACCCAGCCAACTCGGGCAACCCGACCCAGGCAGGACCAAGGCGAAGCACCTTCTCCTGAGTCCCAGTGAGCTGTGCAGTGAGTATGGCCCATGAAGCGGCAGAAGGGAGCCGCTCTGACAGCACACAGCACCTGTGTGGAAATGGCTCTCTTCTCACCCACAGGAACACAGCTACTCTGAAACAGTCTTGCCATATCAGGACTAAGTGAACCTGAAGCTCCACTGGGATGGTAAACGGGCTTTCTCCAGCCTGACAAGCCTAGAATATGAAGCACTCCACTGTGGGCACAGGAAATTTAAACAATCCAGTCACACCTTGCCAGGCAAACAAACATGAATGTGTGCATGTGTGTGCTTGTGTACATGTGTATGATAAGCAAAGGAGGCCAAAGGATCTTGGCTGCACAGTGGAGGGAGCATCGTGGACTTGAATTTCTTCCAGTCATGACCATCAGGATACCTCACTCTGGACCACAGTCAGGGACTAGGAAACCGAGGGAGGGGCTGATACTCCTCAAAATTGACAAAATATTAGCACCTCAGCCAGGCGGTGGGTTCCAAGGACTTACATTTTAGGATAATTCAGCAGGTCACAAAAACACCCAGCAGAAAAAAAGAAATTCATTAATGTCTTTTAACTTCCTAACAGTCTTCTGGACAAATGTTCCTGCTTCCCAAGTGTGGGCTTTGCAGGCCTGCACTCTTGGACATTCAACCCAGCTCCTTCAGGTTCCTGCTGAGAAGCTGTGTACAGCGTGACCATCCCAGGCTCCTGCGAACAACCACTTCAGTCAGAGCTCTGACTGAAGGCCAGGGATTATGCTTTCTTCTAACTCACTCAGGAATCAACCTATGCACACATACAGCGCAGACAACACATTTACGTAAGACTTCTATCTCACACCCAAAATTCTTACCTACCCTCACACTGAGGATGTCTCTGAACCCCTAGGGTACTCTTTACTCAAGCACAGTCTCCACACCAAAAGAACACTGCTCAGACAATCATTGCTGGTGCTAGGGCTGGGGAGGGGTCAACAGTCCTTGGCAGGGACAGCACTGCCCTGCTCAAGCCACTACTATGAGCTGTCCCAGAATCTATCTGCACACCTCCACAGCAGGACATTACTATCTAAACAAAGCAGACAGCAGTGGCTATGGGGAATAAGGCAAAATGGAGAAAGAGGTCAGTGTAGTGATATTTCATTTGTATTCTAATAAATAAAGGTTACCTGGAGATCAGAGAGTAAAACAGACCCACTGGTCAGCCTTACAGACCAGGCAGTGGTGACACACACCTTTAATCCCAGTAGCCACACTAGCTTGCCATAGAAACCGGGCGATAGTGGTGCACGCCTTTAATCCTAGCACTAGAGAGGAATATAAAATGGGAGGAGACAGCTCTCAGACACAGTCTCATTCTGAGATTCCTGGAGGCAGGATCACCATTTTAGATTGAGGTATAGGTAAGAGGCAGTGGCTGGCTGCTTTGCTTTTCTGACCTTTAGGTTGAATCCCAATATGTGTCTCTGGGTTTTTATTAGTCATGCCTCAGGTCAAGTGGCACCACGAGGGTTCAGTCCCTCTTCAGGATTAAGGACAGAGTCCATTAAGACTCATCTTAAAATAGCGAAAAGCCACACACAGACAGAGGTATTGTTTTGTGCTGTGCTGTGGTGTGATATTAGACTGGTAGAATTGCCCCACCTCTCCACAGAGCCTTATTAAAGAGTAAACAGCACATGAGCCACTAAGTGAGTGGCTGCTGAAACAAGAGTCCAGCCCCCACTCTTCAGGGGAAAACCACCGGAGCCTCCTCATATCTGAACCAGGATGCCCAGCACTCAGGCAACAGTCCTGACATGCAGTGAAACAGGGAAGTGGTCCACACTGAGAGAGAGCAGTGAGGAGAAACTGAGGCTGGGAGGGAAGCTTCAACACGCATGTTCAAAGACTTAGGAGGGATGCAGCCACCATCCAGACTTCCACATCTGCCACACAATGAGATAGGAACTTTCAAAGAGCCAACACATCCATGGGTCTCAACCTTTCTAATACTGCAACTCTTTAATCCAGTTCCTCATGCTATGGTGACTACCCCCCCACCATAAAGTCCTTTCACTGCTGCTTCCTAACATGAACTGTAACGTGAATGCCTGTTTTCTGATGGTCTTTCGGGGTTATAGCACACAGGTTGAGAACTGCTATACGTGCTAAATGAAGGCTGCATTGGTAAAAGAGAACGTCACTGGAAATTAACCACCAGGGGCTGGCAGAATCCCCATCAGGTCAAGGAACATGACCCAATCTGAAGGGCACAGAGGAAAAGGAGCACAGGCCACACCACAGTCTAGTGCATGTGTAACAGGAGACCAAGAAGACAGATGGGAACAGAAACGCACCTAAAGAAATAACGGCCCAGGCGTTCCAAACGCACTCTTAAAGCAGAGATCCACATGTGGATCTGAGCAGCTCAGCAAATGGAATGGGCTGAGTGCCCAGACTTAAACTAACAAAGAAAACCTCATAGAGAAAGGTCCAGAGTCACAGCAGTCAGCCAAGATGGGCTGCAGACAGAGGCAGGGGAGGAGTCACAGCAGTCTTCAGGTAAAACTGACACAACACCCACTTAGCATCTAGAGCTCTGCAGCCAGTGACTGGCTCACAGGTGAGCATGAAGCGCACACCAGCCCAGCCAGCCTCCAATCCCCGGACTAGTGATGCACAGACCCTGGATCTTTCTCTTTAGGAGAAAGGGCAGCAGTGAGGACAACCGAGAATAGATACAGAGGGAGGCTACTACTCTTCCTAAATTCAAATGACAATAGTTTAATGGAAAATTTGGGTGAAAGCTAAAATATTCCACCTTTGGCCTCGGGAAAACAGGTGACACCTTCTCTAAGTCACATAACCTGCAGGTCACCTCACACTGGTCTGAGTTCTGCCCCATGCTTTTCAGAAGTTGGTCTGAACCTCATCAGAGACAACATGTGAACACATGTTTTAGCTCATGTGACATGCACAAATAAGGTGACTTGAATGTCAGGTTTCCACAATGCAAAACAAAGACCAGGAGCTCTGCTGGCTACTGAGGAGGGGACTCTAAAGCACCCTCCCAGGCCCTCAGCCCTCAGCCCCATGTTCCTCCTGCTGTACCTCTGCTCCCGATCCCGGCCCGGCACAGTCCACTTTCCTCTTCTTCCGGGGCCCAATCGCCGCTAATGCAGTGAGGTTGGCATCTCGCTGTCGCATCTGTGCCAGCTCCTGTTGCTGCATCTTCATGTTAGGAAGGAAACAAGAACTATTGTTGCTTCAGAGTTCTTACTACAGATCAACAGTTATCAAGAACTTTCCCAAGTTTCCTAAGTGACAACTTCTTTAAAGTTTAGGTTTTTCAAACTAAGAACATGTCTGTAACCAAAAATATTAAAACTTTTTAAAAACGGCTTACTTGGAAATGCTCAGAAAATGAGAAGAACAAGTTGAAGGGGCCTAACCCTCACTTCTAGAGAAGTTACCATGAAATCTCCAGCCAATGCCAACTGCACAGAAAAGGCCTGTGATGGCACCGGTCACCTGAGAGCTCCAAGGAGCAACAAACGCTCTTAACTTCTTTCTCCCTTTCCTGCTGCACAGGCACTGAAGAATCCACAGCTGGGAAGCTTACCTCTTTTGCTTTCTGCTTCAACCTTAACTGTTCTGGGTCTTCCTGTCTGGATCGAGACTGTGTGTGAGAGAGGAAAGGAAGAGTCACGCCTTCCATAAGCAACATGGAAGTGATGCTACCACATTCACCTGACAATAGCATCTAGTCGGAGTTCCTGATAATTTTATAAATGTTTATATCCAAAAGATGAAAATTTAAGTTACACACCACGAAAAATAGTCATCATTGTAGTGGCATTTTGTTTGTATTACAATTAATAAAGTTTGCCTGAGGATCAGAAAAGTAAAACAGCCCCACTGGTCATCAGCCTTACAGACCAGGCAGTGGTGACACGCACCTTTAGTCCCAGTAGCCACACTAGTTGCCATAGAAACCAAGCGGCACACGCCTTTAATCCCAGCACTAGAGGATTATAAAACAGGAGGAGACAGCTCTCAGTCTCATTCTCAGATTCCTGGAGGCAGGATCGCCATTTCTGACTAAAGTAGAGGTGAGAGCCAGTGGCTGACTGTTTTGCTTTTCTGGTGGTTTTTATTAACCTGGATTCACATCACTACCATCCAGATGTGACGACTCAGACTCTTAGGCATGGTTACCAGTCTGTCATAGGCCTCTGACTCAGTTGGTCTGAGAAGAGAGCTAGAACAGGGCTTCCTGAGACCCTGGGCTCAGGGCTAGAGAGGCAGCATTTAGCTGTCACCCTGCCACTGCACAAAAAGCTTAACACTGCAATTCGTATCTCTAGGTGACTCTAATAATGGAACAAGGTTCCCACACTCAGCTCGGAATGCTCTAGACTGAAGGGCAATGTGATCCCACACCACAGTCTACAACGTTGGGGAGGTAAAGTATTAGAAACATCTTAAGAAAGCCCACACCATCCGGCATGGTGGTGGGCACCTTTAATACCAGCAATCAAGAGGCAGAGGCAAGAGGATCTCATGAGTTTGAGGCCAGCCTGGTCTACATTCTGAGTTCCAGGTCAGCCAGGGCTATATAGGAGGGAGAGAGGAAGGGAGGGAGGGAGGGAGGAAGTCCACATCAAATCAAATCCCTAGTCATTCTCGAGTGCAGCCTCCAGCACTGAAGCACACCAAGGGAGCCAGGCTTCCCTCAACCTATCCAGTCACAACACCCACTCCTCCACACCAGCCGGGAACCCAACGTGCCTGGTGGGTGTCTCAGGAGAGGAGGGCTGCCAGCGCCAGCCTGAGCCCCAGACCCGGGAGGAGGGTTTAACTTGCCTTTGCTGCCCGCATCAAGATCTCCCTCTCCTGCTCATCTTTCCTCTGCTTTTCAATCTGATCAAGCTGTTCAAAAAATTTGAGCTGAGCCCGAACATCACTTGCTTGCTCATATCTGTCATCATCCTACAAAACAAATAGCAAAAACACTGTTCACTATGAATTTGGAACCCCAATAATCATGAACATGCTTTGTACAGCTGGACCATCTACACACAGCTCCCATGGGTGGTGGTGGCTGTGCACAGCTCACTGCTCCAGGCCATGCTCTCACAAGGAGGGGGAAGTCTCATCAAGTTACCAGGAGTCTGACAGGTTTCCAGTTGATAAACTTTGATAATTTTTAAGGAACATTTAAGTCCTTCTATGTAGAAGTATTATTTTTGTTTGTGTTTTGTTTGTTTTAGTTTTCTGACACAAGTGTTTCTCTGTGTAACCTTGGCTGTCCTGGAACTTGCTCTGTAGCCCAGGCTGGCCTCAAACTCACAGAGATCCACCTGCCTCTGTCTCTCAAGAATTGGGATTAAAGGTGTGTGCCACCACACCCAGCTTGTAGAAGTGTTCTTAAAGCTGACAATTGGCCATAAACTGCCCTGAAGGCACAAGCAGTGACTCCAATGACATCTGTTTGCCTGAAAATCCACTTTATAAACACAGGGCCACAGTTGGCTGAGAGCCTGCTGGTTTAGCTCATGCCTCAAGAAGGGACAGCAGCAGGTGGATGGGATAAGAGTGGAAGACTCCATAATTTTCCTAGCTGAGAGGCTCATCTTCCAAAGCAAGATCCCTGCAGAGCACCTGAGAGCCCTGCAGTGAATTCGTGTGCCTGTACAGGGCTGAGAGAATGAGCACAGGAACAACCAGGACTCCAAGGCTTCCACACAGCCCTAGGTCAGGACCTGAGAGCATGGACATTCTCCCCAGGAAAATAGCCCCATTACCTTATAAGAGAAGTTTTTCTGCTGAGCTGTTTCAGATATTTTTTCTACAAGATTCTGCAGCCTTTGCTGTGTGGCATGAGACACATAACTCACTACATCTGGATGGAGTTCCGTGATGCCGTGCTTTTTACCTGCAGGCCATGCAGAAAAAGAGCACTTTATGGTACTTACCACACTGGCTTTGCTCATCCACTACTTACTGCTTTGTACAATCAAGGGCAACCTAAGCAGTCACTGCCCACCCTTCCACTACCTGCCAACCACCAGAGCAGCTATCATGGGGTGAGCCCAAACCAAGGCAGAGGGCACGCTCACCTACAGCCCCCGTACCCAGTGGAGCTACTGCAGAAGGGCTGTGCTGAGTCTCGTCAGGGTCACGGAGCACATCAGACACAGATCTGGACATTGAGCATCCTAGTGGCATCATCAGGAGCAAACATACCTATTTCCAGTATCCTCCTCTGCAAAGGTGCGGGGAGGAGGAAGGTGTCGTCTTTACAGGACCGAGTCAGTGTCCCCACCAACTCAGAGTTTGTGGCCAATATTCTTGCACTTTCTTCAGACAGGTTCACCCCAGCCATTGATGCAACATCGTTGATGTCATCGTCATCCCTGGAGAGGAGAGGAGCAGAGGATTATGTTGTACGAAGAAATCACAGGTCCTTAAGGTGGTTCCAACTCAGTAGCAGCAGGCAGGTGGCAAGGAACCAGCCAGCTGACCTGTTCTCCGTTCATGCGGAGGGCCTGAAGCCTCCACTGCCGCACTCATGTTGGAAACACACAGTGACAGAGACATGCAGTCAGAACCAAGCAGAAAGAACAGTCCTGAGGCTACCAGTGCCATGAGCCAGTAGGGAAGACCTAACAGTGAAGGGGACAGCGCTCCCTCCCATGCTCTCCCTGAAGTGCACAGGACGTCAGTCCTTACCGAAAGGAGCCTCCTCCTGGCTCCTTGAGCTTGTTTTTCTGTGCAGCAGCTGCTTGTGCAGAAACAGTGGAGAGGGCTTTGGTTCCAGGTAACACGGTGGGTTTGACCACAGGGACTGCAAAGCCGAAGACAGTGGAGATCAGAGACTGCTACCAGAGGCCTGACTCTGCTGGCTTTACAAGCTCCAAGGAGAAATTGACATCTTGCTCGTCACAGGAACACTCTCAAAACTCCGCACCAGTGGCTCTGAACCGCAGACATGGTTAAGCCGCAGGGTTGGACTGCTCAGTGGTTACACACTTGTACTGCTCTTCAGAGGACCCAAGCTCAGCTCCCAGCACCCCTATTAGACAGTTCACAACACCTGTGACTACAGCTCCAGGGGATCTGATGTCCTCTTCTGAACTCTATGGGCATCTGTACACACACCGCACACACACTGTACACACTGTACACACACTCTACACACTTAAACACATACTGTAGGCACTGCACACACTGCACACACCTGTACACTGTGCACACACACCATACACACTGTCTACACCTGTATACATACTGTAAGTGCCTGTATACAGACTATACGTACCTGTATACACAGCACACACACCTGTACACACACTACACACCTGCAGTGTGCACCTGTACACACACTGTACGCACCTGCACACACTGTACACACCTGCACACACACTGTACGCACCTGAACACACTGTACTCACACTGTACACACACTGTACGCACCTGTGCACACTGTACAAACACTGTACACTCTTGTACGCACCTGCACACACTGTACACACACACACACAGAGTCACAACTGTTCAAAGTGCGGAGAATAAAAGACTGTAGCACCACATCTCCTCCCCTCAAGGTTCAGGGGGCATCACAGAAGGACAGGGTGGAAAGACTGCAAGAATGAGAGACTGTGGAAGACTGCCAGGAAACAGTGTTTTCTAGACATGACAGAACCCTTGCACATATAAACTCCAAGCAGCTGTGGCTACATATACAACACCTGCTGAGATCAAGCAGCATGGAGCGGAGAGGTG
The DNA here is from genome assembly GCA_001685075.1 of Bramus lutescens. Taxonomy (NCBI): domain Eukaryota; kingdom Metazoa; phylum Chordata; class Mammalia; order Rodentia; family Cricetidae; genus Bramus; species Bramus lutescens. Next base: position 718,285 of record LOEQ01000688.1, on the reverse strand, counting down.
GCTCAGTGGTTAAGAGCACTTCTTCCAGAGGCCCAGGTTCGATTCCTAGCACCCACAAAGTGGCTGACAACAGCTCCAGGGTATCCAACACCCTCTTCTGGCCTTCATGGACATGGGGCACACACATGGTACACAGACACACACAAAGACAAAACAACCATACACACGAAACAAGAATAATAATGTTGTTGTGTGATTTTTGTTTTTTGTTTTGTTTTGGTTTTTCAAGTCTGGATTTCGCTATAGCTTTGGACTCTGTCCTGGAACTAGCTCTTATAGATGAGGCTGGCCCTCAACTCACAGAGATCCGCCTGTCTCTGCCTCCTGAGTGCTGAGACTAAAGGTGAGTGCCATCACTGCTAGCTAGGCTCCCTCAGCTCTTAAATACAGGAGCAATTTCTGGCAAAGACTAACAGTGGGCAGACTGTTCAACTAGGAGACTGAAGCAGAATTACTGGAGCCCAGGAGTTCAGGGCCAGGGCAAAACAGTGAGGTTGCCTTAGGGGCAATCTAAAGGTCTAAGGGGGCTGTACTGTTATAATCTAAAGGCCTAAGGGGGGCTGTACTGTTATAATCTAAAGGCCTAAGGGGGGGTGGGNGTTATAATCTAAAGGTCTAAGGGGGGTGGGGGTGTACTGTTATAATCTAAAGGCCTAAGGGGGGGGCATGTACCATTATAATCTAAAGGCCTAAGGGGGGGCGTGTACTGTTATAATCTAAAGGCCTAAATACAGTGGAAAGGAACTGATAGAGAATTATACTTCGGAAGAAACTTTATTGGGAGGAGCCATGGTCAGGCCCAAAGGAAGCTTAATAGGACCTGCAAGGGAGAGAAGAAACCACAAGGACAAAGCCGGTTTCTGAGTGGGAACGTTTCCACCACATGACCTAGACCAGCCTATGTGCTTTGAGGAGGCATTGGGGGTCCTGCAGCTTCAGAGGGAGGTGTTACAAGGCTACTGCACAGCATACTTCCTGTCAACTCTAGGACAGAGGGGTGGGGGCAGAGGAGGGAAGACTGGGGTGGTGAGAGCATGCAGACCACTAGCACAGGTGTGAGGGCATGAGCGGCAGGAGGCGTGGCCTGATTGCTAGGAAAGGGAGAAAGACAGCCAGATCTGTGATCTCACAGATACTAACAGGAGCAATCATACATAATTCAGATAATTTAAAAACCATGTTGACAAGGGCAGTGGTTGTCACTGAGTGGTGTGCTTAAAATGATTTTTTAAATGGTGAGTTGTCTGTTACATGAATTTTATCACAATGATTAAATGAAATTAAATACTATTCCACAACTGGCCATTTCCGAGACTAGTCAGTCCTGGGTGGCAGCAGCCGGGGCCTCACCTGGCTGCAGCTGGTTCAGTTGGATCTGCTGTGGTGTGGTGAGCATGATCCGGTTGTGAGGCTGCCGCAATGCGACCATGGGTGTCTGCGTCAAGGTCACCTGCGGGGGCCGGATCAAGGCTCCAGGCTTCGGGGGCTGCTGGATCACCTGGGGCACAGTCACATAGTGCATGAGCGCACACGCGCGCGCACACACACACGCACACACACACACACCCAGAGGCCACCACACTGACCCATGAAGCCAGCTATTTGCTTCATCAGCCCTACCCCAACCTTGTCCTGTCAGAAGCTCCAGGAAAATCGGATATACATCTCATTCCAGGTCTAAAAGCCCGGTTCAACAGCCCTATAATAACCCTCCACACACAACTTCAAAAGACTGAGACAAAGGCCACAGCGGAGCAAGTTATGGAGCACATGACACTTAGGACCTGCACCGGATCCTGGAGAGCAGCAGCAAAGCAAGATGACTGCCTGGTGGCCACACTCAAGTGACTTATTTACATTTTAAATTTTCTGTAGGACCAGGTGATTTTTCATAGGCATGAAGATGAATCTCCAAGTCCTGCCCTAAACTTGGTCCTCTGGCAACACAGGCTACCCCCTCATCATTCTCTGAACCATGCTTAGACCATGCACCCTTGGGCCAACCCCCATACTTCAGGGCTGGCTCAGCTCTGCTGTCCTG
>LOEQ01000688.1:690074-706764 GCA_001685075.1 Bramus lutescens | reverse complement strand
CTTCTGGCCTGCAGATGTACACACAGACAGAATGTTGTATACATAATAAATAAAATATTTTTTAAAAAGAGTTGTAAGTATTAAAAAAAAAAAAAAGAAGAGCATTCCAAGTGTGTCGCCAGTGTGGTAAACATAGCAAGTCCCAAACCAAATAGAGTTACCTCCTGATACCTTAGCTCCAAAAAGGAGAAGGAAGAGAAAGATGGATATTTCTAGGGTTGTGCTGTCATCACAGCAACAGGCCATGGGGGGGCAGTGTGGTCTGGAAGTCCTGTGAAGCTCGTGTGGTCTATCCCCTGCTAGGAAAGCAACACTAGGGCGAACACACACACACACACACACACACACACACACACACACACACTCAGCTCACCTACAAATATACCACAGGAAGGTGAGAAGACCTGCATACAGCACCAGCATTATCCATACGCATGTAATGGGCCACGCATCACAGACATAAACGCTTCTCACCACAGACTTTACTTCCTCAAAGATGCCCTGAGTCAAATATTAATGAGGTGACTCCCCTAATTACACCTTATAATAAACTTTTGAATGTTGCTTTTTTTTAAGGAAAAGAATGTAGGCTGCATTCGAACACAGAAAATAAAAAAAAAAACCTTTCTTCATTGAGCACCTACATCCTCAAATTCAACATGGTACCCAATATAAAAGGTCCTGAAGTCCAATCTTTGCATCAAAGCAAAAGCACACTCTGCCAGTCAGGCAGCCCTACTGATGCACCAAGCTGTATTCCCTTACCTGTACCCCAGGAGATCGCTGTAGGGTTGTAGTGGGCTGTACCGTCGTCTGGGCCTGAGACACTTGCTTAATTATGGTAGTTGGGGTCACCTGCCGTGCAATAATAGGTGTTCCTGGAGCCTGAAAAAAAAATTAGGAGTCATCTAAAATAAGCTACAGCAGGAAACACATACATATATGCACACACGTGTGCAAAGCACACGCACAAACTCCTAAATACATAACTAGTGCACTCAAGTAATCCACAGCCTACTACTTACCCACAAAGAAGTCATCCTAAGCCCAAAACTTTTAAGCCAAAGAAAAAAATGTATGACCAGACACCTCACAGAAAGTCCTAAAACAGACCTTTTTAGCCAAGTCTACAAAACGCCAACTTTTAAAGCAGACACCGGGAAACCCAGTGGTGGCACTGCTCTTAAAAAGTGACACTGGCATGCACTGACAGTGAAGAGATGCCACATCTGAAAAGGGGAAGGCAGGGGTCGACTGGGATGGGGACACCTGAAGTCCTGAGGTAGCACAGAAGAGGCACATGAGGAGATGCAAAGGTCAGATGGCAAAGGCCAGCACACTGCCACAGAGAACCCTTCCACACAGAACACACAATCCCTACTCAGGAAACAAGCACCGCAGACCTCAAAAGAGGTCTCTATGCTGTTCCCACGGGGAGCTCTGCCTACCTTGGCACATACACCTGTCTACAGGACAGAACAGTCCTAGAGGAGTTCAGAGTGATCAGAATTACTCCCACCATCTCTTAGCTGCCAATCTAGGGAAGGCACTAAACAAAAGCAAGGCTACACAAAGCATACAACAGTGTGCTGGCACAGACCCCAAAGGGTTGCAGTGCTGTGGAGGCGGGGGCACTGCACAGTCAGACAGCACAGCTTGGCATCAAAATCTAGGACCTCAAGGCTTGAGAGCGGAGTACCCTGTGTGGCCTTCACTCAACTCCACTACTCGCTCTTGGTTCTTCCCAACAGTCCATGACCTACCACATCTGCACTTACAGAGGAAGACACGGACACAGAGAGGTGAACCTACCTACTGGTGGGCAAGAGAAAGGTCAGGGCTGAGCCAAGGCAGTGGACCCAAGGGTCTATCTACTGTGACCCAACTCAGTCAGCAAGCTGAGCACTGACCACAAGAGTGGGCTCCTCTGAGAGCATATGGACTCAGGTAGGGGAACGGGAGACCAGAGCCATCCTATACCCAGCCTGATCTGAAAACACTTGCATGCCTTGATGTCCACTCACACAAAACACATCTTCATTCTTGCGATACTCCCAGTGTGCAGGGAAGGGAACGGGTGAGAGCCAGGCTGAGCTAGGACCACCCCACATTAGCCTACTCATCATGCACGCACTCACCTGCACGGTGGAGATCTGGACAGGTGGAGCACCTGTGGGGGTTGCAGGACGGGGTGCCATGGTGCTCTGAGGTTGGGCCTGGGCATGGGCCTGCATCTGGGCCAGGGCCTGCTGAGGGATCATTAACAACTGCCCATTCTCACTCCGCACGAGGACCATTCCTGGGGGAAAAAATGAGACTTGGCATCAGGAAGTGCTCCTTTCTCCAGCACAGGATGGCAGGGGTTGTATAAACACACTAAGACCAGGTGCATCCCTTTCACAAGGAACCTAAGTTGTGAAGCCAAGTTCAGTGGCCACAGCTTCAGACCCGATGTGTGCCCTGCAGTTTCCTCAGATGTGGGAACCTAATATGGTGCCCTGTCTACACCTCACAAAGTGGCAGGTGCCCTCCAGTGCAGGCTTCCCACACCCATGAGTCCATGTCCTTCTCCACACTTCTCTGTCCACACACTGTGTGCTCACAGTGCTGGGGCCCTGCCTCTGAGCGCAGGTCACCATAGGCCAACTCTCTCCAGACTGATGCCCCAGAATGCCCAAACTACACAAAAGTGTGGTCCTATATTCTTCACAGGAATACTACTCTGGTCAGACATAGGGGCTGTGCTTTCTCCCAGGTGACCAGGCACTGTTTACAACAACAGGTACAGAACAGTCTCTCGTCCATCAAAGTTCTTGAAACTCTGGGAAAGCAAATTCTACCAGTCATGCTTGACTAATTTTGGCTTCAGATGAGCAACCAATTTGTACCCTACGTTCTAGAAGCAACAGTAACACACCTGTCTCAGATTTAACGTCCACATCAGAGTTACAGACACCCTCAGCCCAGCCCAGCAGGACAGTTCCAAAGTAACACACCCTCGGGAGACAGAGATGCGGAGTGGGGGGTAGGGGTGGTATTGAGACTAGAACCTCCTATAAGCTACACACCCAGCAAACCCTGGACTTTCTCTCTGTGAGGAATAAGTCAAAGCAATCATACAAGAAGTCTCTGATGCTATCAAGCTCTGAGTATATCAGAAACAGCAGCAAGGCCTCTTTGAACTCAGTTTAAAAAATTGTTTTTTGAGACGGGGTTTCTCTGTGTAGCTTTGATTGTTCTGGAACTCGTTTTGTAGGCCAGGCTGGCCGCAAACTCACAGAAACCTGCCTGTCTCTGCCTCTTGGGTGCTGGGATTAAAAAAGGTGTGCTCCACCACCACCCAACGAACTCAGTAAATTCTTAATCCCAAACTTCTGTTGCTGGGATTAAAGCACTGAATGTCCCTCCCGAACTACCTCACACAACCACAAGAGCACACTGGTGGCCAGTGTTTCCCTATGGACCTAACAAGGTACAGGTAGGTGTCTCGGAGGTTCTGTCTGACTGTCCTGTGGCAGCTGTCACACATCCTCAGTCACTACAGAGTACAGTCCAGCCCAACTGGTGGAGCACAGACCCTCTGTGGACTTCTGCAAGAAGCACATCTTCCCTACTGTTCACTTGGCTAATGGGGTCTTCTGGCCAAGAGGACCTCAACGCCAGCCTGCCTTCAAGCTCTGAAGCTCCTCTAACTATGAATACCCACTACAGACACAGTGGAGCCCAGCAGGTAAGGCCCCAGCCAGCCCATGGTGGCTCACAGGCCCTGCCTTGGCTCCTTCCCTGATCTCTGACTAAACTCCTCATTAAAGCTAACATTACCCAGGTATTCTCAGTGAGGAGGTTTTTCAATGTCACCATGCAAAGAACAGGTGACAACAATAATCCTAGACACCTGGGACAAACCTAAAGAGACAAATGTACAGGTGCCACCTCCTTAGAAAACATCTGCTAACAGCAGTAAGAATGCATTAGGGTGCCCTTCAGTGTCATCTGCACCTCCGAAGCCCACAGGATGGCCAGACGAGGGCGCCCACACCATACAGAAGACACTGCAGAAAGGAAGAGACTTGGGAGAAAGGGTGCAATACATTGAGGAGGTCGTTTCAGATGCGCCAACAAGAGATGAGAGAAAAGGAAAGCAACCATGCAAGATGGCACGTCATGGGCAGGGTCCCTGGCACTGGCAGCAGAACTCTGCCACGTCAATAAGGAAGTGAGACGGTGCCCTCCAGACCGCACAGGATCGCTTCAGGAAAGGAAGCCCAAAACTCACATAATGCCAGCACAACTGGGGGCTCATAGCGGACAAAGGGCCTGCCGCCTGCCACTTGGAAGGCAATACCCAGCCACATCACTGCAAGAGGAAGGAAAGCATTTCAGGTGCTGTCTCAAACATGTATGTTCTGAAGAAATGCAATGACACTAGGACATGAATGTGGGTTTTTACCCAACCGAGGGAGACCTACAAAATGCCTCAGAAATCCCCAGAGACCACACAGTAGCCTAGAGAGTAGACACAGGCCAAAACAGATGGACAGAAACCTAGTGAGCAAGGACAACGTGACAAGCACAGGCAAAAGACTTGGATCCGCTCTCTCTACACAAGTCTAGCGCTCCAGGAGAGAAAAGAACACCGTACTCTAGAAATCATTTATGTGGGCAACTCACAAACCCCAACAACCTCAAGATGCCACTCTTCTCCAGAAGCTAAGAGGAAATGCTGGTCACCAATCCAGGGAACACAGACAGAGGGCTGACATACAAAACACACACAGAGTTACTGCCCTCCCACATCTCAGAAAGAAAATTACAAGTAGGCAACAGATCCCTGCAGACACCTCCCAGAGATGAAAGACATACAGACCATAGCAACAAATTAGCTCAGTGTCACAGGCCAGCATGGGAAGTGCAAATTAAACCCACAATGCAGAACTCTCCACACCCACTACTACAGCTGAACTGGTGATGTGGGCAGAGAACTCCCAGAAGCACGAGGTGGACCCCGAACACCATCCTACACTCTTGGGAAATGACAAGTCCCATGATGAGGTGCAGCCCTCCACTCCAGTCTACCTTGGAGACACTTTTGGACCTGAGCTAACTGAAGCAGTCGTATTTCTGACAGCCCAAAACTGGGAACAAAACACCAATAGAGAGACAACCTCTAAAATCTATGTAATGGGAAAGTATTCAGAGATAAAGAAATGAGCTACGGATACAACACAAGTGACCCTCAAATGACAACACTGAATCAAAGTGGCCAGGAACAGGTCCACACTATATACTTCTGTGTTCCTGGACCCAAATCCAAGTGACAGAAAGAAGACAAGTAAAGGCTGGAGAATGGAAGAAGTGTTCGGGTGGTAGGAGGCTCCCTATCCTGACTGGTGAAGATGAGCAAACTGCAACAAGATATGAGAGGTTTATGTCTGCTGCACCTCCATAAAGACCTAGGCACAAGCAAGCAAGCACACGCGCACACACAGGCATGCATGCACATGAAGCAAGAACCAGCTAAGGCCTAAAGACAAGGTGCAGTCTTGATTAGCATACCCAGTCACCATAACACAAACAAACAGGCCCTGAGTAACCTCATGCTGCCCTCACACATGGTAACTGGAAGCTGAGCCTGCTGGAGACAGAATAAGGCACTACACCATCCATGCTCCTTTAAATAATAGCTCAGACAGTAAGCAATCCAGGGAGGATGCTCAGAATCTCAGCATCGGACTGCAAGGAAAAGTGCAAAATGGCACTAGAGTCCTCTGTTGGACAGAGACCCCAGAAATGCCACAGGAGGAAGTGTGGTCAAGCCTAAGACTAAACCATATAGGATGTGACCTTAGAGGGGCCCTGCTTGAACTCCCAGCAACCACAAAGCTCCCAAGAAAACACCGTGTCCTGCATGTGCCTCTCTTCCCTTCAGAAAGCTGGAAAGAAGAGCCCAGCAAGTCGGCTGCAGTTACCACTGCAGGCATCTGCTGACCCCAGCAGCCCACACACGTCCTGGAGAAGCCAAACCAGACCTCTATGTCTTTCCAGCCTGCACTCTCCCTGGGCATTGGTTCTGGGATTGCCTGACAACTGACAGGCAGTTACACGCAATCTGCCCACTCAGGATTCCCCATCAAGTCCCATTCTGCTGATGTGCCGGGTTCACCATAGAGCAAGTAACTGTCAAGTTCACTGACAAGGCTTTTACTGATGCTTTCTTATCCATCAGTTTGCGGACAAGGACGAACAATGCACATAAGCACAAGCCAGAGCTCGCAGGTCCTCTTTCCCCTCTCAGAGTAAAGAATCTGGCGGCCAGTGTAGATGTCACTGTCCATGTGCAAACCTGGAAGCGCGAGTGGAGAGGAATCCCTCTTTGTACTTCACAGTATTTGTCAGAACCCCACAAGAAAACACTGCAGCTGCGCACCCCTCACTGTCACTGCCTCAGCTGTCGCTTGGGGGACACGCCACCTCTCCAGCAGCTCCTGTCCTGCTAACTCATCCTGAGCCCCACTCCTGCTCTGCTCACTCCTGGAGAACTCTTCCCAGCCCTCCCTTCCCACTGAAACTACACACTCATCCCAGCTTACCCAGGCAGAACTGCAGCCCCCAATTTCCAGACTATATAGGTTCTTTTGACCGTCCTCCCCATACCCCACTGTCACCTCCACTCCAGTTTCCACACCTGCCTGAGTTGTAACTACCTGTCACCTGAGTCAGGAGCAGGTCTCCAGCACCTCCCTCCCACTGCAAGACTGAGCTCCAGTTGCTGAGAGCTGAAATGGCCCTATGCCTGCCTCCCTTCCCATTGGCAGCCCCCAAGCATCAGGAACAGCCGCTGTACTCTCACTCATAGGCCCAAAAGTTGCAGACACAGAACCTCTTAAGTCCCTTCTAGCTGCAGAGCAGACCAGTTTTCCCACACAGCAGCAGTAGGCTCGTCAGACAGTTCCTCACAGATACTAGCTAATGCCTGCCCTCCTCCAAATCAGCTCCATGGGGACAGGAGCTAGAACCTACAGAAGCCTTTGCTGCCCAAAATTAGTGAGCTTCTGTTCATCTGTATTTCTCCTCCTTCCCGCCACAAATCTTAACCATTGGATACATCTCATTTATCTCTTTTCAGAGCAGGATAAATATAGTTGACAGTAAATTGTTCTTGCATTGGTTTCCCCACCCCTGTCACACACACACACACACACACACATCATCAATACCATCTTTACAAACATCTAAATTATACATTGTTCAATGAGGTCTATTATAAATTCTACCTGCAAGCATTGGGCACAGAACGGAACTCAGAAGAAGCCTGAGCTGGGCTGCAGGTAAGAATGTACCTAATATGTATGATACTCTGGGTTTCAGGCCCCAGCACCAAGACCACATAACCTGCAATGCCAGCACACAGGATGAGGGCAGGAAGATCAGAAGTTTAAGTCGCTCAGCTACATAGCAAGTTAGAGGCCAGCCCCATGTACATGGGACCCTGATTCAAAAAGGGGGAAAGGGGAGGGGTGATGACACTGAGCTGCCGCTTCTCTGTGGCTATGTGTATGTGCATGTGTGTGTGTGTGTGCATGAGTGCGTGTGCATGTGTGAGAGTGTGCATGTGGGGGGAGTGTATGTGCACGCATGAGTGCGTGTGCATGTGTGAGAGTGTGGATGTGGGGGGAGTGAGTGTGTGTGCGTGGGTGTGGGTGTGTGCGCATGAGTGCGTGTGCATGTGTGAGTGTGCGTGGGGGGAGTGTGAGTGTGTTGGGGAGAGAGAAGCACCTTCTACACTCCTACTTGGGAGTGGCCCTTCTGGAACTGTTCATGCACTGTGTCCTTCTGCATCTTCTAAGCCACAAAACTGGCCAGGGGTTGGTAGGCAGGTCACTGTCAGCTCTCCCCAGCATACTACTCAATGACTACAGCTGAGGCTCCCTCAAATCTAAGGTAGGCACCTATGAGGTGGGAAGTCCTTCCGTATATGTGTTGCTTTTATTGGTTAATGAATAAAAAAGCTACTTCAGCCTATGACAGGGCAGAACAGAGCTGTGGGGAAGGGGACTCTAAACTGAATGCTGGGAGAAAGAAGGCGGAGTCAGTGAGACTCCATGTAGCCGCCAGAGATAGATGCTGGAACCTTGCTGGTAGGTCACGACCTCATGGTTATGCACAGATTAATAGAGATGGATAGATTTAAGATGTAAGAGCTAGCTAAAAATATACTTAAGCTATTGGCCAAACAGTATGGCAATTAATACAGATTTCTGTGTAATTATTTTGGGTCTGAACAAACAAGCAGCCTCCGCCAACACACCTACAGCCCCAGACAAGGGGCTGCTCCACCGGAAGAGTTAAGTAAGGCCACTTGAAGTGGTCAATACCCACAGGCCCACGACACTGAAGCCCAGTTTCCATACTAGGGTTCCCTAAACCCAAATGTTCCCTTCAAAACATTAGCCCTAAATTCCCTTTGAACAGCTAACAGACTTTGGTGAGATGACTTTCAGAGATTAATCTGTGTGTTTTCACAAGCAGGGGTGTGCATGTAAGTAGTATGCAGGGCTCGGCTACAAATTGTAACCGTGAGAGCGCAGCTCCTATCCACACCCGCCATATGGTGAGGACGTCCACAGTAGCACCCTCTGTGCCACCTTCACCCGAGCACATCTTGCAGGTCCCTGTGTATGTGCCATGGCTGCATGCCTTGATGTTCTTGTGGGACTCCTCACGGTCGACACTTTTGCCAGCTTTTAGGACCCTATTCCTCCCACTGGGTTGCTTTGTCCAGCCTTAATATGAGAAGAGCTGCGTAGTCTTATAGCAACTAGATAGGCCATGTTTGGTTGATGTCCCCAGGAGGCCTGCCCTTTTCTAAAGGGAAATGGAGGAGGAGTGGGTGGGGGGAGGGGAGGGACTGAGCTGAGAGTTGGGAGGGGACTTGAGGTTGGGACCTAACCTATGAGAGAATTAAAAAAAAAAAAGTGACATCTCCCCAAAAGACAGCTGCATATTCAAGAGTAAGGCATTAAGTACTTCACATAAATCTTGAACAATATTTAACAAAAGCACAAGCTTGTGTCCCCAGATACCAAACCCATCAGCTACAGATCAACAGTGGCTCACTATAACTGTTAGGAGCTGTTGGATCTAGGGGAAGAGTGATCATCCTTCCTTTCCATGTAAAATGAAGATTTGTAGAAAAAGGCATAAACCTGGGTGAGACGAGCTCATCTGGAGCACGGGGAAACACAGAGCAGCAGAAGCCTGGATTCCTTAGAACCCCTGAATCTCAGGCACACTTCCCACAGGCTCACCCAGTCCCCACCCTCATCCATGCTCTGCCTCCTGTCCTCGTCCTGGCACCCAGCGGTTATGCTATGGGAAAGGTGAGCAGGAAGACTCAGGCACAGTCCTGGGCCGCAAAGAGCTGGCAGCTTCAGTAGACAACAGAGAGGGAAGAGCCAGTCTGGGGCCAGGGCACAGTAAAGCCACCCATCATGAAATGTGAAGGGCGGAAGTAGAGCCGAGTAGACAGCAGGCAGTCCAGGGAGCCAGAGTCTCGAGAGCAGCATGAGGGTCCAGGAGAGACCCCCACACGTGAGCGGGGTGGGACACAATGGCAGCGAACATCTCAAGTCCCAGCACTGGGAAGGCTGAGGCAGAAAGGCATGATGAATTTGAGGCCAGCCTAGGCCATGGAGCAAGATACTGTCTGAAAACAAAACAGACACTGGTGAGAGAGAGGAGACACTAACACGACGGCTGACAAATGGCATCAGCCTTCCACGAGTGCCAGGCCGGTTAGGATGAGCAATGCAGAGCCTTCCACGGAACCATAGCAGTCTAGGTGTGCTCACGCCAGCATCCATGTTAACTGAGATCTGCCTTAATGAGTAGGTAGACACAGATTCAAAAGCCTACCACCATGGCTCAGTGCAAGCAGGTTCTGTACCTCCTGAACCCAGAGCATCCACTCTGGATTTTCCTTAACCTCTCCTCAGGAAGTGCTCACCTAAAATAGGCAGAATTGTTTCTGTAATCAAGGAGGTTGTTTCAAACTCAACCCTAAGGGAACATGCAAGCAGGAAGGTCAACCAAGCAAGGCAAGGCTAGAGGAGGCCAAGTAGCCAAAGGCACCCTGGCTGATGCAAACAGTCACATTCGTCAGTATATGACCGCACCAGAGACTTCTGCTCTCTGAAAGCTAACTCAGGCCGCTCCTCCATCACACCTGCTGAAGTCCACACACAAACAACAGCCTGCACCCTGCCCAGGCACAACACACTCTGAAAACCCATTTCTTCATCCAGAAAGTTTCTAAATATCAATGAGTCTTAATGCGGCATGGATGGTAAGCAGTCTGCCTGTGCACTCTCTGAACTTGCACACTGCACACCCGGATGACTAGATGTCCCTCCTCACACAACATGTCCATTCAAGACCAAAGTTTCCAATGATGCTTAAAGTGACTTTTTAAAAAACAGTCTCAGAGTCAGGGGGTGGTGGTGCACGCCTTTAGTCCCAGCACTGGCAGGTGGATCTCTGTGAGTTCAAGGCCAACCTGGTCTACAGAGCAAGTTCCAGGACAAGCTCCAAAGCTACACAAGAAAAACCCTGTCTCAAAAAACCAAAAAATCTCACATCATAAGTCAAGTTGATTTCAAACTTGTGATTCTCCTGCCTCAGCCACCCCAGTGCTAGGATTACAAGTATACAGGAATACAAGCATATGCCACCACACCCAGCTTAAAGTAACAATTTTTTAAAATAAAATTTCTCATTCAAAAATCTTCCTTAAGGGAACAAGAAGATAGCTCAGTCAATGAAGTTTCATGCAAGTAAGTATAAGCACCCGAGTTAGAGCCCTAACACCTATGTGAAAGGGCCAGAGCAGCAGCACGCACCTGGAACCCCAGATTGTAGCACCAGAGCAGACAGACAAACACACATATGCATGTACGCATGCAAGCACACACAGATCCCTGGGGCTCAATGGCCAGCAAGCCTAGCCAAATCTTCAGGCTCCAGATTCAATGTGACCTTGTCTCAAATACTAAAGTGGAGAGTAACTAAGGAAGACACCCAACATTTACCGACAGGTGCATGCACATCTGCAAATGTGTTTGTAAACACAAAATAACCCATTATGTGCCAGGCGGTGGTGGCTCACACTTTTAATCCCAGCACTGGAGAGGCAGAGGCAGGAGGATCTCTGTGAGTTTGAGGTCAGCCTGGTCTACAGAGTGAGTTATAGGACAGCCAGGGCTACACAGAGAAACCCTGTCTCAAGAAACGGAGAGAGGGAGGGAGGGAGGACAATTTTACCTACCATGCTAGCAGAAACTTCATTTAATTTCTAGTACCCACTGCTGGCAATGAATGGGTACAGAGCACACATAAATGAAGTAGGCACATGCTCATCCTCTGACCCAGTGACTTCGGCTCAACTTTTTATAGCAGGGACACCTGCCTGGTGCACACCGGTAACTGTCTCCACACAGAACCATCTAAAGGGAAAGAGTCATATGTGCACACTGAATCTCATTTTAAGACATGAGTAGAGTGACTTCTAAACCACCTAACATAACAGGGCTTCCACTTGCAGGACGGTCACCTTCGGAGGCCACAGAATTCACACTTTGGCTTTATATGTTTGTACAGTTTACATCTCCTTGAAACCACATGATTATCATTTATTCATTTACTTACTTATTTTTTGAGACAAGGTCTCCCTGTGTAAATCTGGCTGGCCTGGAACTCACTGCATGTAGACCAAGCTGACCTCAAACTCACAAAGATCTACCTGCCTCTGTGTAGCAAGTGCTGGGGTTAAAGGTGTCTGTCACTGCATGGCCTGCAAGTACTTAAAGCAAACAATAAAGACAGGCATAGTGACATATTCCAAGCTCAAGGACAGCCTGGTCTACACAGTTAGCCAGGGCTACGTAGTAAGGCCCTGTCCCAAAACAAACAAAAACGTGCTAGGGGGGTATGCACCCCACTCTTCTTCCTCCCAACTACACCGGGACCCTGCACGGCCTACGGCTGCCCTCATCACTGTGTACCATCAAGGAACCTATGGTCTGTGCTCCCTCCCACCCAGCTCCTCTTCCACTACATGGGCTAAATTACCCAGTATCTGGGCAGAAAGAACGACCAACTGCTTCAAGTGTCCAGGGTGGCCATATGAGCACAACGGCCACATGGCCTTCTCCTTGTGTCAGGGAATCTCCAACTCTAATTTTGTGATCTCACTAATTTTCTGGAAGCCAGGGAAAAGCATAACAGTATCCATACCAGATGTAGAAAGTCCCTGTCAGCAAGAGCCACGTTCTCCCTTCCACTAAGTCCCACACAGAACTCACTTGGAAGTGGCCTTGGCTAGGTATTAGATCTGACCAAATTCTCAGACTTCATCATGCTCTTTCCTTCTTCCTGTGCAATTAATTCACTAGCCAGGCCTCATCTCTACTTCTGTCTACAGCAACAGGACCCTCATCCCAGGCAGCACCACTTCTGGCCAGGAATCTGTGCTCAGCAGTCTGAGTCCACAGAACTAACCGCTGTGAGAATGTGGAAGAGTATTCCAGCATCTCCTGTGTCCGCGTCATGATGCTCACAACTGCCTGCTGGGGTGCAGAGTGCTGCAGAATCTATCTCAGCTCTAATTCTTCCCTGAGTCAGAGCTCATCCAGTTACCACTCTGGATGTCCTTGCTGGACACTGCCAGCAGCTGGGGAACATGAGGTGAGGCATTTCTTACTCCTTATTTCCCTTTCTTCTGACTTTCTCATTAACTGTAACTTCTGGTGTTGTGTTTGTATTACTCACTTTGCATTCTGACTAAAGCAGGGAGTGCGTGAATAAAAATAAGAATTAAAGTTTCAAAGAACTTGGCTACGATACTAAAGCGTACAGCACAGGAGCAGGACCCGAGAACCATCTCTGCTGTGGCTTAGAAACACAAGAGGTACACACAGGCTGCTCTGGCAAAGTCCCAGCCCCTCTCCACTCCAGCAGAGGAAGAATACCTACAGTAGTCCCTGCTGCCATTCCTCTCCATCCTTCTAGAAGCCACTGTATCACTTTGGATTTAGCATGTCTTGGTGTGTCTTACTTGCAACTTAAAGAAAGCATGCAAACTGACACAGGTGGATGGCACTCACACACCAGTCACCGGGATGCTCATGGCAGGACTACTGAGTAACAGCCTCTGAGGTCCCTAGACTACTTTAGCTCAGCAACTTCTGCCCTCTGACATCTCAGACCATCTCCAGCTACAGCCTCCAGATAAAGCGAACACACTGGGATACATCTCCAGCACTAGAGACAAAAAGGTCTTCTAGATGAGGAGGCACAGTATCTCTGCCCTTCTGTATGCTGAGCTTTGTAAAGTAGCTTCTACTCAGAGAGGTTAGAAAGAAGGAAAACAACCTGAGTGCTAACCGCAAGAACAAAAGAGACAAAGACAATACCATCTGCACAGTAAAAGACCAAGACCAAGTGAGTGCCAGGGGCTGGACCATGTTCTACTTGTGGCAAAAATGCTTTAAACTAGACTAGTCTCCATGCCACTGGCAAGGACAAAAGGCAGGTGTGAGTAAAATGCATCTGAAGCCACATGCAGTCAAACATCAGCTCTCCAAACCTGACTGCCTGGAAACCTCAGCAAAGCATGATGGGGAGAGGACAGCTGCCGTGGTGTCTCATTTGTGTTTTAGTAAATAAAGCTGGCCTGAAGGTCAGCCATACAGGCCAGGCGGTGGTGGTGCACGCCTCTGATCCCAGCACTAGAGAGGAATATAAGGCGAGATGAGACAGGAACTCACTCTCTTTTCAGTCTGAAGATTTCATGGAGGTAAGAGCTCTCTAGTGGCTTGGCTGCTTTGTTTCTCTCATCTTCAGGTTGAACCCCAATATCTGTCTCTGGGTTTTTATCATGCAGGCTACAGCCAGCCATGGGCTCTCTCCCATCATCTGACAGTCAGCNCTGTGAGCTGCCTCACACACTCACAAAGTACCTGCCGTGTGTCACCACACACATCAGATCTGCTCTGCGCCACCCTGCATGCTCACTGACCAATCTCCATCAACCATCAGAAACCCACACACAAGACTGACCCTTCTAAAGTCTCCACTGTACCCAACCAATGAGGCTGGCCAACCGCTGTCATGGATCACATCTTATCTGTCTGTGTCAGGAAGGACAGCCACTCTGTAGAATAAAAGAACTATTTAGACCTCCTGTGAAAACCCACAAGCTGGATTGGTATGAATTGGCTACTAGGTGGGATGAGAAGCAACCAGAGAAAAATAAAGCCAAGGGCACAGCAGAAGGGTAGGATGGAAATAACACAAGGGGCCAAAGGGGCACAACAGCCCTCACCCCACCCCCAACTAATCCAAGTCACAGCTTCAGCTCCAATCTTGTGGGGGAATTTTCTCAACTGAGGTTCCCTCTTCCTAAATGGCTGTTAACTTGTATTAAGCTGACAGAAAACTGAGCGGCCAGTCACAGCAGTGTGCGTCTGTATCTCAGCTCCGAGGAAGTGGAGAAGGGATCCTGAAGCTTGCTGGCCAACCATTCTAGCTGAATCTATGAGATCCAGGTTTATGAGAGACCTTGTCTCAAAAATCAAGTGAAATAAATGTACAACAGAAGAACAACCAGTATCATCCTCTGACCTCGTGCACACTTGTGGTATGCGCACTTATACACACATATATCTCAAAAAAGAAAATCAACAATGTATGACCCCAGCTCTCAGAGGATGAGACAAAAGGGCTACCAAGAATTCAAAGTCAGCCTGGGCTGCATAAACAGTAAGTTACAGACCATCCTAGACATAGTCGAAGCCATAAACTAAGAGTGTCCCCAAAATAAACCTAGCACAATACATGCCAGATTAATTTGGAAGAAAGTGAAAAACTTATTTGGAAGACATTGAATGAGATCTAAACTGAGTGACAGCCCATGCTCACTCCACACAGGTTGACACCACTGTTCAATGAGAATTGGTTTAGTCCCCCAAACCGTCCAATTCATCAACAAAATTCCAACTGTTCAATCCTTTAAGGACTTAGCTCTAAAGGCCGAGGGCAGGAGGCGCAAACAATGGGCCTAACACCAACCCTAGGCAACATGTAGTCAATGCAGAACTTTGCCCCTTAAGAACAAGCCAACAGAGAAACCCTGTGTCGAAAAACCAAGAAGAAGAAAAAAAACAAGCTGACAACCAGGTGGTGATGGTGCACGCCTTTAATCCCAGCACTTAGGAGGCAGAGGCAGGCAGATCTATGTGAGTTCAAGGCCAGCCTGGTCTACAAAGACAGCCTTAAAAAGAAATCTGTCAAGAAAGAAAGAGAGAGACAGAGAGACAGAGACAGAGACTCTCTCTCTCTCTCTCTCTCTCTCAGAGAGAGAGAGGAAGGACAGACAAGTAAAGGGGAAACCCAGAGCCAGATGCAGACCCTGCCAGGAGGAAGAGCACGAAGGAGCTGTGGTAAAGACAGCACAGTGCACACTGGGCCGTGCAATCTGGACCCAGCCCAGGCACAGGACTCCAGCTCCATAAGACTGGGGCCAAAAGTAGAAGCAAACACTAAAATCTTACAGGACAATGCAGAAGATCTCCATGACCTAGGGGTTAGAAAGAACTTACAGATAACTCCAAAAAGTGTTTACCACAGGGGAAAGGTTGGTAAATTCAAAAACATCAAAATCAGGATCAGAAAAATATAACAAGAAATGTGAGGGAAACAATACAGTGTCACACATTCTTAATCACAGTACCAGGGAGGTAGAGACAGGAAGATAAGAAGTGCAAGGTCATGGTTAGCTCCATTATGAGTTCAAGACCAACCAGGGCCAAGATGGAAGAAAGGAGTAAAGGAGTGGTGGAGAACGAATGCATGAGTGAATGAATGAATGAGAGGATCAGTCACAAGCTGAAGACAAAGTAACCAGGCAGGAAGGAAGAAATTGTTTGAAAACCAAGCAAAAAGATACAAGCCACCTCCCAGGACTCCCACAAGCAACAGGAAACAGGAGGGTGTGGATTTCTGAGCTTAGGACTGAGAGAGTGAAGTCACCCCTGGATTTGAAGAATTTATCTGGCTATGCTGTAGTGCTGAGAGAAGGCAGGCAATAGATTGATACAACTGAAACCATTCATACGGCCAGAGCCAAAGACACCAAGAGACAGAAAAGGACAAGCTAGTAGCCTCCTGGACTTAGAGGTCAGCAGTCATGACCAGGTGGGGTTTTGGACAGAGTGCACCACGGTCTGCCAGTCAAAATTAAATGAACACAACTCACCACAAAGCAGACTAAAAATGAAAAGTTCTGATAAACAAAACACCCAGTCAAGGTAAGACCTCTCACTTGACAAACAGGAGGAAATGATGGCAGAGCCTGCCTCCCAAGGTGACATGTCAGGAGGTAACTAGGTCATAGGCTCCTTCTGTGTGCCAGGAAGCGGGCCCTCAACAGACACACCGTCTGCTGGAACCTGGTCTTAGAGCTGCAGAGTGCACGAATGAAAGTTTTTGTGGCTGATAAACACCCACCCAAATGCAGCATCTTTCTTTTTTTAATCATAGCAGACAAAACAGCCTAAAATGGGGCACGTGAGGTGTCACGTCTATCTCAACCAGCAAGAAAGATGCAACACTCAGGCTCTTCTATAAGCAGTTT
>LOEQ01000688.1:676474-688043 GCA_001685075.1 Bramus lutescens | reverse complement strand
CAGTTTATTCAGGAACCTTGAACAATCTTCTTCTTCTCTCTCCCCGGGAAGGGCGCTTGCAGACTATATATTCTGTGGGCTACCAATCCCAATAAGACACGTGGCAATCTCTAATAGGCCCACATACACAAAAGCAAGCCTGCTGATCAGCCTTAGCCAAATAAGGACTTCTTTATCACAGAGAGCACCCGCTGTTGGGCTAGCAGAAGGCGGAAACCAGCGCTATCTTTAATACACGGCACTACGCAGCTCTCCACAGTGAGGAATAATGACAAAGGGATGCTACAAAATATTAAGAGCAAAGGCTGGTCAGAAGTGATGCTAACATGTCCCTCCCTGCGGCCAGCCAGGCTACGCTGAAGGTGCTAGTAGAGCAGGAAAGAGAAAGGGAATGGATGGGATGGAGGAAAAACTCGGAAGACTACAAAGCAAAGCTGTAGAAATTAACAACCAGGCTGGAGAAATGGCTGCAGAGCACCTGGGTTCCATTCCCAGCAGCCGCAGCAGACAGCTCACAGCTATCTGTAACTCCTGTCCCAAGGGATCCCATGCCTTCTTCTGGTCTCAGTGGGCACCAGGCACACAGTAGTGTACAAACATGCATGCATGCAAAACACTCTCATACATATAAAATGCAAATAAATTTTTAGAAAAAAATTAACAAATGACTTCTGCAAGGACACAGCATAGAAGACCAGTGGTTTAAAAAGTGATATATCTATGTATTAGCAACAAAAAACTAGATATTGACATTTTTAAAAAGTACTGTGTACACTGCATAAAGTGTGAATACATGGATTAAACAAAATGTGTTAAGAAACACTGAAAACTATAAAACACTGTGAGAGAAATTTGTTTTATTTTTACTTGTAATAGAGTCTCACTATACAGTCCAGGTTTAACCTCAAACGTGTTATGTAGCCCAGGAGAACCTCAAACATATAACCTTCCTGACTCCCAAATTCTGCCATTATAGACCTGTGCTACCATGCCTGGCCTTTGAAAGACCTGAATGGATGGAGGTAAGTACTCATCAAGATCCATGCTCATGGATCAGAAGGCTCGATACTAAGATACCAATTATCATCAAACTGATCTAAAGGAGAAACAGGGCCCTGAGCAATGTATCAGAAGATGCACTTGTAGAAACTAGTTAGTTACAGAACAGCTTCACACAGTTTTGGAAAGGCAGAGCACCAGGAGTCCTGGAAAGACACACCCCTCAGGCGGGCGGTGGCGGTGCACACCTTTAATCCCAGCACTTGGGAAGCAGAGACAGGTGTATCTCTGTGAGTTCGAGGGAAAAAGCAAGTTCCAGGACAGTTGCACAAAGAAACCTTGTCTAGAAAAACCAAGGGAAGAAAAAAAAAGTATTCCACACTCAGGGCTGGAAGTGGACATTCTATGGAGAAAGTGCAACCCAGCACCCTTACAACCCTAACAAAATTCTTTCAAACCAGATCCTGGGAAAGCAAAACCAAAGACATTCTAAAGGAAATCTCAAAAGAAATCTTTGTGTTTTGAATTAGCACAAACTAGGACATAGGAAAGAAATCAGTAAGCTGGATGCAAACATACACTCTGAGGCTAAGAGGAAGCACTGTTAAAAACCATTCTACCTAACCAAAGACTTGATTTATAACACATCTCAAAAACTTACTAAATTAAACAAGCACATTTTTAAAAACAGAGGCCAAAGATCTGAACCAACACTTTACAGAAGATGTGTACGTGTCAAGCGCATGAAAAGATACCCATGCTCAGTCATCACACGCCCATCAGGGCCTGATCAGCCTCCCAACTGGGGGAGGAGCTCTGACCTCCTCAAACATGAAGGCCTCTAAAATGGCTAACTGTGCAACCCCTCACACACTCATGATCCCCTCCAGGTAGCAGTCCAAGAAAGGGAGACCATGTCTACTAAAAGATCTACAGGGAATATTCCTGAAAGAAGAAAGCTAGCTATATGATAGCCAATCTTGGTTGTTCAACTTGTCCACATCAGGAAACCCCACAACTAAAACCCCAGCAGCTGACACGCCTGTGAGGGATTTTCTCGATTGATCATTTGAGGTGAGAAGACCCACCTTGAATGTGGGCCGCACCTACATAAAAGAAAGCTTTTTTGGTTTTGCCCGCTTGCCCTCACTCTCACTGGCATTAGAACCTACTTCACGATTCCAACACAGAACATCAGCAGCTCTCTAGAAATCCTCTGGGACTCTAGTACCAGTTTGGGACTGCTGAGACATCCAGCATCATGAACTAAAAAACACATGGATCCTTGGCCTTTACATCGGGAGACAGTCTATAAACCATTCTAATATATTATATTTCGTATATATACACACACACATATATATATAAAACAAATATATACATTTGTTTCATTTCATCAGTCCTGTTCCTCTGGAGAACCCTGACCAACACACTAAAATTATACACCCATTTGTTGAGATGGCCAGGTAGAGTAGCTGTGGTCCCAGGACATCACTCACCAACATAAGGGACCAGCTATTGGGTCACACCAACTAGGAAATACTCAAATTCTTGTCAAGAGTGGAAGATGGATGCTATGCAGCCACTCCACTTCTGTGTGGACCAGGAAGGCCAACACAGTCTCAAAGGCAGCTAGGGGACGCTGGGGAGAAATTGCCCAGCACAGCAGTAAGATCACCTAAGGCCACACACAGTCACTTCCTTACCTTGATTGTGGTGATGATGTGGCTGAGTTCATTACAACTCAGAGAATCATACACTAAAAATGGTGTCCCAGAATACCACTATGCCTTATTTTTTAAAAAAAAAAAAGGCATTGAGACCATGAGCGGAATCCATCATGGGAATAGCAGAGTTAAAAAGCCGTTGAGGATGTGGAGTTATGAACTCAGACACACAGACGATGTCCTGCACACGGAGATGGATCAGAAACTCCATAGAATTTGCTGGTCTACCCCCAGTATTACTCTAGAGGAAAGGATAGCCACACAAGCTTCAGACACAGATGTTTCTAGAAGCTTAGTTCAGAACAGCCAAATGTTACAAGCAACCCCAAAGCCCATCCCACTGCTGAATGGACAGACAGCACACATCTGCACATGGACAGCTACTCAGCACACACAACAACAAGCTACCAACAAGAAAACACCGGGAGCGAAGAGAGCGGACACAAGGTCACTAGTTCTGTAGGGTTGCCATTCAGCCTGAGATGGCAAGCTGGCCCGTACTAATGATGGCAGCTAAGGTCTAGAATGTGAGGATGGGCAGCGTATGGCCCGTGAACTGCAAGAAACTTTGTGTCTTGACTGGTCAGTGGTTACACAGACACTTGTTTCTCAAAATGAACTGTATGTCTGAAATGAGGGTATATGTGGAAAGTACGACCCTCAAAAAATGTTATGTATACACGCCTGTACTTAAAGGAGAACTTCAGCCTGGGGACACAGCTCAATGATAGAACACTTACCTAGCACACACACATGGCCTTAGGTTCCATCACCAGCATCAAAGAAAAGAAAAGAGAAAAAAGTGGGGGCAGCCAGGCTGGGCATGGTAGTCCATGCCTTTTAATCCCAGCATTTAGAAGAGGCAGTTATATCTCTGAGGTCAAGGCCAGCCTGATCTGCATATCAACAAAGACTCTGTCTCCAAATAAGTGATATTTAAAAGGCACCTAACTGGCGTGGTATCACATATCTACAGGCCCAGCACTCAGGAAACTGAGTCCGAAGGATTATGAGTTTGAAGGCCTGCTTGGGCTACAAAGCAAGACCTTATACACAGCCCTCAAACCTCCAGGTACTGTGTCACCTGCCCACAAATCCAGTGGCTGTCCTAGTTTGGCTTCTGTTGCTGTAATAAAACAGTGACAAAAGCCAATTTAAAAGAAGAAAGGATTTATCTAGCTTACATATACCAGGCTACACACCATCACTGAGAGAAGTCAGGGCAAAAATTCGAAGCAGGAAGCTGAGACAGGATCTGCAGCAGAGACCATGGAAAAACAATGTTTACTAGCTTGTTCTCCATGGCCTAGTCAGCCTGCTTTTTAACATAACCATGAACTACCCACCCCAGGTAGCAATCAATGCCTACAGTGGGTTGGGCTCTCCCATATCAATCATTAGCCAAAACAATGGTCCACAAACTTGCCCATATGCCAACCTGATGAAAACAACTCTTGAGCTGGGTTCCCTCTTCCCAAGTTACTCTACCCAGTGCTAAACTGACAAATCTAAAAACTAGTCGGCACGGTGACTGAATAGAAAGACAGAAGGGACAGACTGCTATCACCTGGACTTCTGCCACAAACAAAGAAAGACCACCATGCTTCCTGGAAGGTCACCACGACCACTCTCAAATTCACCCAGGCAGAACTGACTTACTACATGCGTTTTACAGAGGAAAGTGTAATATGTTTTTGAACTATTTCCTTCTGAAATTATGTCTTAAGTTTTAGAGCCTGAATTATGCAGAAAGACATCACTACTGAAAGCAATTTCTTCTCTGAGTATATTAGATATAAATTTAAAGTTACTTCAATTAAAAGAAAATGTCAGGGCTAGGGAGATGGCTTGGACAGTTAAAATAAAAGTACTGGCTGCCCTTCCAGAGGACACAGGTGCTAGGATAACTCCACTTCCGGGAAATCCAAGGCCCTCTTCTGGCATCCCAGGGCACATGCAGACCATAGTCATACATGCAGACAAAACATGCATACACACAGAACAAAAATAAGTAAATCCTAAGAAGATAATGTCACCAACAATGATCTCTAAGCTGTATTTGTTAAGAAAAACATTAAGGTATAAGTGAGTTTATTTGGTGCCAAGAAGACAGAGAAAGAACACAGCACCAGGCACCAAGGGGCACAGCTGCAATCCCACCACCTGTGCTTCAAGCCAGTGGAGAGCTCAAAGCAGTCTGAGTGACAGAGCGGGATCCCCTCCCAAATTAAAACTAAAAACAGAGTAAATGCTTGCATGTCTGCATATGTTTGTGTGCATTGTACACACACACACACACACACACACACACACACACACTTGCTTTTACAAAAAAACACTAAGGAATGGCTTAGAGACCACCAAAAATAAAAATAAACACGTACCCTGGGGAACAAAAAGGGACGGGGGGGTTCAGAAATCAAAGTGCTACTCAGAAACTCCCTTCTGCCCCATGTGCTTTACAAATTTAATACATAAAATGAAAACAAACAACAAATAGTAATTAAAATGGAAGTCAAGCCAAACCAAATCAGGCTAACACTGGTGCATCAGTATGCAGAAGACAGGTGACCTGATAAGTATCCTCAAGACCTACAAAGAAGGCTCACCTACTCTGGCTCTGTAGTCAGAACTTCAGAGCTTCACGTGTGTCTGATGGTAAGCCAGGTAAGTAAACACACTGACCATATTAGACCCAGGGCTTCCCATGTAACAGAGGATGGGTAAAATTCAAAAGGACTTGTGGCAGAGGCTGCATGTCTAAAACTTAAACAGGCAATTCTGGATTGTGTGCAACTGATCGGCATGTCCCTGCCCCATCACCACTACACCTAGGTGCTGCAGCATCCTAGAGACCAACACTCCAACCTCTAGACTCCTCTGCAGACCACTTGTGTGTGTGTGCACACGCACAGACACACACACACGCACATACATCTACGCATGTATTATCATTGTTTGCAAGTGAGAGATATGTAGAAATCACGTAACAGCCACTACTGGAACCAGGGAGCCTGAGGAGAAATCAAACCTGGGTGTGAAAGACAAAGACTTCCGCTAGATGAAGCAGAGATAGAAACCTGCTGACCCCTGTAACTCACAACAGGACAGACTCCTTCAACTCTTCACACCACCCAACACTGTCCTTGTAAAAACAGGAGCAAATCCACAGAAAGAATCAGCCCCACAGCAATGTATGAGGCTCTGAGCCCTAAGCTGCTGACCCAACCTTATCCCTGCTGCACTCTGCTTTCAGAGGCAGCAAGTTGCTGAGATTCTACCCAAATATATAAGATCCCCAAACACGGTTCCTGATGCAAACATCTTTACTGATCCTGCAATAGTACGCAACACCAAGAAGGAAAAGACAGAGCACCGTAAACTTTCTTGCATTACCACTGAAATACAGCTCACAAAAATAAAACTAACCATCTGATGATCTAGGAAAGTATGTGCAACTATGTACACAGGACCTTTCTACACCCTGCAACCTCCCTGCTCTAGGCATCCACGACATGACAGTTTACTTTAGATTTTGTTTTGTTTGGGGACAGGGTTTACAGTGTTAGGAACTGAACCCAGAGCTGGCACATGCCAATCAAGAAGCTACCACTGAGCTATATCACTACTACCTGGTTCAGCTTTTTCTAGAAACCCATACCAACAGAACTACATAATGCAATGGCTGCTTTATCTTGCAGAACACTTTTAGGCCACTCATGCAGCTGCGTTTGTCAGCACCCAGTCCACTCACCCCCACATGAGTGCACATGAAGAGGATTGATGGGTTTGGGGAGTAAGCACTAGTCCTGCTCATCCCACAGGAGCTGCACATCAACTGTAGCACATGGTGAACACCTTTATCCTCATCTCTGACTGCACAGGAGGACCTGGGATGGCTGCTATGCATGCGGACAGGGGTAGTTAGACAGGATGATAAAAATGCCTCTTCACATACTTACTGGACTTCTTTTGTGTAAGAGCTGCTTGTCGCTGCACACTAAACTACAGAAGTCTTTGTAAAGCGCTCTAACCTCTGCACCCGCCTTGCTTTCTTTTAATTTTGAAGTGAAACTTACTGATCCTTCCTGTTTCTGATATTACTTTGTCCTAAGGCCCTTCCTCAGCCCAGACAGTCTTCACATGCCGCTGAGGCCCACAACGCCCCCTGCACTGCATTGCATCCTTCTTGAAAGCTCCTCCTCTGGGACAGTCACCGAGGTCCCTTCCAGGCACTAGGAGGGAGGAGGCCAGCTCACCCCAGAGGGGAAGGCTCACTGTATGTCCTCCTACACTCTAAGAAGAAAGATCACACTCAGGTGTCCCACACAACAGGGGTGGCTCTAGCAGAAAGGACACCTACACAAGACAGTGACAGGCAGCCCCTCCCTCCTTCACCAACTCAGAACTCCTGCCACAAACCCAAGGTGCTTCAGTCCACTTGGGAACAACCAGGCTCTGCCACGCTCAGAGTCGCTAAGTCAACTTTACAGCTGTGACTGCCAGCAACTACCTGAGAAATGAATCTGAGAGCTTGCCTTGTGAGCAGTGACAGCTACCTGGGCCTTCTCTGCCCCCACCAGCAAGGCAAGGCCACTAGCTCCTCCTCTGTCCTCTGTAATGTCAGAACTGAGTATGAAACCCAGCCAGGCCCAATTTTTAGCCACAGTCCAACATCACACCATTGACTCTATCTATATGGCTCCATCTGAAGGCTATGGCCATCGACCTCCACAACATCACCAAAAGTGGGTCCCATCTTGCTTAGTCAGCCACTGGCCCGTCTGCCCACAGCCACTTCACTGAGCATAACCTACACACACTGAGAAGACACAGATGAGCCCCTGTGTCACACGAAGACTGGGGTGCACCTTGAGAGTGGTCACAAGCACAAAGCAACTTCAAAAGGAAACCACACACTTGCTCACTTGGTTGCAGTGCACAACAGCAATCAGAGCAAATCTCTGTGAGCTGTCTGTGGTCCTCCTTGAGGACCTGATCTCTCTGCCTTCCTTGTACTCCAGTCCCAGGGACCTAGACCACCTCACAGGTCCCAGAGTCCTCTTACTGCTAACCTGAACTTCGCAGTCCCCTGTCTTGGTCCCGCCTCTTATACCTAGCAGGCAATTCTGCAGTTCTTCCCAGTGTACCATGAGACCTGCTAGTACAGGAGGGAGAACCCTGAAGGAACGACCCAAGAGAGGAAGTGGGGAGGATCCAGATCCAGGAAGGAGCATCTAGGGGAATGAAGAGGACCCAAGCAAGGAAGACCCAAGGGAAGAACTCAGGTTGGCAGGACCTCAGCTAGATGACTTGGGCCAGGGGAGAAAGCACCAGAACAAGGGAGTAACAGACATCTGAGAATAAGAAACTTCTCTGGAGCCATGGAGAAGAGTCTCAAAAAGAAAGAACTGCTACAGAGACAATGCCAGAAAGAAAGGACAGTGGGCAAGCTAGAACACGCACAGACACACAGCATCCTCACATCCTCCACAGAGAGCAGGTGCAGGAGGAAACCCAACGGCTGACCTAGTAAGAGGTCTTTTCCTGGGCTCTTTGAGGGCCCTGGCTGCATGTCCATGAGGCCCCAGCTGGCAGGCATCCAGCTCAGCTAATCTCTGACCCTCCTTTCACACTCACTGCCCAGCCTACGGCTGTCAGCCCACTCACTCAAGAATACTCCTGCTAAGAACTCTTGCACCTACTGGCCTGGAAGCAGACACAGACACTAGCCCCACAAAGTCACAGGATGGTGGTCCAGATCTTGGTAGCCAGGGGCTCAGCAGCATCCCAGAAGTTCTGCTGTGCTGAGAAGCACATCTACAAGCAGACAAGTCGGACTGCCCAACCAGCAACCTCCAAAACTGTGCCAGTGGCTACGCCAAACACCTGACTGCCCTGGTCCTATCACTATCTGGCTCAGCCTCCCTGTATACACACTTAGTGATGACCACGGCCACAGGACAGTCCTTTAGTCCTCAGTATCCTCATGAGGAGTCTGACTGGCTCTCCACTCCATACCAAAACACCTCAGAGATCACACATTAGAAAGGCGGGACCACCGGGCATTGGTGGCACGCACCTTTAACCTCAGCACTTGGGATTTCTGTGAGTTTGAGACCAGTCTGGTCTACAAAGCGAGTTCTAGGACAGCTAGAGCAGCACAGAAAAACCGTCTTGACATACCCCCCCCAAAAAAAAAACCACACAACCATCTTTTCATCTTTTGGAAACCCCTGCCCCTGAACTGACTTGCCTGGTATCTGCTGGATACTCAGAACCCGCACACCCAGATTCACAGGCAGTAAATAAACAGCCTGTTCCCAGAGGGCCACCTTCACTGCTGGACAGCAACCACTGGACACACAAAAGACAATCTGACAATACCCAAGGCTACAAGGCCACTGCTATGCTACACTCATCCATCACACAGCAGGGCCCTGTGAGGCGGGTAGAGTACTCAACGCAGACAAAAATACAAATGACTATGGCAGAAGAGACATCACACAGCCATGGAGTCCCCAAAAGCCACTGGAAAGAGAGAACTCTATAATATCAACCTAAGATGAAGTACCCATGCCTAAGAATGTACTAGAGAGGCAGTTAGCATGTCCAGAAGGGAAGGGAAGGGAAGGCAGAGGGGAAGCNACCTTTAACCTCAGCACTTGGGATTTCTGTGAGTTTGAGACCAGTCTGGTCTACAAAGCGAGTTCTAGGACAGCTAGAGCAGCACAGAAAAACCGTCTTGACATACCCCCCCCAAAAAAAAAACCACACAACCATCTTTTCATCTTTTGGAAACCCCTGCCCCTGAACTGACTTGCCTGGTATCTGCTGGATACTCAGAACCCGCACACCCAGATTCACAGGCAGTAAATAAACAGCCTGTTCCCAGAGGGCCACCTTCACTGCTGGACAGCAACCACTGGACACACAAAAGACAATCTGACAATACCCAAGGCTACAAGGCCACTGCTATGCTACACTCATCCATCACACAGCAGGGCCCTGTGAGGCGGGTAGAGTACTCAACGCAGACAAAAATACAAATGACTATGGCAGAAGAGACATCACACAGCCATGGAGTCCCCAAAAGCCACTGGAAAGAGAGAACTCTATAATATCAACCTAAGATGAAGTACCCATGCCTAAGAATGTACTAGAGAGGCAGTTAGCATGTCCAGAAGGGAAGGGAAGGGAAGGCAGAGGGGAAGCTACCACATAAGAAATGTAATGCATGGTCACCTGGTGTGCTGGCTCAAGTATGGCTCTCCTACAGGATAGCATGCAGGTCCTGATTCAAGCGTGGAATAATATAAACGAAAGCTAGCCAGCCAAGTTAACAGGGACTGTAAGCAACACAGATCTACATATTTGAGATCCAACAGCACATGTCATTCCTTGGATGGCTTCTCATGCTAATTACACCAGCCAAGTCACACCACATCCTAGAGACCCCCTGAATCACACCTGGGACATCTCAGCCACCTGGGGCCCCACACCAGATGTTGAGGGTGTACAAATGCATGGGTGCTTCTGCTCAGTGGACAAGACCACACCAAGACCAGTACTGCTTGTACTGAGCCAACAAGCAGTCCCAGAGGTGTGGGCTTGCTTGAGCAATACACATCTGGGGATGGTACCCCACAGAGACTCTGCTCAGCTGGGCCTCTTAGCTCAGAGTGACAAACAGATCCAGTGACAATGAAGAAAGCATGGGGAAAGGTCCTGTCTGTCAAGCACAAAGCTGACCTCTGGGGTCAGGCTGCTCAGAGTCTGCCCTTCACTCTAAAGGCAACCGGAGCTCTCAGAGCTTCCTCAGCGGACTGGGTACCTGGCAGAGGAAAGACACCTCATGCTCAGAGCATCTAAAGAGTTGTCCCAACAGTGGGGAGGGAGACACAAGGGGGAGCAATTGGATGCCTGTAATGGTACACTGTCCCATGCCTGAACCGCACCTGCCAAGGTTGCTGCACCATCACCTGCTGGTCCTGAGGCAGCTACAAACACAGGCAAAACAAGGCAGGCCACCAGAAGCAAGAGATTGTTAAAAGGCACAGAAGAGCTCCAACTCCAGGTCTCCTCAAGAGAACTACAGTAAGACGACAGAGTGGGTGTGACTCTCATCCCCATCACCCTGGCAGTGTCATGTCAACAGGCACAATGCTGCTGACAGAAACGGAGCCATGACAAGTGGGACCACCCTGTCTATGCCAACACCAAGGACACGTTTTTGGTCTGTTCCAGCCCACTGCCAGGGAATGAAAGCAGGGCTTGCACAGGCTGGGAAGACACACAGCTGTGCCCCAGCCCTCTTTTTGCTTTGCATTTTCAGTCAGGGTCTCATCCTGAACTRCATGTTGCAGCCCAGACCYGCCTTGAACTRGTCATCCTTCCACACCAGCCTGCCAAGCAGCTAGGATTAGCYACTGTGCCACCAGACCTCGTCCAAGTGCATTTCTGTCACCTGAGAATGGTGTTCTGTTCATACATGTCCCAATACTACATATGTCCCATGCATAACTGATGCACAACCCACAATACTCATGTGCACATTACATTACATTCTTGTGTAGACAAGAAAAGGTGTAACCCTTCTTTTTCAGGGTGGTCTTCCCAGCCCAGGAACCAGGTCTGGGATGAGAAAGTCAAAGAACATTGATGCCAAGATCCAGGACAGATGCTAGGGTGATTCAAAGGACCCTGATGCCAAGATAGCTCCGACTCTAACCTAGCCTCAGGGACCCACAGAGACAGAACCGACCCTCACCTAGCCTCAAGGACCCCACAGAGACAGCACCAACCCTAACCTAGCCTCAGGGACCCCACAGAGACAGCACCGA
>LOEQ01000688.1:599336-615090 GCA_001685075.1 Bramus lutescens | reverse complement strand
TGCCCCGCACTCTTCCGACCCTGTCGACTTGAGGGGTTGGTTTGTGATGAGAGAAGTCCAAGAGTTGGTGCGCGCTGGTCCTGGCAGCGTGAGGCCCCCAGAGCTTCTTTGTCTCCATTCTCCGCGTAAAATGGGGCGCTCGTTTCCTTGCTGCTCCTCGGAAGCGCGAGCGCAGCAGGCCACCCGGGGTGTGTGTTAGACCCTCGAGGGTGCAGATGGAAGGGTCGAGGCCAGTCCTGAGCCATTCTCCCGAACCCTAGCAGTACCTTCCGTTTGAAGGCTGGCTCCCGGACCCAGACTGTGGCGCTGCCGGGGAGAGCTCAATGCACTGCTTTTGACATGAGATCCCCAGTTGGAGAAACAGGCCCAGAGTAGGCCCTTGTCCACAGTAGTTTGCTGCTTAAAGTCCTGCCACCATACTCAGATCAGCCCCGGAGTCCTGCCAAAGAGAGGTGTGCTAGCCTTCTTAGATCCCATGGAGGATCCCTCGGGTTCCGGATTTCCTTGTGGACACAGAAGCTAGTGTTGGGGGCCCGAGTTTAGGGACTCCTTCCTTTTATTTCTGCAGCAGCACAGGCCTGTTGTTGTTCCGTGCTTGCCTAGGAAAACCGCCTCAGCTGCAGCCTGTGAAGAGGGTTCAGGCATGAAGCTGCTAAGGGTTCCATCTGCAGTCAGATGTGAGGAGGGAGGTTCTGCAGAGACAATCAGTGGGTTTGTGCAGACGTGCAGGGAGCTTTGGGAGTCTTGGTTTCTGTGACATTTCTCATGTCCTCTTCCTGAATTACCATTCCCTGCTTTCTTATAGGTGATGTCAGCTCGGAAAATGGGAGATTAAGGAGCTATTAATTGTCAGTAGAATGCTGTGTCAGAGAGGGCGCTGTAGTGTTAGAAGCTCGATCAAATGGACTTGGCACAGGACTACAACTTAACCCTTCTTTTTTTTTAAACCCCTAAGTGAGGTCCTTTGGTACTGAAGACCGTCCCACAGATAGGCCTGCTCCCCCAAGAGAGGAAATTTATGAGTACATCATTTTCCGGGGAAGTGATATCAAAGATATTACTGTGTGTGAACCTCCAAAAGCTCAGCATACACTCCCTCAGGATCCTGCTATTGTTCAGGTAAGTATGTGTGTGTGGTTCATAAGAGATCTTGGTTTCCACATGGAACTTGGTGTCATCTGTTTGTCCAGAGCATTCAACTTGAAGAATTGTCCTCTAGTGAGCGCTGGCCTGGTTTTCACCTGGATAGTTTCTGTATCCATGCAGCATGAACTCTTCTGGGTCGTATGTTCTATATGGCAAGGCCAGCAGGGAAAGAAAATTGTAGCTTGCTGTGTGTGATGTGCTGTTGATCTTGCCTGATCCCAGGGTACCTGGAACATAGCACTCAAACCCTGAGGGGCCACAGTGTGAGTGAGTGGCATCAGATGCTTTCAGGATGATAGAGTTGGTTCACTGTCTTGGAGTCTTCTGCTGTTATATCCCGTTGTTGTAGGACCCTAAATTTTAAAGTCTTAAGCTAAGCCTGACTGCTTGGTAAGTTATATGCCAGAATCGTCAGGGGCAGGACATCTAGATGGTTATCTTACATAAAGTCAGGCCTTGGTTGGCTTCTGCAGTGCAGGCTGCTCAGGTTCTAGGATGAGGCTGTGCGTAGAAAGGTAGCAGCAGGCAGCGGTGACTTCTGTGGCACTGGAAGGACCCAGCTTGGTGCATAGGTATTGAGGGTGAGTGTGGGAATGGGCCAGCCTTCAGATGAACAGGCATGATCCTGAATTCTGTGTGGGGAGACAAAGCAGGGGAGGGGACGAACACATCTGGAGATGTGTGAATAGTTCATGGCCCCACATCTCTTCATGGGAACTTTCTCCAACTAAAAAGGCCAGACCGCTGTTGGCAGAGGGGAGTTGTGAGAGGCTTTAATTTTGTGAAGTTCATGCACTTTTGGCAACACTGGAAACTGCCCAGAACTGCCTACCACATCAGGAGTGCAGGCTGACAGACTTGGCAAGTGCTGTATGTGGAGACTTGCTTGAAAGGTAACAGGGTGTTGCAGTGCTCTTACCTGTGTGTCTCGTTGTTCAGTCCTCCCTGGGCTCTGCCTCCGCCTCGCCCTTCCAGCCGCATGTGCCTTACAGCCCCTTCAGAGGGATGCCGCCGTATGGCCAGCTGGCAGCCAGCTCCCTGCTCAGCCAGCAGTATGCCGCCTCCTTAGGTCTAGGTGAGTGACCATTCTGTGTGCTCAACTACCTTTGCCTGTGATCACCATATAGTGATAGTCTTATACCCTGAGAGTGGGACAGTTAATTCTTCATGTCATACAAATCCTGGACTGTTGCATCGTACCACTCCTGATAAATTACCCGCTGGAGCTTCAGCTCGTTAGTGTTCAATAACGGTTTTCTGAGACTAAGAGGCAGCAGTGAAGTTCTGGTGCAGCTGTAGTCTCTTACAGATGGGATCTATCTAAGACTATTAGTGCCCTATATCTTATTATAGCCTATATTAGTCTGTTGCAGGAGCCCAGCTCAAACGTGGTTTCCACTGAGGTTTACTAATCTTAGAATAAGAGTATCCCTGTGTTGGGAGTAAGGTCAGCCCCGTCTTTGACCTGGACCATGATGCTGTGTTCAGAGCATAGAGAATTGGGCACTTTTCTCAGTGCTAGGGAGGCAGAGACAGACGGACCCCTGAGGTTGGCTGACTCACAAGTTAAGCCTAATTAGTGGGCAACTGAGAGACCCTGCCTTAAAAACAAAGTGGTTGACACCCAAGGAAGCAACTCCAAGGTTGACCTGTGGCCTTGACATGAATGTGCATATGTACACATGAGTGCTTCCTCCACCCCAAGAACATAGTTTGCATCTTGTCCTTCCATCCTTGCTCAAGACTCCAGCAGCTGAGGCAGGGAATGGAATGTTAGTTAAACTCCAGACCAATGCTGTGGGCCACTTGTGATTGCTGTTCTGATGTGACAGGTGACTTCTCAGCCTTGCTCTAAAATACATCGTTTGAGAGGCTGCTTGGCTCTTTCCAGGCTTGCTAGGCATAAGACAAGTATGTCCTGACTTATTTGTGTGCTTTCTCTTTGCTCTTCTCTCTCTTCTGTAGAGAAGTTGGTAAGCCCTCCAGCCTCAGCCGCTGCTTCCAGCCCTAGTTCCTCTCCATCTCCACAGCCTGTTTCAGAGCTTGACATGTCCTCAGAGCCACCTCAGCTCACTTCCAAGGGTAACAGCAGTTTGGAGAACTAACTGCATGCTTTCTCGTAGACTGAGAGCCAGGGGGTGAACAGAGCCAGGATGGCAGGAACTGAAACAGACCTTCCACTAGGCCCAGGGACCAGGACACTGCTTCTGCTTGGTTTGGCGTGTGGCCTGATTTATTAATGTCAGTTTTAAAGGGTTAGAAAGAGCCAATAGAGGACTTAATTCATTCTGCCTGGGTTTATGGTTTGGCCTGTCCATGGAAAGTCATAAAACTGTTTCTTCGGTTTTCTGAGTCCTAAACATGTTCTGGATTTCTGCTGTGGAACTTTCCCAAACAACTCAGATGAAACATGTGTAGTTCTGTCTTAAGGGCATTTGAGGTAGGGAGCTTGCATGGCAGCCCCCAGGTGTTTGACTGCATGAACAATGCCATCTTGAGAGCCAGCTGGCTAGTGACACTATCCACCTACCTATCTCTGCTGATAGAGCATTTACAGGGTTTCTTGACCTTCCTCATGTTCTTGTGCTAATGTTTCTGCATGTCTGCTTTACATGTGGCATCGTGCTTGTAGCAGCTCAAACCATCATTACACAGCTCAGTCCAGGAGGCCTCCCGGGTAAGGGCGCACAGAGTACAATCAGTCATTTGTGGGTTGTTATATCCCGTAGGGCCTCTTTGTACCTAAATGAGGGAATGCATGACCCTTTCTAATTAAGAGCCATTACTGAGGATGCTTTCATTGTCCTTAGGATTGCTCACGGAAATCCACCATAGAGTAAAATTGCTTTTACAAAGCACACAGGGGCAGGATAGATTGCTCAACAGTTAACCTGGATTTGATTCCCAGAGTCCACATGGTGGTTCACAACCGTCTATAACTCCAGCCCTAGGGGATCTAACCTCTTCTTCTGGACTCTTAAGGAGACCAGGCATGCATGTGGTGTACAGACTTACATGCAGACAAACACCCATGTATGTACAAATAAATATTTAAAAAACTGTACCCAGAAGCCACTTGGGTGTGACTGTTTCCTGTTTGTCTTATGGTGTCTTCTTGCTGAGTGAGATGATAAGCCTGAAAAAGTAGTCCATCTTAGTTTCTGTCAGAGAGAGGACCTTACGAATGCTTGCTGGGAGTGCGTCCCTGACCATGTTATGGAGTCTCTCCACAGCAGTGTTTCATTTTGTCTTGCCGTGACCAGGACTCGTGTTTTACGTCTCATTCCAGTCCCACACAGTCCCTAGGGCTAATGTTCCCCATGGGTTATGGGATGTGGGACACGTCAAAGAGGGCCACAGACTGGTGGCTCCTTTGTTTTCCCAGTTTCAGAGGACTCATACTGGGACCACCACTGAAGCTCTGTTTTGAGGGTGCGTTTTGTGTGTAGGTATAGTCCCTTACACTGGGCACCCGGTAGCCCGTCCTTGCTTATGAAGAGCTTTTTACTCTCTGAGAAGCTGTAGGTTGTTAACCTTCATTGCAGTACGTCCTGGTCACCTCATCTTGTTTCTCATAAAGCTGTTCTAGAATTTCAGAGTCTGATTACTGTACTTTCTAGAAGATCCCAGGCTAGGTGGGTTCTCCTGCATAGACCAGAATTCCAACTTCATTTCAGGACTATTGACACCTTCAGGCTTGGTCAGAACTTGTCTAGAAAACCCATTGGTAAACTTGAGGAAGTACCCATTGGCGTTGGTAGCACAACGACTTTCCTTATTGTAGTTCAAAGATGGGCGTTCCTGGAGAACAGGCCTTGGTGCCTCCCTGTGACTTAATTTCCTTTGTCACCTGGACCAGCTTTAAAGGGAGCGGGACAGACGGGGAGAGTAAATCCTGAGTTCAGACTTTCTCTAGACAGTGTGTCACCCCTGCCCTAACCCCACCCCCAAGGTACCATCCAGGAGAAATGGCTGGAGGTAGTAACTTTCTTTTAGCTATTTCTAAACCTGCCTTCCCTCTTCAACTCAGGAGCTGGTTTTCCATCTACCCCAGTCGGCAAGAGCCCCATGGTGGAACAGGCTGTCCAGACTAGTTCTGCTGATAACTTGAATGCTAAGAAGCTCTTACCCACCAAGGTCACCTCGGGGACACAACTCAATGGTCGCCAGGCTCAGCCAAGCAGCAAGACTGCCATTGGTACTTGAACTTGATATCCCCCTGCTGTTTGCTATATGTTCCCAATGTAGTACTCACTGGGCTATGTTTTAAAGCATTGCCCTAATCATTCTTTTGCAAGCGGGCCTGTGGGCAGGCAGCCTCAGTCCCATAGGGCTGCATGTGGTGTGCTACTCTGCTTTGGTGGCTGGGTTCTGGCTTCGGTGGGAGCTTTGCCTCACTTTTCCCTTTGCACCTTAGATGTAGTCCAGCCGGCACCTGTGCACACTCAAGGGCAGGTGAATGATGAGAACAGAAGACCTCCACGGAGGCGGTCAGGTAATTCCCGTGGCCACGAGCAGCAGGGCCACTTTGCTTGCCTGTGCTGGGGACTTGGGGCTAAGGTGGTGCCTTAGTGAGCTGTGCCCCCTTTGTCTTCAGTGTGTCTGTGAGCTACTTTTGAATTCAAACTGGAAATAAGTTGGTGACTTCAGCCATGCTATTTTTTTTTCTCCACATAGGCAATAGGCGAACAAGAAATCGTTCCAGAGGGCAAAACCGTCCAACTAATGTTAAGGAAAACACAATCAAGTTTGAAGGTGACTTTGATTTTGAGAGTGCAAATGCCCAGTTCAACCGAGAAGAGCTTGATAAAGAATTTAAGAAGAAGCTGAATTTTAAAGGTCTGATTCACTTGAAAGTTATCCCCCAAGAGATTCCCTAGAGCTTGTTAAGACATGATGGCTGGCATTGCTCTGGAAGGACGTGGGGTCCTGACCAATGTGAAAATTGGAATGAGATGAGATGAGGAAGGGTTGGGGTGGGGGTTGTGAAGCTTGTGACTTGCAGTGAGAAGAAAGGGTCTCTGGCATGAAATGTTTAGGTCATCCTCTGGGCCATTGGAAACCGTTGGGTAGTGTTTGTCTCTGGACCTTTGTGCTCTGCTTTTCTTTGTAGATGACAAAGCTGAGAAGGGGGAAGAGAAGGACCCTACTGTGATGACCCAGAGTGAAGAGACTCCTGCTGAGGAAGATCTTCTGGGGCCCAACTGTTACTATGACAAATCCAAGTCCTTCTTTGACAACATTTCTTCTGAACTCAAAACAAGGTCAGGGCCTGAGTGCACTGTGGGAAGGATGGCTGGTTTGTAAGTCCTGGAAGCACACAGCTAAAATGTACTAACATTAAGTCTGAGGTTTGAGCTTATATTCTGGGTGGGTGTTTTGGGTTCTTATATTTCTACATGATAAGTACGAGAGTCCCAGCTGGGTCTGCCTCTGCCAGCTAGGGTGTAGTACCAAAAGCCTCTGGCTGTTCCCTAGCCTGATTTGGACTTGCTGAGGTCAAGTCCTTGTGCTCCCTGTTTGCTTCCAAGAGTTCTGTTTGTGCTATTGTTTCTTGCCTATCTGCCTACTGGCATAGATACACATAAGCAATTGGCTGAGCACCCTGTCCTCCCAAGTCTTGGAAGTCAGTGATTGTGATATATGTGTCAGCACTGTGGATGAACACCTCCAGACTGGACAGTCGTCTTCAGAGCAGGCATGGTGTGCAAACACAGACCCAGGAGTCCTGTTGGTTGAGTATTAGGCCAGCCAATGAAGAACAGAAAATGAGCTGGGTAGTCTGAGCCATACGCACTATCGGGAACAATTGAAGCAAGAAAGATACATGCTAAGAGAAGGACTTAGGCCCAGCTGTATCGTAGGAAGGGTGTGGCCAGGACTCTGCAACAGCTGTAGGAGTGAAGAATGGGACTTAGGTGAAGCCCAGGATCTGCACATGGCTGTGCATCAGAACGGGCAGGTTGATGGTGCTGGCTATATTTTAAGCAATGAACTGCACTGCCTCTTGGTGACAGTGGCTGAAGATGAGCTGGTGTGGAAGCTTACCTGGAGGGCTCTTAGGGCTTTGCTGTGGTCCACTTGTATCCATTGTTTACTCTTGTGATAGAGGTGGGTCTTGAGCCACAATAGGCCTGGTGTGCAGTATAAGGGTATATGCTCCTGCCTCTGGCAACCAGAGCAGTAGCTCATCCTTCCTTCTCACTGCTATTTGAAGGACAAAGCCTGTTTCAGAAACATCAGTTGGTGCCCACTACAGTCTGATATTTGGTTTTTCAAGACAGGGTTTCCCTTTTCAAGCAAGGTTTTCTTGGCTGCCCCTGGAGCTTGCTCTGTAGACGAAGCTGGCCTCAAACACAGAGATCCTCCTACCTCTGCCTCCCAAATGCTGGGAATAAAGGTGTGCTCCACCACCGCCCAGCTTACAGTCAGATCTTAACACACCTTATCTTTTGGTTTAGTTCTAGGCGAACAACATGGGCTGAAGAGAGGAAGCTGAACACCGAGACCTTTGGGGTGTCTGGGAGGTTCCTTCGGGGCCGCAGTTCACGTGGTGGATTCCGAGGAGGCAGAGGCAATGGAACAACACGGCGCAACCCCACTTCCCACCGAGCTGGGACTGGCCGGGTGTGAGGGTGCAGTACAAGTAAGTGGGGTACCTTCTGGATCCCTGGGTAGGAGGTGGTGGGGTGAGATCCCTAGACCATGTTTAGAGGTGCGCGCACAGAAATAAGTCTGGCTGACGTCCTGTGCAGTGCTGGGTGGGATGTGGAGGACCAGGGTTTCCTTCCTCCCTCTGTCCCCATGGTGGTGAGGGGATAGACAGCTGTGTGACTTGTCCTTTCACAGGGTCCTGAAGAGGACAGAAGGAAATGAACGCTACAGTCACCAGGAGAAGTGATCTTGTCTACCAAGTCTGGATGCTACTTAGCTACTTAGCTTTGGACTCAACCTAAACTTGGACGTGGTCTTGATTAGAACCACTTGTTTTGGGGTAGTATTTTGTTGGTGACCTTGTGAAGGTATCTTGACCTACATTTTCTTCTTGGAAGGTTTCGGTATTTTGCAAAAAGGTTTCTATAGGCAAAGGCTCAATCCTCACGTTGTAATTTTTTTTAATGACAGCTTTGACTCTTAAAAACAGAACCAAATTTTATTTGGCACATGTGTTGTCCAAATGTTTCTGCAACCCATCTGGCCCCTGGTGCTGCTGGCCTGGTACCCCACCTGCTAAAAGTGGGAAGTCTCAGGAGCCAGGCAGGGCCAGCACAGGGTGAACCAGTCATATGGGGTGGGAGGGCCAAGGGCAGTGAAGGGAGGGGGGGGTTCTTGGATCATGTTGTGTAATGAACCAATGATGTTCAGTGTTGGAGGCTGACAGAGGGATAAGTGAGGTTCATGTAGAGCCTGGCCTCCACAGCTACTGAGGCTTAGTGTCGAGATCCAAGACAAGGCAATGCGGTGTGCCCGGCTTCTTGCCCTTGTCTGCCTCTGGCCCATGTCAGCCATTGTTAGAAGACTCTGGCTGCACCTAAGTATTCTTTCTCATCCACTTTGAAATGAGCCAGTCTCTTTTTGTTTTTTTATTTTTTTAAGGTCACTGACCTTATTTACTCAATTGTAAATAGTTCTTGTGTGTTTATTTTAAAGGAGGTGGTGGAGGGAGGGTGGGAACATAAACTTGTTGCATGAGTAAATGGGTCAGATTTTCTGTATAAGCATGCATCCTCTGACTGACAGGGCATTTTGTTGAAAATAAGCACCTTGATAACCAAAACCCCTTCAAAATAGCTACAAAGCTTTAGTTCTGTATTGATGAAGTCACATTGCAAAAGCTTGGGTTTATTTTTGTAGGACTTCATAGCTGAGACTAGAACATAGCACTGGGGCTGCTGTTGGGGTAATGCGAACTCTAAATAAACATTCAAGCCTTCAAATGCTGCCTCCATCGCCTTGTCATGTCCAGGCCTAGAGCACACCTAGGCTACTTAGGGGTTAGAGGTATATGCCAGAAAAGTGACCCAATGACCACAGGTGAAGGTGGATTCTCACTGGGCACCCCAGTCTGATATGGATGGAAACTGGTGTGAGTATAAACCACCTTGCTTTGCTGTAGCTGTTCAAGTATCCAGGGCAGATAATGTGGTCAGTGGATTGGCAGGCTGAAGGTGGCAGACAAGCCTTGGGGCCACTGATGACATATTCTGTCCTTGACTAATAAAAGTATATATGCTACATACAAGCAGCTACGTACCTTGAACTAGTTAAGCTGGTTTTTCTCTGCCAAGACATAAGTCGTAGCTTATAGATGTTACAATAAGCATAAATTTGGCCAAAGAATTTCTGTTCTAACATAACTGGTTAAGGGGGGCGTGGCTGTAAGCCACAGCAGTTGGTAGAATGATAAACTGGTTAAAGCCAAGAGGAAGTGCATTCCTGGCAAAAAATAAAAAAAAGTGACAATCAGTCTTGATTTTAATGTAAAAAACTTGACTAACAGCAAAATACAACCCGAGTATGAGTACTAAGTTGTTTTGGGGGGTGGCATGGGAGGTCTTACTGTGGAGCTCTTTTTTTTTCTTTTGTTTTTTTTGAGACCAGGTTTCTGTGTAGCCTGGCTGTCCTGGTCTTGAACTCAGAGATTCGCCTGCCTCTGCCTCCCCTGGGATTAAAGGTGCATTGTGCCACTACCCACCTGGTTAAGGTTCAATTCATGCATTATGCATGACTGAGTATATACCACATTCATGAGCTGGCATTACAGACAACCGTCAGTCATCTGATTTAAGTGCTGGGAACCGAACCCAGGTCCTTTGAAAGAACACCAAGTGTTCTTATACTGAGCCATTTTTAAAAAAAAATTAAGGAAGGGACCCAGGCCTCG
Source organism: Bramus lutescens (assembly GCA_001685075.1). Taxonomy (NCBI): domain Eukaryota; kingdom Metazoa; phylum Chordata; class Mammalia; order Rodentia; family Cricetidae; genus Bramus; species Bramus lutescens. The sequence continues at coordinate 605,060 of LOEQ01000688.1, read as the reverse complement.
CATGCCAGGCCAGAGGAGCTGTACCTACCAGGTAACTAGCGACATTGCCAGTCAGGCTCCAGTTATGTGGGAGAAAGCACTGGGAACCCTGGGTCTGTTGGACCCTTAGGGAGACACACTGAGAGTATGAGGCCAGCGCTCATGCAAAGATCCCATCTTAACTACAGCTGCAGCCAATGATGTACTCACATCACAAGACAGAGTTAAAAAATGTAGACGTTTATTGGGCTCCGGGACAAGCAGACAGAAGGCCCGCAACACCAAAGCTGAAAGCCGCTCCAGATAACGCACACTTCATGACGATGCTTTCTTTTGTTTCTTCTTTTCATTTTCTTCTTTTTCTTTTTCAATCTCGGCAACATATTTCTCAATTTCTTCAGGATTTAGAATCTACCCCACAAGAAGTACATTCATAATTAATCTGCATAAGGTGCAAGCATACTACCACCTGGTTGTGCAACTACTTCTGCCTGGAACAAGGCTAGTGACCCAGACAGCAGCAGAGCGGGTGTTGGCTGTCTACGCCAGAATACAGCACATCTCCACAACAGAAGGGGAGGGAGGTAGTGCCACAGTACAACCAGCGGCCTATGAGAAGGTAACCTCTTTAGAAGCAACATCACAGGGCCAGGGAAGGGTTATGAAAATTCCATCAATAGTCAGTGTATTTGTACACACCTGGAACCTCAGACTGGGTATGTAAGGTAGGAGCGCTCCCCTTTATCTGAACCCTTCCACCAAAAATTAAGACTTACCTTGAGAGGTTGATCCCGCCTCATGACAGCAAGTTCAATGTTTTTGCCACCTGACTGAACCACCTTGAAGAAAGCAAAGCATTAATTAGGTGTGTCTAACCTCACATGAACCTAAATTTTGGTTCATGACCAGACCAGCCAGATGGGAGAGTGAACATCTATGGCTTTTGTCCCAAATGCAGATGTATGTCAGGCCTGCTAAGGATACTTACATAACCTCCAGTCTATACAGCAACTCCTCATATGGGAACCCAATACCTGTATTCTAGCTACTGTGGCTTCACCTGCTTGCCTCTTGCCTCCTGCCTCCCTGACTTAGCACACAAGCCTCATGTTTGTGCCCTAAGGCAAGCCCTGACTGTTCCAGGCATACCACCACCCCTCAGATACAGCAGGCCCACTCCGCCTGGGGTATCCACGTGCACTCACTTCCAGAAGTGCCTTGATGACTAGTTTGATGGTCAAATCGTCTGTCTCGATGGCATCATCCGTGTAGTTCTTCTCCAAGAATTCACGCACTGACTTGGCACCCCGGCCTATGGCATTGGCCTAAAACACATGGGTCTTAGAGCCAGTCTATGGGCTGGCCAGTGGCTGCCTTCTTCCATGGCCTGCAGACAGCTCTCCAGCAGTGGGAGGCGGTGGCACTGACCCTGATCCTACCTTTAAGCTATTAGCACTGGTGTCGATCCTTTGCCAAGAATGGAAGTTCTTTCGTTGTCAACAGACACTTGGGGAGATTTCAATTTAGGCCCTTTTTGATGCAATGCCAAACAGCAATGTAGAATGTTTTGCTTTCATAGAAGCACCATGAGACAAACAGGCAGTGCACACGGAACATGCTAAGAGGTTGCCGTCTGCTGATGCAGCTTTAGTCCCTCCCTATGCCCAAAGTCCCACTGTTTCAACACAGACTTACCTTCCAGGCATGATATGTGCCCGAGGGGTCAGTCTGATAGAGTCTGGGGGTGCCATCAAAATCAAAACCCACAATGAGGGCAGAGATGCCAAATGGCCTGCGCCCATTGCTCTGAGTATAGCGCTGAAAGGAAAAGTGACAACCACAACTGCTTAGTGACAACTAAACCCATCCCAAGCGACCTGCAACTCAGATGGTAACATTTCCTTCTCCAACACATACCCAGGACTGAAAATGCATTATGTATCTTTTTATAAGATTTATTTGTATCTATCTGCCTCCATGTGTATGCGCCACATGATGTTTGGTGTCCTGCATCACACATCTTAACTGAGACTACTGGAAGTCACCTCAGCACAGGCAGACATGTTCCCAGCTACAAGGGGGCTCTATAGAGTTACCAGCACATCTTACCACAGAGCAGGGGTGCTTTTCAGCCCTCTCTCAACTGCTTGACAAATGGTAGCTTAGAGTAAGCAGCAAGACAATTGCTTATATTCCCCTCTAGAGACCAGAGTCAGGATGGCTCCAGGTCAGAAGAATCAGCCAAAGGGTGCTGTAGGAGCCAGATGAAGTCACATGGCACCCCAACAGCAGTGCCCGAGGAAACACCTACCTGCTTCAGACTGGCAATGTAGCGGGTGATGTACTCCACAGTGACCGGGTCTTCCACAGTCAGCCGGTGGCTCTGGCACTCTACCCGGGCTCTGTTGATGACTATCCTTGCATCAGCGGTGAGGCCTGAAACACGAGCAGAAGCTCTGTCAGGGCAACTCGTCACTACACGTGAGTACAAGGGTAGCACACTGGCCTCTGCAAGCTTTCCAAGAAGCAAGTATACGAACAACTTGGAATCGAGTTACCCTGCACCTCATTTTGTTTCAGGGAATGAGACTTCGCAAGCTGGCTCTGCTGAAAGTGGTAACCGCCATCCCTGGGGTGCTAGCTGCAAGGAAGGTCCGCCATCACCCAGCAACAGCTGTCTCTTAATGTCCAAATCTGCTTCTTTTCAAGGGTCGCCGTTAACCAGTCTCCATGTGTCACAACTGCCTAGCCCCACCAACTGGTCACCAGGACTCCCCCTACCACCCTGGTGCAACCTGTACCTGCAAAGGCCATGCAGACATTGTCGTCCAAAGCGCAGATCTTCCGGACTGTTCTTTCATCTTGTAGCTTGGCCACTGATTTTTTTTCCACACCAAGAACAACAATGTCCCTTCCTCGTACACCAACCTTAAATGAAAACGCAGGTCACTTTAAAGAATTACATAATAAGCAGGACAGCTGTTAATCTTTGGCACAACAGAGTGGGATGGGGTCAGCCAGGCACGCAGCACACGGCTTGGGGCAACAGTCCCAAGGGAAGGTACGCCCACCTATATCTGGCCTATCGATCGACACGCTGTACCACACCAAGGAACCGGATCCACTTCTGTGGACCAGGACAGTATCAGGACCTGAGCGTCCAATCTCACGCCTCTAAAACACGAAAGCACTGCAATGAATGATATTACAGCTAAACAGTGTTGCACAGGACCCCAAGGCCCGAGTGAACGCTGCAGCAGATGCTGGAAGCCGGAGTTGCACAAAGCCCCAGGCCACAATCCTGGATCCCCACACCGCACATCCCGCTGGTAGGATCTAGTGTGTTACAAAATGAACCACTACCCATTGTGAGTTTTGACACACCATTCCCTGATTATGCCTGGTACTGTGGAGGGGAGGAAGTGGCCACGGTTTAAACAAGCAAAGCTGGGCTGTGGATGCAGAATGGTGCTTGTCTAGCATGACCAAACCCAAAATCAAACCAAACAAAAAGCCCACCATAAGCCCAGAGTAATCAAGAGGAACAGAAACATGCAGCAATCCCTGAACAAGGCAGCTGAGTGCACAGGGCACAACTAGGTGGCAGCTCACTCTCCAGTGGGGCAGCAACCCAGTTCCAATCCTCCAGCTGCAGGAACCTTCCACAAGGTTCTACCAAGGGAGAAGCTCAGTCCGCACCAGCCCTGGTCTGGAGTGGTATTTCTTATGTGCTTCTGGGTTCTGAGAAGCTGACTGGGTACAACGGCACCTCCAGATTCCAAAACTTTCCTATGGTTTTGTGTGTCCCCGAGTGTGCATGAAGGCCAGAGGCGCTTAATCCCCTGGAGTGGAAATGAAAGGCAGTTTTGAGATTGACCACCTGGGTGCAGAAAACTAAACTCAGAACTGCTTGCACTCTTTAACTGCTGGACAGTCTCCCCAGCTGCTCCAACATATGTTTGAGACAGAATCAGTCTCTCACTGAACCTGGCAGACTCTGCTACACTTGGTGACCAGCAAACCTAGAATATCCTCCAGTCTCTGTCTCCTAGGAAATGGGAGACCAGGGATGGCACTATGTGAAGCTAACTTAAAAAAAAAAAATCAAACACATAGATGTTGCAGAATATCTGTTTACACTGTAAAGATGTGTCTCTGCTTAAGGTGCCTTCTGATAGATTGGTTTAATGAAGAGCTAAATGGCCAACAGCTAGGCAGGAGAAAATAGGCGGGACTTCTGGGGAGGGGGGAGAGAACTGGGAGAAGGAATCCAGGCATATGTGATTTTTGTGCAGTACTAGGAAGTAACCAAGTCACATGGCAGAATATAGATTTTTTTTTAAAATGGGTTAAGTTATAAGATCTAGCTGGGAACAAGCCTAAGCTAAGGCCAAGCTTTCATAATTAAGTCTCCATGTCATTATTGTGAGCTAGAGGTCCTGATGGGAAAGTACTGCTGCATTTGTGGGGCACCAAATGCTGTTTCTCTGTTGGCTTAGTGACTGCACAGGAATCTGATATTTTAATTACTGTCTGCGGCCCCACTGCCTGCATTATGTGCCTGCCCAGTCAGCCCCTCCAGATTGGACTTCTGTGGGGCTGCCATGTGTAGGTTTAAATTAATTCTCTATCGTTCTATTTATCAATCAGACCCGAGAATCAAAGACTGGGGTGAAAGCCTGCCAGCTCAGAGAAGCTGAGTAGCAACTAGTTGACCTTTGGTTTTTGTCTGGAGGCACCTCAAGAGCCCAGAACCAAAAAGCAGCTCAAACTCTAGCCCCGCCCTTTCCTTCCTGTAGGTCTATCAAAATTGCTGGCTTCTCTATGGCTAATTCCTTTCTGCTAGTCAGGGGCTCCGCCCCCAAATTCAAGGTAAACTTTATTGACAGTTTGGAGTGTCACAGCGTGATCAAATTACCCCACAAGGGGGGGAACGGAAGACACAAGACCAGGTATTCTGGCTGGCAAAGCTGGCGCTTTAGCAACCTGGCCGTCTCACTGGTTGTTGTTTTCCCCACTAGGACTGGAGAGATGGATCAGCGGTTAAAAGCACTGGGTGCTCTTCCAGAGGACCAGGGTTCAATTCCCAGCACCCACATGGCAGCTCACAAATATCTGCAACTCCAGTTCCAGCGGATATGACACCCTCACACAGAAATACATGTAGGCGAAACGCCAATGCACATAGAGTAAAAACAAGTTTTTTTTAAAAAAAAATGCATACATACACAGAGAGGAAGAGACGGTGTAAGAGGTTCTCTCACTTATAGGCCCAGGCTGGTCTTGAACTTGTGAGATTTTCGAGCCTCAACCTCTAAATGCCAGGATTACAGGCCTGCCCCTCCAAACCTGCTCACACTAGAGTTTTTTTTAGATAGGTTAGATCACCGAAAGATTTGAGGCTTAAGTTTCAAAGTTTAAATACTTAAAAAATACAGGCGCTGCAAGACTCAGAACCACGTGTGTTTCCCCAAAGACCCGGTGACTCGGGTAAAAACAAAAAACAAAACCGCCTCACGGTTGATGCTTGCATGTGTGTGGGGGGGCAAACGGTGCTAAGGAACAAAAACTGGGGAGCGGGGAGAAAGGTCCACCGGAACCAGACCACAGAGTCGGTGGAGCAGACAAACCCGGAAGCAGCCTGTCACCGTCGTCGACGAGCCGCCCTTTGTTCACAACGCCCATCTGGGCCTAGCTTGGGAGATCCCAAGTCCCTGTGGGTGCCGACTCACGGCCAGCCTCCCA
>LOEQ01000688.1:557615-580584 GCA_001685075.1 Bramus lutescens | reverse complement strand
TTGGAAGAGCAGGCAATGCTCTTAACCACTGAGCCATCTCTCCAGCCCCTGAAATACTTCTTAATAATTGACTTGCTTGATGTCCATCCTCCCAGGGCTACAGTGATGAAATTGCCAGCAGGGCAGCTTGAAGCACCAGGCCCCACCCCCAGGTCTGCATCAGGCCTTCCCTCCTCACTAGCTCAGCATCAGGCCTCACGCGCATGCGCACACGCTAGCTCTGGAGGGCGGAGATCTGAAGCCAAGGGGTCTGCCAGCTCAGGGCAGGTCTGCCCCAGCCCTCTCCAGCACTTGCTGTGCCTGTGCCATCAGCCTGGCTGTGTCTTGGGCTGGAGAAACCTGTTCCTGTCTCCACCTGCATTGTCGTGTGGCCTCTGTGCATCTGCTCACATTTCTCTCGCATCCGCAGAAGGTCTTGCTTCTGATTAAGGTCACAGTCAGTCATGTCTTGGGAACTGAAGGTTGCCTTTGGGGCTGTTTTATTTTTCTTGTTTCTGGGACAAAACCCTTGACAAAGGCAACTTCTGGAAGGGCTTGTTTTGGCTCACAGTCTGAATGAGGTGCAGTCCACGGTAGAAGGAGCCTGAGGCAGCTGGTCACGTTGCAGCTGCGTCCTGAAGTGGAAAAAACCCGAATGCTGGTGCTCAGCTCCCTTCTCCTCTTTATCCAGTCTGGGACCCCAGTCCACGACATGGTGCCATCCACAGTCACTTAAGCTTTTCAAGAAACACCTTCATAGGCACACTTGGGTGTGTCTCCTGGGTTGCTCTGACAATTAAGATCGACCGTGTGGAGCATTGACAGTTCTTTGCACAGCACGATTGTTAGCCTCTATCTTAGCAGCCACCTCACCCATTTTGTATTGTCTGGCTTCTTCTTTGTGTTTTGTAACATAATAAGACAAAAATGTCCTGTGCTATTTGAGCTGTTGTGGAAACACGCTACTCTGGAGACACGCACGGTGCAAGGGTTCCATAACTGTTCGCTTGTCCTGTGCCCCCTTCTTCCTTCAGGAAACTCCCAGTACAGTCAGCAACAGACTGGGTACCAGCAGGGCTCAGCACAGCAGCAGACCTACTCCCAGCAGCAGTACCCCAACCAACAGAGCTACCCCGGACAGCAGCAGGGCTATGGTAAGAGAACTGCGTACACTGTAATGCTATCATTTAGGCAGATGTTTAGGAAGCTTATTTCGGCATAGATGCTGGTTTCTGGGTAGGTCGGGAGATTGTGCACAGAGTTCCCATGTAGTTAGTACTCTGCCTCTGTGGTGATATTTTATTTGTCCTATAACAAATAAAGCTTGCCTAAAGATCAGACTGCAGATCAAGCCACATTAGAGGCCAGGCGCTGGTGGCACACACTTTTAATTCCACAACTTGGGAGATAGAGGCAGACAGATCTCTGTGAGTTCAAGGCCACCCGGGACATACAAAATTGATCCAGTCTCAAAGAGAAACAGAACCAGGTGGTAGTGACTCACACCTTTAATCCCAGTACTGGGGAAATGGAGACGGGAATTGATATGGTTGGGCGGAGAGAGGAATATAAGTCAGGAGCAGACAGGAGCTCAGGATTTGGTCTGAGCTTTCGTAGAGACAGGATACCCCATTTGGTCTGAGGATTTGGTAGAGGTAAGAATTAGTGGCTGGGGGGCTGGCAAAATGGCTCAGTGGTTAAGAGCACTGACTGCTCTTCCAGAGGACCCGGGTTCAACTCCCAGCACCCAAATGGCAGCTCACAGCTGTCTCTAACTCCAGTTCCAGAGAATCTGACATCATTATACCAATGCACACAAAATAAAGTTAAATAAAGTTTAAAAAAAAAAGAAGTAAAGATAGCCAATGAGGGAAAGCATCATTTAAGGAAAAAAAAAAAAAGAACTAGTGGCTGGCTCCTCTGCTTCTCTGATTTCAGGAAAGCTTTATTTATTAAAACAAATAAAATATCACCACATGCCTCCCCTGTATCTAAGATCATCAGTTACCCAGCACAGTGGCTTCTATTCAGAAGCCAGGATTGGGGCCTGGAGAGCTGGCTTGGCTGTTAAGAACACTTACTTCTCTTGCAGAGGACCTGTATTTGGTTCTCAGCACCCAAACGGTAGCTCCCAGCTGACTGAAACTCCAGTCCCAGGGGGAGATCTGATTCCCCTCTTCTAGCTTCTGCTTGATGCATGTGTTGTACAGATATGCATGCAGGAGAAAGAAAAACAGCATTGAGCAATAGCTTACAGGCCATAGCTGTAGCATTGAAAGCCTGCCTAGTGTTCATAGGGACTGGACTGTGGTTCCGTGGTGGAGCACTGCCATCTGTGAGGATCTGTGTTCTGTCCTCAGCATCACACACATATGGAGATGATAACTAAGCAGAGGCTCTGCTTTTATCCATCCTTTCCTGAGCCTGCAACTTAGTTTTCACAGGAAGTCGGACATTTCTTTTCAGCCTCCCAGTTTCCCTTGTTCCATTTAATGTTGTGCATTTCTGTCTACCATAACTGACCCCAGATGGTTCTGGAGTAGCCCCTTACCCCTTCTGCAAGGTGGCAGGCCCAGTGTGCTAGGGACAGACTCTCAGTGCCCCATGTGTATGGGCACAGTCCCAGGTCCTCACAGAACTGTCAGAGATGACACTCGGCTGACCACCAAGGGACAGGTGCCTGGTATCTGGGTGTTCACAAGCATGACGTCCTGGTCATGACTGGCCACTCAACCTCCGCTGTCTTCACAGGCCCTGCCCAGGGAGCCCCCTCACAGTACTCAAGCTACCAGCAAGGACAAGGCCAACAGTATGGAAGCTACAGAGCATCGCAGACAGGACCTTCCGCTCAGCAGCAGCGGCCTTATGGCTATGAGCAGGCAAGCTTTCTGGATGTTTCTGGAAGTGCTGTCTGCCAAGTTCCAAGTGAGGCATGACAAGGATCTGTCTCATGGTCCCGAGGAAGATAGGTGGGACCAGCTGGCTTCCAGGACAGCAGCGGTGCACAACCACTGTGGGGCTAGAGTTGCTAGGGTGGTCTTGATGACATGGATACCTCTTTCCCAGAGGCCAAAAAAAGAATATCTCAATTTGCGGACCAACAAGTGGCATGCTAACTTAGTTATAGGCTGAATGTCATGACATCACTGGCCCCTAGAGAAGATGCAGCAGGACATCTTAGGGGAATGTGTCCTCACTTTAGACCTTTAATGCAGCCTGTGAGACTTTTAGCTGTGGAGCTGGGTGGTGGTGGTACACACCATTAATCCCGGCACTCAAGGAGGCAGAGGCAAGTGGATCTCTGTGAGTTCAAGGCCAGCCTGGTCTATGGAGTGAGTTCCAGGACAGCCACAGCTACACAGAGAAACCCTGTCTGGGTGGGATACAGAAAACAAACAAGAGTTTTAGCTGTGGGTCTCAAGGTCACAACCCAGTTGGTTGGCTGATGGGCCTAGGCAAGTACAGGCAGCTGTTGTGTGTATTTCGTGTTTTCTAGTGTCCCTAGCCACTACCCATAGATGCACACCACTCCCCCACTCAGTTCCCCAGTTTTGAGGATCAGAAATATCTCCGTGCAACACCATATATCCCTGCAGGAAGAACTAGCTGGCCTGGGGGCACTGGGTTAGACTCACTCTATACAGAGGTGCTGTCTACTGTGCCCTCTGCTTCACCTACCTGGGTGCAGGCCCCGGTGACCTGTCAGATTGTCTCTACCAGACTCTTCACTGTGAGCTCTGTGGAGAAAGGAAGCTGGGATGCGCTGAGTGCCTGTGTCCTGAGGGACAACGTCTTCCAGAAGAGTCGTCCTCGGGGTGTGGGATTCCCTTAGCTTCCAAGCCTGCAGCCATGCTGTATTCAAGCTCAGTTCTCTTCAGATTGTGCATTGACTGACCCTGTTAACCAGCTCACTTTAAGCTATTTCCTAAGAGTGAAGCTGGTTTTGGTACCAGCCCCGCTGTTCTGCCAGTCACTCGAAGGAGCCCAGGGCACAGGGGGACTCCTTTCCTGAACAGTCAGCATGATGTCTGGTAAGGCACATAGCCAGGCCCTACCTCTCAGAGAGCCCAGTGCATCGCTGAGGGCACATTGCTGTCTTCACAGGCTCTGCCTCTAAACAGAGGCATCTCTGTCCTGCCCTGTCCTGAAGCCACTTAGAATAATCACTCAGAGGCTTAATATTAGTTACAGTATGTTTGGCCTGTAGTTCAGATTTACTACTAACTAGCTCTTACATTTAAATTAACCCATTTGTGGGAGCCACCTTTTTAGGGTGACTTTTGCCAGGCTCCTAGCCACGGCAGATTCTTATGTTCCAGGGTAGGGGTGTGAGGATTAGAAACCTTAGGTAGGAGGAACAGAGATAAGAAAGAAACACAGAGACATAGGATAGTATCGGGAGGGCCACTCAGTGCCTCTTGGATATTAAGTTCTGAGTGCTGAATTTGCCCGTGTTCCCCCCCCTTTTATAGCCCAGTACAGAAGGGAGAAGAAGGCAAAAGACTGCTTTAACATGATACAGTGGACAACCAGAACAGTTACTGCTCCAATACTTGAGACATCAAGCCACTAATTCTTGAGAAAAGTATTCTATTATTTAGGCAGTGAACCACCCCCAGACCAGGTACCCTAAGGCCAAACCTCCTATTTCAAAAGAAGAAGCAGAAGTATGCTTAAATTCTCTGACCTTTGATCAGGGTGGAGAGGATCCACCTCTATGGGCTATCTTAATGTCCAAAACACCAAGTAACTATACCCTAGGTCAGGGTGTGTAAGCTATACTTGTTAACAACTTTGAATAAGCTCAAACTCTCTGCCCTCAGACCAAGTGGAATAGGCTCACATTTTGGGGCCTCCACACCCATTTTCATTAATCTATGTATTGCCACATGACCATGGCTTTTACCAGGCTGATTTGCATCCCCCTAAACCCCACCCATCTTCCTGTATTCAATTTGGCTTTCCTGCCTCGCTTGTAGGCCAAAGCAGATTTATTATCAACCGATGAGAGCAACATACATTCCCAGCGTACAGAAGGGTTGTCCTCCAGCACCTGCCTCTCAGTAAAGCTGATGAAAACAAAATCAGGTCAATAAGTGATTGTCCCAGCTGGGGAATAAGGCGGGGAGTGACTGTCAGGCTAAAACATGATACTTCTGGCAGGGCCTCCATGGTGGTGGCATCCAAGGTAGAGGCGTGGATCTCTGTGGGTTCAAAGCCAGCCAGGTCTCCAGAGTTCAGGACAGCAGGTGTACATAGAGAAAGCCTGTCTCAAGAAACAAAAAAAAACTAAGTCATGATTCTTTTGGATTGGAGAAGGGCTGCCTCTCACTTTGTAGATTTGGGCACTGTTAGCTAGCTTGCTTGCTTCTGAAGTCACTTCCCACCTATGATCCAGGGTTCTGGCTGTGGGAAGAAACTTCCTGTTGTTTGGGTGTACACCCTGCCACTCAAGACTGAAGAGGTGTAATCTTCATCTTGTTCTCTTTTAGGGCCAGTATGGAAATTACCAGCAATAAGGGACAAGCGTTGTCCTTGGACCCTTCACGGCAGTACATTCTGGACAAGCCAGTGGCAGTTCTGATGAGTCATGACATGTTGGTTACCCTGCACCCAGTGCCAAGTCTGCATGCGAAGCAGGCTGATTTCATGCTGGGTATGATGCTAAGTGTGTACTACTGGCTGCGATGGTGTGACATATTTGGTGCTGTGTAAAGTATTGTATATCGATACAATGGAGAGGTTGTCCTGTTTTTGTCCCTCACCCCCTCCTCAATGTTCTTAGCTAGCTCTGGGGGTCATACTGTCATCACATGTTCTGTGCCCAGTGATGAGACAATATCTAAAAGGTACCATGATCCATGTTACTGTGAACAGACCCAGTGTGCTCCTCACACCATTGTTGCAAAGTGGACTGTAAGTGTTTCTTTACCTGACTGCCCTTAGCTTGACACACACACACATACAACCCTGGGTGGCCATCTCTTCTTGTGCCTAGATAGGGCTTGTGGATACCGCCTGTGTCTTGGGCTAGTTTCGTGTGTCATTGTAACAAAGAAAATGTGCTTCGTGTGGAAAGACTGTGAGCTATCCTTTCTAGAACTTGCCCATTGCCTGTGTCTCTCCACTCCACGTGATCCTAAAAAGTCTATGTCTTTAAACAATGAAGAGGGATTAGTGTCCATAAGGGCAGTGTGAGGGTGACCTGTCCTAGGGAGGGCAGTGTTCTGAAGAGCAAGGCTTACTGTCTACCAGCTGTGTTTATTTAATGTTATTTCAAGAGTATGCCCAATCCTAAACTTAAGGAGAATTGAAAGTACCGATGCTAAATTTTACAAGCAGTTAGCAAGTGTTTTGTATTACTTCTTCAGGACCTCCAAGTTCAGATTGCCAAGCAAATGTTCCTTTGCATTTAGGGAAATCTGAAATCCACACCATATCTTTAATGAGTCTAAATAGCTTTATTAATGTTCTTTTAAATGAAAAGTACACGTTTTATATAGTAAAATTTGAGTGATTTTTCTTTTTCTTTTTTTTTTCTTTACATCCCTAGGATATTCAATCTCATTTTAATTCTGTGCAAAACATGAGAAACAGCCTTTTTGGAAAGATATGGTCAAAGGAAAATACCACATGAAATGTAGTATTGGCATCTGTCAGCCTTTATTTGGATAATAATCATGTTACTATGAAAAGGGGAAAAACCTTGACACGCACGCGCGCATGCACACACACATACACACACACAAGGATCCAGGGCCTGATGCATTGGGCCTATCCAGTATGATGCTTTTGTTTTATTTGTATTTTTAGACAAGGTCTTATGTAGCCCAGACTGGCCACAGACTCACTACATGGCTAAGGCTGACCTTCAGTTTATGATCCTCCTGCCTCCGCTTCCCAGTTACTGAGTTTACAGGCATGTACACCTGGTGGTTCAGTTGATAGATTTTAAAACATAAAACTTACCAGTAGCTCAGTGGGTGAGGATTTACAAGGCACTTTTGTGGGTTTTACTTGAATTAATCTTGACAGCCTTCCTGGGAAGTGCAGAGCAAGGACTGTTTCACTTACAGATGAAGACTGAAGGACTGGACTGTGTTGGCTGCAGTCCTAGTCTAGAACATTCTCCCTCCTGTGGGGCTGACACCAACAAATGTGGGCAGATGTGTCTTGTAGGGTTAGGGTGTAGGAATCCCTTAACACAGGCAAGGCTGGCTGTGTGATGGTATTAACTCTACAGAGTTTCTGATTGCTAAGTGACATAAGTATTTGGCAACTTCATTTTAGGGAGTCATCTCTTTTGCTCCTTTCTTTTCTGGCAATTTTTATAAAACTCGTCTACAAGCTCAATTGGGGCCTAAAATTTCCCATTGAAAATGTCGAAACATTTTAAGTAACTGTGAAAATGTTTTTTATTCCTTGCCAATTGGGAATTTGCCTTCTATGTGTGTGTGTGTGCATGAATGTTTGCGTGTGTGTGTGAGCGTGTATGTGTGTGTTAAGTGCTGTATTAGTATGTGTGTGTGCAAGTGCTGTGTTAATACTTTTTGAAAGGACACTTAAAAAAATGTATCACCCCCAAACTTCAATCTGAAATGTCTTACATTAAGAATTTCTTGAATGTTGTGTATATATTTTTAAAAGCACTTTGTGAAATAGTTTGTACATTTATTTCCTAATTTATACATGATTTTGGTGTTAATATATTTAATGCTTAATAACGTTTATTTAATGTTTTGTTCATTTTTATGTAATTTTGTGGGACACAGTACTGCACAGCAGTTCTTCATTGACTGTATTACAGCTTTTTCTTCTGTAACATGTTCGGGGAGTCCTAGCCGAAATGAACCATTCATGCAGGTGTGGTTGACTGTACAGGTTTTTTTTTTTTATGACTCCTCCCACCTAAGGCCAGAAAAGGTGAAGTGGGAGATTTGGGAATCGCTGCTCATTCTTCCTCCTGTTTCCCAGCACCCGTCCAACACTTGGTGAACTTGACCAGTGATGATTGAGGTTTTCAGATGTGCTTGGCTGAAGCCCCGCATCGGGGGCTATGGTTGGATGGACGCCTCTCAGCAGAGCACAGCACAGGGCCATGTCTGCAAAGGCCGTGGACCGGGAAGAAGTGTCTCCCTCTCCTTGTCGTGCCGGTTTTCAGACGTGGGCTTCAGTAACGAGCGTCCATTCGCAATTGTAAAAAGAGGAAGACTTTCCGTTTCCATTAAAACATTTTTTAGCCACTACTTCATTTCTGTTTATCGAGCAGGTTAAATCCGCCTTGTTATTTGTGAACGCAGTACCCTCTCGTTTTGACCCCTTTTCGTTTGGTTGGTTTTGGTTTTGAAACAGACTCAACCGTATATCCCTGGCTGCCTCAAATCCAGAGGCTAGAATTAAAGGCGTACTCCCCACACTGGTTTTTTCTTGGAATTCACGGCGATCCTTCTGCCTCGGCCTCCTGAGTGGCGGAGCTGCCCACACGATCGGNATGACATTGCTGCGCGGAGCCGGTGGGTGCGAGCGTGGAGTATTTTCCCGGTGTGTGTTCTAAGACTGAGGGCTGGCTGGGCGGCGAGGTCTGTGTTCCCTGGCCAACGCTCTAGTAGGGATGGCCGGTCCACCCCGAGCGCCACAACGCTGGTTTCTGAAGATGTGCCCTTTCCCATAGAGTGTGGTGGCGCATGCCGGGTAGCTGAGGCCGGAGGATTTCCAGGAGTTAGAGGCCAGACTAGGCTGCATAATGAGACCGTGAACAGAAAGCAGTGGAAGAAACTGCCCCTCGCCTAGTCTTCTGGAAAGCGTTTATGGATGCGCTCCCCGGGTCGAGACTCGCTTGTAAGATGCAGGCGCTTGCAGTGTGCTGCCTCACTCCGGCAGTTGACTTATCCTGAATCCCAGCCTCTGCTGCTTTGTGGGAGCATTTTTTTTTCTTTTTTAAATCAGGTAAAGAAGGATTCTGCTCACTGAGGACCGATAGAGATGCATCTGTGCTGGTACTCGGCCAGCAGGAGCCTGAAGGACTAGACTAGGGAACAGTTGTTCCGGAGCTGTCTGGGGCTTCCCTGCTGGCGCAGGAACCCCTCCTGGCTACCTTGAGTGCTGGGGGAGGAGGCTGGTTGTCCCTCCAGTCTGCTCTCATGAAAAGCCTCACAAGACCCCTTAGGGCAAGCGCCAGACAGCAGCGTTGTTGGAAGGAACACATGGTTTTATTTTGTTTTTGAGACAAGCTCTCCCTATGTAACCCTGGCTGGCCCGGAACTCAAGAGATGCCTGTCTGGCTTCGAGTGCTGGGATTAAAAGCATATGCCACCACACACAGCAGGGACACTTTTTTTTTTCTCCTGTGACTGACATGTAATTAAGTGAAAAAGAAAATGTAATGTGGGTTGTCAAGTGACAAAATAATCCAGTTTCTAAACATTTTCCACATGAAAAGCGAAGTAGATCACAAATATATGTAATGAAGCGTAACAGTGTGTAGCAGAAACAGTAATGCCCCCGTGGGATTTAATATCCTCTAGCAAAATGGAAATGAAATGCTTAGAATTAAATTAGTTAACTGTAAGTACTATGAACCAAGTTGAAGGATAAGTGTTGGGTAAGTGTATGCCATGCTTCAGGTGATTATCCTATGAAAGAACAACACAAGAAATGGGAATGTTTCTCAAGTGGTTTTCTCTCTCTAAGACAGGTTTTCACGTCTCTCTGGCTATCTGACTGGCCTTGGACTTGGCGATAAAGGATGACCTTGAATTTCTGATGTTCCTACTCTCCTGGGTGCTGAGAACACGGGTAAGGGTTGGCCTGGCATACCTGGTTTATGTGGTTCTAGGGATCAATCCCAGGGCTTTGTGCATGCTGGACCAGCAAGCATTCTACTAACTAAACTATATCCCCTTTCCCAGTATGCTTTCTTTTTCTCAATGGAGATATTGTGACATGTTTCTAATCCCAACTACACAATAAATTCAATCAGTACAGAAGATTCCTGGAAATACCTTTTGCAGACAGTAGCCAGGAACTCAGCATCCTGGATAGCAGCCGTGAACTGACTATGTCTTGTGTGAAACCCTTCACACTGTCAGTCCATTCTCCTTGTTTGTGAAAGCCCTGCTGTATAGCCTTAAGGTATCTGGCTGTCAGGCTTCAGGCCCAGCTGAGGCACTATTAGAAGGGAAGAGAGCACACTCTTCTAGGCTCCCTCTGCAGTGTGCTCCAGGTAGACCCTGCCCACTAAGACTGTCTATGATGGCAGTGTCCTGAGCTTTGTTGCCTGGTATAGCCCTGTGTGGCCTGTGGCACTGAAGAACTAGGTACTTACATTTTATTTACTCTTTTTGTGAGAGTTCATGCTCATGCATGTGAATGTGCCATTGTACACACATGTGCACCTGTGTGGGCAGGAGGACATCAGGTGTCCTGCTCTGTCACTCTCTGCCTTGTTCTCTTGAGACCGGGTTTCTCACTGAGTCTGGAGCTGGCCAGGCAGCCCCTTGAATCGTCCTATTCCAGGCTCCCTGTCATGCATGTGGATTATAGGTACATGGCCACCCCAGCTTTGTAAACGAATGAATCCCAACTCAAATCCTTATGCTTATACTGCAAGGATTCTTGTTCACTGAGTCATCTCCCCAGCCCCGTTTTATTTAATTTTAACTTTGCCAGTCCCAGGTGGCTAGTAGACACTGGATGAGGCGGTGCAGAAATAGCATTAGGAACACAATTGAAGGCTGAACAGCAGTGGGAAGAAGATTGACTTTATTCCCTGCCAGGGACCCACATCACTCAGAGTCTGCACACAGATTGAGAATTTGGAAAGGAGTGGGCTGTGGTGGCACACGTTTGGTCTCAGCACTTGGCGGCAAAGGCAAGCAATTCTCTGTGAATTCCAGGCCAGCAAGGGCTATATGGTGAGACCTGGTCCCAAAACCAAACCAATACACCAAAGCAGGCCTGATTCCAGGTGGCTTTGCAGCTGTTCCTGACCTTTGGGTTTGGCTCCACTATTGCTGGGATAGTGGACAGCCTGTGCCTTGCAGATTTAGCTGCTAGTGGCCAGCAGGTGCCCACAGCAGATTCGGGAATTCTGCTTTTCCTTTTAACCTATGTTTTCCTACTCTACCTCAACCCTCTCATCCACTACCTTAGGACCTCGGTAAGTTACGTTCCTGTTCTTTGCTTTAGTGTCTTCCTCTGTAAGATGGGGATAATAAGATAAATTGTTTAATAGAAATTTTAAGTAGACAGAATGAGTTAATCCCTGGAAACCACTTTAAAAAAAAAAAAAAACAGAATTCTGCAAGTGGTACGCTAGGGGTCTGGGGTCTGAAGTATTTGGTTGCTGGTTGCTCGGTTTAGTTTGATTGGTGAATTGGTTTTTAAAGCTGGGTCTTCGATATCTCAGGCTGACCTCACACTGTGTAACTGAGGCTGGTCTTGAACTGCCTCCACTTCTCAATTGCTAAGATTAGACATGGGCACCACCAGGCCTGGCTTTTTTATATTTAGATAGGGTCTTGCTCCGTTGTCTGGAGCCTAAAGCTCATTACATAGCTTAGCTGGCCTCAAACTCCAGGAAGTCCTGCTTTCCTCAGCTTCTAAGAGCTAGGGATGGCAGGCATGAGCTACTACATCTGGCTTGTTTATTATTAAGTTTATCTCCAAGTGGACTGGAGAGGTGATTCCGTGGTTTGGAACATTAATTGCTCTTACAGAGGACCTAGATTCAATTCCCAAAACACAGTGGTTCACAGGAATCCAGAACTCCAGTTCTAGGAGATCTGATGCCCTCTTTTGACCTCCTTGGGCACTTGGTGTTCATGTGGTACACATACATACATATGGACAAAATACTCATAAAATAAGTTTTTAAGAAATGTATTTTTAATTTACCTTAAAGTGCTTTTCATATGTGGCACTGGGTAAAGGGGATTGCTTTATTATTATTATTATTATTATTATTATTATTATTGATTGGCTTTTTTGAGACAGGGTTTCTCTGTGTAGTCCTGGCTGTCCTGGAACTCACTCTGTAAACCAGACTGGCCTCACACAGAGATCTGCCTGCCTCTGTCTCCCAAGTGCTGGGTTTAAAGGTATGCACTACCACTTCCTGGCCAGTTTTGTTTTTTAATTTTCACTTCTAATTTTTTGCTGCTGGCATATAAAAATACTTGGCATTCTAAATCAACCCTGTAGATTGTCTTGTAAGCTTTCCTGGGGTTTTCTGTGCAGTCTTCTCTCCTGCACATAGTAACAGGTTTACATATCCCTCTTTTTTAAAGATTTTTTTTAGTTATATGTGTATCTGTCTGTCTATCTGTGGATATGTACGCCAAGAGCAAATTTCCTTGGAGCCCAGTACAAGGTGTTGGGGTCACAAATGGTTAGGCCACCTGACTCGGGTGCTGGGAACTGAGTCTGGGTCCGTGCAAGAGCGGTGCATGTTCTTAGTCACTGAGCCATCCCTTGCCCCACAGCATGCAAAGTGCCAATTTGCAGGCATGAGCATCCCTGCCTTCCCCTAAGTCCCGGATACCATTCATGCTTTCATATAAAGTGTGGCATGCTTAGGCCTAGACACTTGTCCCTTCTGTTTGCTAAGGCATTGGTTTCCCAACTGGGTATCATACGTGTCATGGCACACCAGCTGGGACCCAGCTGCAGAGGTGGCCTTATGCTCTCACACCAGACCCTGCTGATTACTGGCCTCTAATTTTACTTTCTGTGAAACCTGGGTTTTGGTTCTGGGCTACACTGACCTTGTAAAGTAATTGGGTAGTAATCTGGTACGGTAAATTTGGGGTTATTTCTTGATAGCATTTACCAGGAATTTACCACCAAGTCTGAAATTTGGGACTATTGTTTCTTGGAAAATGCAATTTCTTGAGGAGATGTAGGGCTGTTTGTTGTTGTTGTTTATTTGAATCTTTAAAGCTATGTCCATTTGGTTGCCAGGTAATGGTGGTGCACACCTTTAGTCTCAGCACTCAGGAGGCAGAAGCAAGCGGATCTGAGTCTGAGACCTGCTGGGTCTACAGAGTGAGTTCCAGGACAGTCAGGACTACACAGAGAATCCTGTCTCAGAAAACAATAGTAAGAAATAATGTCCATTTGACACAAGCTATTGAGTGAGTCTCAGAGTCCCACATGTGAAGTGTATTCGTCACCTCTCTCTAAGTCTAGTCATTCCAAAATAATTTACTTAAAAAAATACTTTCCTGGACAGGGCTTGTAGCTCAGTGGTAGAGCATTTTCCTTGAGTATGTGGGCCTCGGGTTCAATCCCTGGCACTGGTAGAAATTAAAACAAAAACTAAAACTTTTCAGAGAGCTCAGTGGTTAAAAGTATATCTGTGCAATTCCAGAAAACTAGGGTTCCATTCCCAGGACACACCTGGCAGCTCACGACTATCTGGAACTCCAATTCTAAGGGATCCAAAATCCACTTCTGCATCCACAAGCACTAGATACACATGTAATACATGCATGTATTGCACATGCATGTAGGCAAGACACCCACAGTTATTAAATATAGTAATAAATTAAAAAAAAACTTTGAGTTGGAGGCCACCCTGGTCTACAGAGTGAATTCCAGGACAGCCAAGGATACACAGAGAAACCCTGTCTTTGGGGGGGGGGCACTTTAATAGAAGGGTAAGAGGAGAAGGGTATCCCCATAAGTGGCGGCCCAGCATGGGAGAGGAGGGATTGGGCCATGAGGCTAGGCTTGTTACTGGACACATAAAGAAAAGCCATAGGAGAAAGGAAGTCATCAAGACAGAAAGCTTTTGGGCAATACTAGACTGCAGGAGTAGCCTGTGTCTCATTTGGAGTCTATAGCTACGAACGGACACCATGGCAAGTGGATGTGTCTTGGTTAGGGTCTCCATTGCTCTGAAGACACACCATGGCCACAGCAACTGTTATAAAGGACAGCATTTAATTGATTGCAGGTGGTTTACAGTTGAGAGGTTTAGTTCCTTGTCCTCGTGGTAGGAAACATGGTGGCATGCAGGCTGACATGATCTGGAGAAGAGCTAAGAGCTCTGCGTCCAGATCAGCAGGCGACAGGAAGAGAGAGTGTCACACCTCCCAATAGTGCCACTCCCTATAAGCCTATGGGGCCATTTTTATTGGAGCCACCACACTATGTGAACTTTCAGTTTCCAGCAGGTGTGTGCTTGTGTGTGCAGACAGACAGGTGTAGATCTGACTTAAAGTGTAAGTATGGAGTGTGAGGGAGAAGCCAGGGTGTATCCATCAAAGGGGACAGCAGTGTCACACAGCCTCTAGATGCGGGTCCCAGGGCTCCTGGAGGAGGCTGTCTGCAGGACTGTGCTGGAGGAAGACATGGCTGAGGCAGCTGTGGACATGGAAAAGTGCTGAGACCCATAGCACAAGCCAAAGGACCTGAAACTCCAGGATGAACTTCTGCTGGCCACACCAGGAACATTTGGAGTCTCAGACTAATGCCAATAAATAGCTCGTGGATTGACCTAGTAAGACTTGCCTGTATTAAATTAATAAACTGGTGGTGGATAAAGGAGCAGGAATCAGGGTGCCTCCCTAGGTCCCTGCAACGTAGTAAGACCGAGAGGCCCTTGAACTGGAGTGTCCCTCCCTGTGGAGCCAGAGTATGGCCCAGCGTGCTGTGTATTCAGCAGCCCAACTTTCCTGTGCCCAAATGGTTTGTGAGTGTGCTATCATGGAAGTGTGCCTTTACATCCCTAGCTGCTTTTCCTGGTGCAGGGTGTGTGGTGGGAGTTGGTCTTTGTGAAGATGGTCCTCACCCTGGAGCTGTGCAGGAGCCCACATCACCTCATTAGAGCAGAAGTCACTGGGGCTCGGTGGCTTTGGGTCAGATGCTGCCATCACTCTCATCTCTCAGGAAATTGAAAGGATGGGAGCTGTGTCCCCGGGGAGCAGAGGACCGAGACCATGAGATATGTTCATTGTGCTCTCAGCAGGACAGAAGCACAGTGCACACAGTGCACAGTGCACAGTGTGGGTTGGCCTGTCCTTGCCCAGCCTTTCCACTTTCAGACAAGGAGGCTGAGTCAACAGCCATATGACCTTCCCTAGGTCATCGCAGCAAAGTGGCAAAGGTGACATTTGTCTGGGTGTGGGCTGCCATTGTCTAGTGTTCTTGTGTTCCTGTTTAACAGTTTTAAGCTGCCCAAGAGCACAGCACACTCTTCGATAACAACAAATGGCCGTTTTTACTTTGGAGAAAATTCTGACTTGAGGTTTAGATTCCCTTTTAATAATCTCAACAAGCAGGCAGGCACTTAACATTCTCCAGGGAGATTCACTCACCATTGTAAGAGATTCAATTATCTAAATCCTGCATGCACAGATCCTGGCCTGAGTGCAGACAGGCTGATGCACATCACAAACCCCCTGTACTTTGGGGTCAGCAGCTCAGTCCATCAGTTTTCTTGTTTTTCCTGACGCCATTCTGCCACATGGATCCTGCCACATGCCAGGCTCTGCTCTAGCTCTTGTCAGAAGTTCATGTTTAACCCAAGTGTCTTACTGGATCCTTCTGACTTTTGTTAGGGCCATGATACCTACCAGACTTGTCTTGGCGAGGTCCTCCACTGTGTCAGGTGTTTCAGAGTGGGCTGCATCGACGTGGGCTGTCGTCAAGCCCAGCCAGCTCCATGCACTGCAAGCATCTTCTCGACTGCTCTCTCTCGGCATTAAAGACCACGCTAAGCACCAGGAGGCCCCCGGAAAGAAGCCGCTGTCAGAGAAAAAACTGGTGAGTCTCAGCCTAGGGAAGACATATTGGAGTTCTCTCTCTCTCCCGTGTGTGTATGCGGTGTATGTGTGTGTGTGTACGTGCATGCACGCACATGCGCACACATCCCTGTGGAGGTAGAGTAAAGGGTAGGATCCCTTGGAGTTAGAGGCAGTTGTGCACTACCTGGTGTGGGTGCTGTGATCCAAACATGGCTCTCTGGAGAGCAGCAAGTACTCTTAACTTCTCGGCTTCTGCAGCGCAGCCTTTGCATTCTTTATCCCACCATGACTTGCCCTCATGGTGCTACTGAGGGTTGCATGGAGCTCTTGAAGAGGGGCCTGTGTGCCAAACCCTTGCCAGCAAGCAATGCAGCAGCCCAGGAGGAGTCAGGCCAGGTGGAGTTAGGCCTGATTTGATTGGTTGGTTTAAGGTATTAGGGATAGAAGCCAGGCCTTTTGCATGCTAGGCAAGTAAATCCCTAAAACCTGGAGTCATGTCATCCAGGTGCCCTTTAACTCCCTGTGGAGCTGAGGATGATCTTAAACTCTCATCCTCCTGTCTCCATGTAGTGGCATTTCAGTTGTATTTTAATAAATAAAACAACCTGAAGACCCAAAAAGCAAAGCAGCCAGCCACTGGCTCTTATCTCGACCTCAGTCCGAAATGGCGATCCTGCCTCCAGGAATCTCAGAATGAGACTGTGTGTGAGACCTATCTCCTCCCATTTTATAATCCTCTCTAGTTCAGGGATTAAAGGCATGCACTGCTCAGTTTCTATGGTAACTAGTGTGGCTACTAGGATTAAAGGTGTGTATCAATGCTGCTGGCTGTAAGGTTGTCCAAGGGAGCTGTTTTACTCTCAGATCTTCAGACAAGCTTTACTTATTAAAATATAATTGAAATGCCACTACACTCCCTTGTGGGAGGATTCAGGCATGTACCACCCTGCCCAGCTCTCCTGAAAGTATTTTTACGTACATTTCCTTTATTTATTTGCAGTTAGGTGTCTTTGAGTATTCATGTTCTGTTTTGAACCTGGGGACTGGGTATATCTTTAGTTTAAGTTCTTTAAGGCTTATAATGACCAAGATGTTGTTAGTTGGTTGGTTTGTATAATGTATGTAGGTGTATGCATGTGTGCAGGCACTGTGTATATGAAGGCCAGAGGACATCTCTATGTCATCCTCAGGAACACTATCTACTTCCTTTGAATCGGAGTCTCTCATGGGCTTGGAGCTCTCCAGTCTTGCTGTAGCGACTGGCTGGCCAGTGAGCTTCAGAGAGCCCCTGTCTCTGCTGTACAGACACATGCCACCACACCAGCGCTTAAATTGCTTTGGGTTTTTTGGTTGGGGGGTGTTTTTTGTTTGTTTGTTTGTTTTTGTTTTTCAAAACAGGGTTTCTCTGTAGCTTTGGAGCCTCTCCTGGAACTAGCTCTTGTGGTCCAGGCTGGCCTCAAACTCACAGATCTGCCTGCCTCTGCCTCCTGAGTGCTGGGATTAAAGGTGTGTACCACCACCCCTGGCCACGCCAGCACTTTTATGAGGCACTGAGGGAGCATGGGGATTACAACACATGCCACCACACTGACACACTGTTATGCTTACGTGGAGGCTCTTTACTGACTCTCTCTCCCCAGCCCTTACAGAAAGTTTTTGTTCTGTTTGCCAGAACCTTTGACTAAAGAAGTTACACATTAGGGCTCTCTCATTTCCTCCTAGTGGAGGGTCTCTAGGTGAGCAGCTGAGAAAAAGCCATGCTTCTTAGGGAAAAGAACTTTGGCAGCCAGGCTGAGGGACATAGCACCTAGATTTCCAGGGTTCTCCCCTCCTGGCCGCTCGTGCTTGTTTTGAATCTTTCCTGGTGGTGTTCAGCCTGTGCTCTTTCCTGTGAGGTGGAGTCTTTGTTGGTGCAGCACAAACTTGCATCATTTCAAAGTAGCAGCTCATGGTTTTCCTCATGCTACCGAGGAATCCTAGGATGTTTCTTTTTGGAGACTTTTTATTTATTTTTGTGGTGCAAAGTATCAAATCCAGGACCTTAAATATGAGAGAATCCTGTACTGCTGAGCTCTGCCAGGCTGGGTGTCTTTTTTCCTTAAAAACAACCCAGTCCTGGGGACTGGTGCAATGGCTCTGTCGTTGTTAAGAGCATTTATTATTCTTGCAGAGGACTTGGGTTCGGTTCCCAGCACCTACAGAGTAGCTCACAACTACCTGTAATTCTAGTTCCCAGGGATCTGGCCAGGTGTTACACACATGGTACCTATGCATATAGTCAGGCACACACACATGTACACATAAACTAAATAAATGTTTTACAAATCCAGTGCTGGGAAGGGGGGGGTCTCCAGCTGAAGGAAGAGCTGGTGTGGACCCGTGTGTATGTTTTGCCAGCATGTATGTATGTGTGCCACAAACATACCTGCTGCTTACAGAAATCAGAAGAGGGCTTTTGGCTGCCCTGGAATTGGAGTTACAGATGTTTGTGAGCCATGTGGGTGTTGGGAATTGGAACCAGTTTCTCTGCAATAGCAGCAAGTGCTCTTAACTGCTGCACCATCTCTCCAGCCCAGCTGGCTAGTTCTTATTCTTTCATTGTATTAAGAGCCTAAAGAGCCCTCCTGAGAAGCGTCTGTCTCCCTTCCTGCATTTCACACACAAGCCCTCAGGTGGTACCACTGGAGAGTCATCTTTCCTCATAGCTAGAGCCTGGGCACTGTCCAAGAACTCCACCTCATTCCTTCCTCAGCAGCAGCGTTTTCCACTGGTAAAGACAGAGCTGGTGTTTTAACAATGTAATTCTGCCTGAAAGAAGCTGGAAGGACACTTTGTTCAGGAAACATTTCCTAAACAAGCTGTGCTCTCCAGGTTAGAATTTCTGAGTTCCCTTTTGAAGTGTGCATGCCATACCAGACACCCACTGTGTCAGCAGTGATTTCCATCAGCCCTCAGGTGCTGGTGACCTCTGGGAGCTGGGCCTCACCAGTGGCTTTGGAGAGCTCTGTGAAGGCCATGTTAACACAACTTCTCTGATGCCGCTAGAGGGACCTATATCAAGGGGGTACTAACATGTATGGGTGTGTCTCCTGGAAAGGCCATGTTAGCACAGCTAACCTCTGATGCTGGTAGAGGGACTTGTATCAAGGGGGTGCTCACGTGTATGGGTGTCTCCTGGAAAGGTTTCAGGGTTGCTGACATCGCTGGGTGCCTTATATTCTCTGTAGAAAAGACATTTTGTGGATCGCCGGAGAGTGCTGGTCCGTGGAGGAAACGGAGGCTCCGGCATAAGCTGTTTCCACAGTGAGCCCCGCAAGGAGTTCGGAGGCCCTGATGGCGGGGATGGAGGAAATGGTGGCCATATCATCCTGAGAGGCATGTATCCTGGGAGCAGCTGGGGAGGAGACAACAAAATAGCCTCACGTAGTAGTTGGAGTATCCACTGTCTTATCTTGTCATGCATTTGCATTCACACCTGATGTATAGATACCATTTTTATGAATTATATAGCTGCTCATCACCAGTGTACTAAGGCAAGTGACTTTGGATGATAGATAGTACATGTAACAGGGTCAGAAAGTACAGCAGAGGGCCTGGGTTCTACTGCACACATGCTTGGTGTGAATACTCTGGGAGCTGGGTGTAGGCATCTTTATAGCATAATGAAGTTTGCTGGTTTCTTTTATTATTCTCATTTTGTGTGTATGGGTACTATGCCTAAGTGTGTGTCTGTGTGTCTACACGTATGTGCCCCACAGAGGCCATTGGATCTCCTGGAACTGGAATTATGACAGTTGTGAGCTGCCATTGGGTGCTGAGAATCAAACCTGGGTCCTCTGGAAGAGCAGCCAATGTTCCTAATCTCTGGCCCATCCTTTTAGCCCCTTAGGTGACTTTTTTGTTTTTGTGTTTTTAATTGATGATAGTCATATTTGCTTCATATAGTGATGCCTTCCTGTTGCAAGTTTCGGGTCAGCCAGGACTAATAGGATGCATAATAAAATTCTGTCTAAAAAAAGGTCATATTCTATTTTGGTTAGGATAATGGAGAGTGTGGGGAGCCAGCCGTATGCCCAGGCCAGGGGAGGGCAAGGGTAATAAGTGCGGGGCCACTGTTCTCTACGTGACAGCTGTGTTGGCTGTGTCTTGACACACAAGAAGATTCTGTTCTCATTCTAGTTGACCGGCAAGTGAAGTCCTTGTCCTCAGTCTTGTCCTGGTATCAGGGTTTCAGTGGAGAAGATGGTGGCAGTAAAAACTGCTCTGGACGAGATGGTACCATCCTCTATATCCAGGTGAGCTGAGGAGCTGGAATGGCCACTATTCCCTTGGGTCCTATCACTGAGTCCATGGATGACTACCGGCACCTGGGTAGGAATAGAAGGCAGCCAGCAAGTGGGCAGTGGTCTGTCGTAGGAGTCACACCCCACACAGACTCCTTTGCACTAGTGTGCCATGTTGCTTTTGACCCAAAAGAGGAAGCCAAGAATATACCCCCTTCCCAAGTCTGGATGAGAGTGGCGTGCTCACACAGGGCTGGTTCCCTGATGCTTGGTTGATTCTGATCCTATAGAAACACTTCAGATGAGTCCATTGTCCAGGCGGGTGTTTGCTGTTGTGACAGGGCCTCACTGTGTGGCCCAGGCTGCCCTTGAACTGGTAATCCTCCTGCCTCAGCCCCCTAGTGCTAGAGGCAAATGTTGCCGTGACAGCTTATTTATGCAGTATGGAGCACAAGACTAGGCCCGTAAAATCTCTTCAGGGCTGGGAGATTTTCTTATTTATGCAGTATGAACACAAGACTAGGCCCATAAAA
Organism: Bramus lutescens; assembly: GCA_001685075.1. Classification (NCBI taxonomy): domain Eukaryota; kingdom Metazoa; phylum Chordata; class Mammalia; order Rodentia; family Cricetidae; genus Bramus; species Bramus lutescens. Next base: position 560,040 of record LOEQ01000688.1, on the reverse strand, counting down.
TCTCTTCAGGGCTGGGACATTTCCTTTGTGGTAGTGACTGAGGAGAGTAGTTAGCAGTGTCCCACCCCTCCTCCTTCTGGCTGGTTACAGAACTTCATGATGATGATGCTTTTCAGGTTCCTGTGGGTACCTTGGTGAGAGAGGGAGGTGAGGTTGTGGCTGACCTGTCTCACCCAGGGGACGAGTACATCGCTGCACTGGGGGGTGAAGGAGGAAAAGGAAATCGCTTTTTTCTGGCCAATGACAACCGTGCCCCTGTAACTTGCACCCCTGGACAACCGGGTCAGGAGCGGGTCCTCTACCTGGAGCTCAAGACAGTGGCGCATGCAGGGATGGTAGGTCCCTGACTGCCACACTCTGAGGGGGGAGGTTCCGTGCTGGTGGGGCGTGCTGCTACCCTTGAGAGGGCAGCAGTTTTCATTCATCCCCTATATATGCTGCTGACAAGCAGGCGCCTGCACACTCCCCTTCCCAGCCCAGTCTCTATCTCTGCCAGCCATGTCCCTCCATGAGGTCACCTGTCCTCTATCTGTACCAGCCATGTCCCTCTGTGAGGTCACATAACACTTTTACTTTTTCTCTTCTAGGTTGGCTTCCCCAATGCTGGGAAATCGTCTCTCCTTCGAGCCATTTCAAATGCAAAGCCTGCTGTGGCTTCCTACCCGTTTACCACCTTGAATCCTCACGTGGGGATTGTTCACTATGAAGGCCACCAACAGGTAGCAGGTAGATCCTCCAAAACCCTGCCAGAGGATGGGTTTAAATGGCCCAGTGATTCAGGAGAGCAATTATGTAACCCCTGAATTTAGCTTCCCACTTAAAATGAGACATTGTTTTCCCTGATTGAAACAATTTTAATGAGTCTGTTCTCTGTCAAAATCAGCCCCTCCCCTTCCAGCCAGGAAATCTGATCTCTGTAGTTGGGAATTGTGATCTGGAGTCTGAGCCCGAAGAGAGGGGCTGCCTCTTGCCTTTCTCGTTCTCTTCTGTGGAGCTGGGCGGCATCCGTCATGCAGACAGCATGTGGTTTAAAAAGCCTTTCCTGTACCATTTTAAGAGGAAAACTTTTTTCCAGAAGATAATGTACCCATTAAAAATAGCAAGCCTGCTGGTAAGGTTATTTGTACAGCACTTTTATATCTGCAAAGTGCACGATAGTGATTTGTATCCATAATCAAATTAGCCATAGAATGTAGGGAGCCATCTCCATTTTTGAACCATGTTTGAAGCCTGGGAGACAGGAATGTGTAAATCTTCCTCATTAGATTGATCCACTGTGCCTGTCACCCAGATATTCCAGAGCATGTTGCAGACCCGAGGGCTGCAGGGTCTTGATGTCGCTTGGCCTGCTGAGTCACCTGGGAGAGGATGAATGACTTCAGTTTCAAGTGTTCCTTGAAAGGACAGTTGTAGAACATGAGATCTGGGCCAGAAGGGGTCTCCCTGAGAGGAGGTTGAGAGTGGCATTGAGAAGCCAAACATGGCCTTGGATCTGACTCTAAGCTCTTTCCTCTCACAGTGGCGGACATCCCGGGCATCATCCGAGGCGCACACCAGAACAAAGGCCTGGGGCTCAGCTTCCTCAGGCATATTGAGCGATGTCACTTCTTCCTGTTTGTGGTAGATCTTTCCTTACCTGAGCCATGGACTCAGGTTGACGATTTAAAGTATGAACTAGAGAAGTACGAAGACGGCCTGTCTGAGAGGTCCCATGTGATTGTCGCAAATAAGATTGATATCCCGCAGGCCAGAGCCCACCTGCCCCAGCTCCAGGCCCGCCTTGGGCAGGAGGTCATCGCCTTGTCAGCACTGACTGGAGAGAACCTAGAGCAGCTGCTTCTGCACCTCAAGGCACTGCACGATGCCCACATGGAGGCCGAGTTGGAGCAGGGCCACCAGCCTCTCAGGTGGTAGTGGGCCCAGGGCTGCATGCCCCTGGGCCAGCATGGGGCAGGAGTGGCTGGCAGTCACAGGAAGCAAACACAAGCGTGTTGTAAAATGTGGGCAGCTTTTAGCACCTGAGAGAAAGTACTTGCAAATATTTGAGTGTGTCAATGCCTTTGTTTTCCCACCAATTTCAGGCATACTCCTAAACTGCCCCTACCCTCTGGCCTAGGGTATAGAGTATTCTGTGCCACCTGCTACCTGGATGACTCCCCAGTGCTTGGTGTGCCTGTCACCCTTGCTGCCTGCTTTGCTGAGGCTGACTCATTTGTGCTAATTAACACCTCATTAGTAGGAGGACAGTGCTGCTGGCTGAAGGTAGCAAACACTGCTGCCAGGCGGCCTGGGCAAACGCAGCAGCAGCAGAGCCACGGCTGGGCTTCTCGTGCATGGCAGCATTTGCGACAGAGCAGCCCTTGGTCTCCTTGTGGGGGTTAAGTCTGCCCACAGTCCTGCAGAGCCCCCGTGCTGGCTACTGTGC
>LOEQ01000688.1:498293-511692 GCA_001685075.1 Bramus lutescens | reverse complement strand
TTTTTTTTTTTAACATTTTGTATATGGGTGAGTGGTATGGCATTCGTGTGGAGATCTCAGAAGATAACTTGGAGGGAGTTGTTTCTCTCTTTTTACCATTTGGGTTCCAGGAATTAAGGTTCAGCTTAGGCCTGATAGCAAGTATTCTTACCTGCTGAGCTATCTCAAAGGCCTTCTTACTTTTTATCGTGAGACAAAAATCTCACTAAATTGCTCAGGCTAGCCTTGAACTTTTATTTGGGGAGATGGGTCTCACTTTTTCTATTTTTAAGTGTGTGTGTGTGTGTGTGTGTGTGTGTGTGTGTATGAATGTGGAATCTAGAAACTGATGTCTGGAATATTCCTCCGTTGCTCTTCCACCTTAAGATCCCTTAATCAAACCCAGAACTTGCTTGTCAGTTTGTTCCAGGTCCCCACCTTCCAAGCTGCAATTGTAGGCAGCAGGCCTTGCCACATTTACTTATGTGGAGCTGGGCTTCTGGGCTCCAGTCTGCTTGCTGTGTGCTAACCACTTTGCAGTCTCCCTGGTCCTAGCTTTTGACCTCTTTTTAAATTACTTTTTATTTTATGTTTTGCTTGTTTATTTATATATTGTGTGGGGGGGGGCAGGTAGGGATGTGCAAGGTCAGAGGAAATTGCCCAGAGTTAGTTTTTCCACCATATCAGTACTGAGCCATCGGATTGGTCATAGGCCTTGAACTTTTTTATCCTCCTGCTCAGTTTGCTGTAGGATTATAGGTGTGTGCCACAAGGCCAGCTTTCTTTTTCATCTTTTTATTAGGCATTCATCCTTTCATTGCTGATGCTTGAAGACATGAGATCTCTTCCTTTTTTCTTTTTTGAGAAAGGTTCTCCTGGCTGACTTGGCACTCCCTTTGTAGACCAGGTGGGCCTTGAACTCACAGAAATCTACTGCCTCTTCCTGGGGAGTGCTGGGATTAAAGACTGTGCCAATACACCTGGCCCTTATGGAGATCAGTTGGATCAATTTCAAGAATAATTGTTTAGCTAAGTATGGTGGTACACACCTTTAATCCTAGCCCTTGAGGCAGAGATGGGAGGATCTTTGGATTCTAGGTTAGTTTTTGTCTATATGACAAGTTCAAGGCCAGCCAGAGACCACGTCTTAAACAAACAAAACCCAAAAAGTAGAAATAAATGTTTGCAAAGCATAGACTTTGTAGTAACTGAGTTCATTCTGAAATATTTCTTCCTCAGATTTCCACACAGCTTCTACATAAATATAGATCAGATATGATCTAGTAGGAAGACCAAACCCCAAAACAGTGATACCTGGTCACTGAAGGATGAACGGGGAGGAGGAGTTCTTTGATGCCGTCACAGGTGAGCAGCCATGAGAGACACGACTCAGAGACCACATCTTGTGTGGGAATCTGGGATCTAGAGTGTGGGATTTGGCCTGGCTCAGCACAGCAAGGCCAGGGGTTGTGTTAGATGAGACCTGACATTTTTTTAGAGAGACCAAGATGTCTTCTCTCATGAGAGCAACCTTGACTGGATCTTAAGAGACAGATTAAAGAGCAGTGGGGGCTGGACTCTTTGGAAGAACCTCCCTGAATATAGTTATTTTACTTGCAAGTCTATTTTGCCTGTATGTATGCACGTGAGTCACATACATGTGGGCAAAAATATAAGGCCTGGCAGTGGTAGTGTATGCCTTTAATCCCAGCACTCGGAGGCAGAGGCAGATGGATCTCTGTGAGTTCAAGGCCAGCCTGGTCTACATAGCAAGAAACACCAGAGTTACATGATGAGACTCTCAAAAAAGGGGGGGCTAGGCATGGCTTGGTTATATATGCCTGTAACCCCAATTCTGCAGAGGGGCCCACATAGAAATGAGAAGATTTCTGGAGCTTGCTGGTCTGCCAGTCTAGCTGGAAAATGTTGAGTTTCACACTCAGTGAGAGACCCTGTCCCAGAAGACCAAATGAAGAGTAATAGAGGAAGCCATGTGATACCCTCATCTGTCCTAACTGTATCTGTACATGTGCACATAGGCATACACAGCACACATACTCTGACACAAATAACTTCCCTGCCCTCACAATAGCAGTCTCAAGTGACAGTTGTAAGTGGAGGTCTGCACCATTGTGCCTGGGTAGTGGTTGGTGGTGGGGCAGAGGAAAACTGCCTCTTCCTCTTGGTGCTGGCAGAACTGGGTCCCCCAGGGGTCTGTCGACTCTTTGGTCACAGCTGTCCATTCCTTAACATTTCAGTTACCGACTTTGCTTTCCCTTAAGGGCCATATTCAGAATGTGTTTTGTTTTCTGTGAAGGACTTCTCACTGCCCATGGAATGGGACTTCAAGGCTTATCTGTTCCATTTCTTGTCCTTGGCCTTAGGTACACAAACAGCAGCGGCTTTGAAGTATTGCAGTGGTTCCCCAGTTACAGCCCCACCAGAGTTTTCCTCCCTAACCCCTGCTTGTTAGAACTTCCATTCTAGAGCATCTGGGTAGGGATAGTCCTTCCCTGCCCAGCCCCGTTCCTGGCCGATAGCACCGGTGGACTTCCTGGTCCCCAGAGGGGACTCAGTGGAATCGTTTCATTATGTCATGGTTGGGACTCACTGGTTCTGCTCCCCATCGGTGTGTGCCTGCAAGTGGAGCTTGCTGTGGAGCAGCATCTGTGGTCCTCAGGAGGAGTCCCCAGGCAGGCATCCAGCCGTACCTGGGAGGCCATGCCTGCCACGGAGAGACCACCTCAGTTGTCTCCTTACCCACAGGTCACCTAGAAGTTCCTTCTCACCCAGGGACTCAGTGTAGCATCTACTACTCCAGATACCCCTGAGATTTTGGTTAAGTTTGTCTTGCTATTCCCCAAAGATGGCTTCAACCTTATTGATGTTCAGATGATCCCCACCATCCCAGCAGACAACGATGGATGGTGGAGGTGCTGCTCCCACACAGCAGTCTTGTGTGTCCTGACACTGAGGTAGAAACAAAGATAATTATTCTAAATGTACCACTCAACAATCATCAGACCGGGATGGCGGCACATGATCCCAGCTCTCAGGAAGCAGAGACCGGTGGATCACTGTGAGTTTGAGACCGAACTGGTCAGTATAAAGAGTTTCAGGCCAGCCAGTTGGTAGTGGTGCACACCTTTTAATCCCAGCATACAGGAGACAGGGGCAGGTAGATAGATCTCCTAGTTCAGAACAACCTTTTCTAGTGAGTTCTAGGACAGCCAAGGCTACACAAAGAAACCCTGTTTCAAAAAAACAAAAAACAGACAAACAAACAAGAAGAGTTCTGGGCTGGACAGGGTTACATAGGCCCTGTCTCATAAAATCAGATAAAAGGTTTGCAGATCTTTAGGCTTCAGTTTGTGTAATCTTGAAGTAGGCTTCTGTATCTCCCAAATCTAGTAAAGATGATTGTTTTGCTTATTTCTTGCAGGCTTTGATTCTGATAACTCTACAGGGGAGTTTTCAGAGGCAAATAAAATCAGTGGGATGATTGATCTGGATACCAGCAAAAGTGGGGAGAGACCACAAGAGAATGGAATTCAGAAACACAGGTAGACTGTCTTACATATACTTACTGTTTCAGAATTTTCCAAAGTATATCTAAGATCACCCACCACATCTGTACTATAAGGTATCCTCTTAGGTCTCATGAATTGAGCTGGTGCACCCCCAGTTCCAGTGTGACTCTTCCCAGCAGTCTAGCCACCAAAGTCCCATGAGACTTGATGCCTGTCTGCTGGGGGCATGGAGAACAGTGGAGGGCAGTGTTTGACCCATGACTCCCCTTCCATGAAGTGATAGTTCTGTCCCAGAATGGCTTAGGGCCTCTGCATAACATAATTCACAGACCTCACCCACCACAAACCAACCTGTCCCTTCCACAGACACCAGGTTAATCCCATTGTCCCTTTTGTGTTTTATTGAGATACACTTAGCTGCTGGGCTAATGGGGCTAAGGGACAAGGGTTCTCTTGTCCCTTCTGTATCTCACTGAGAAATATTGGCCACTGACCCTGAAAGAACTGAAAGGGTTTGATTCATTGCTGCAGCGATACCACATTCCATTTTTCCCCATCAAGTTCATTTGTGTATCTAGACTATGACAGTGGTCATCATGGAAAGTTCTCAGTGTCTGTTAGGAAAAGCAGGAGCACACGGGGATAATCCATGGGACATAGGCTTCCTTACATATATATGTATTAAAAGGTGTTTGGGGCCTCAGTGGACCCTCCAGCCTCATGACTGACCTTATACATGGGCCCATTTACCTTCAGGGCATGTTCCCTCATCCTTCCTTCTCTTGTCCTATGCTCATGTGCTTAGTGGGTGCAGGAGCACATCGGATGGGTTCTGGGGGCCTGACTAAGGCGCTTACGTTCACTCTGTACCTCACTGTCTCTCTCCTAAATGTACCTCACCTGGTGTCAAACTGCACTGAGCTTAGGACCACTGCCTCATTCTCTTGTCACCATGATCTAATGTTTGGCCTCTAAACGTGGCTCTTCAGATTCTCTCATGTCCACTGTGTATCACATGTGTCACCTTCCCTTTATTCTTCCTGCTGAGCACAGTGGTACTTACCACAGTCAGAGCTGAAAGGATTTGTTTGGGTAAGAGGTTACAGACCATTATCAGGGTATCCAAGGCAGGAAGTGAAGCAGAGACCATGGAGGAATGCTACTTACTGTGTTGTTCCTAGGCTTGCTCAGTTTGCTTTCTTATACAACCCAGGACCATCTGCTGAGGAGTGGCACTGCTCTCCGTGGGCTCGACCCTCCCACATCAATCCTTAATCAAGAAAGTGCCCTGTATAGACTTGCTAATAGGCAGTCTGATAGAGGTATTTTCTCAGTGTAAGTTCCTCTTCCTAGTTCTGTCAAGCTGACAAAACTAACCTGCACAGGTTGTATCCCTGGGACCTAACCCTGATCCTCTACAGAACCATATTTTCCATATCTTGTGGCCCTCACAGTTTGCTGTGAGCACAGCATTCCAGCTATTTTTGGCAGCCCTGGTGCATAGTGCTCAGTAAACATTAGACTTCTTTCCTTTCCTGTTTTGTCTCAGAACTTCCTTTCTCCCTCTTGTCTCAACTCAGTTACCCACATGAGCCCTTTCTGAGGTTTACCGGGCAGACTCCAGCTATCGCTATCCCAGGATGGATCAAAATGCCCAGTCAGTCAGTCTGTTCTCCTGATCAATTTCAGTGAAATGTCACTGGGAATTCCACAATAAAAACTAGAGCGGCCTCTACGGGTTCAAAGCAGTCATGTGTATCTGAGGGCTTCTTCTATGATGCCGTCTTCGCATTCCTGTGATGGGCCACATTCCTTCCCACAAGGCAGTCAGATGTCTGCTGAGGCTTCTTCCTACCCCATGGAGACAGTTTCTGGGGGAAGCTATAGTCTGTCCCTGGTAGCCAGAGCAGGGGTTTGAGGCTGAGGTTACTGCTGGGGTCTGGTTGGGTGGAGGATAGCTTGAGAGGGAGTGCACCTTGGGAAGATAGGCCTGTGTCAGATGGGTGGATAGCTAATTTCTTAACTCATTTCACTCTTTATTCTCAACTCTGTGCACCGTCCTGGGGTTGGGCAGAAGACCCTAAAGTAGACAATCAGTCGGGATGTAAGTAGAGGGATTCTGTTCTCACTGTCAGCCTTGTCTCCAGCTCACAGAAGGAAAACAATGGTCTGGTCACTGCAGAGCCAGGTCAAGACTCCAAGGGTGCCATAACCAATGACTATTATCAGGACTTAAAAACAGTGGTACAGGGGCTGGAGAGATGCCTCAGTGGTTAAGAGCATTGCCTACTCTTCCAAAGGTCCTGAGTTCAATTCCCAGCAACCACATGGTGGCTCACAACCATCTGTAATGAGGTCTGTTGCCCTCTTCTGGCCTGCAGACTTACACACAGACAGAATATTGTATACAAAATAAAATAAATATTTAAAAAAAAAACAGTGAATAAAATAAATATTAAAAAAAAAACCAGTGTTACAGACAACCCTGTAAGGTTTCAGCTGTTATCTAGCTTCTCTGTATGTTCTCCCATTGTTCAGAGACACTGATATTTAGGTCAAGCTAAGATGATGGTCTTGAGCAGTTCCTGTGAGAAACCCACCCATACATACTCCATTGGTTAATAAATGCTTGTTGCTCTCAAATTACTCACAGGACAGCCCTTCCTGCCCCCATGTTCACCAGAAGTGATTTCAGCGTGTGGAGTATCCTGAAAAAGTGCATTGGTTTGGTGAGTGCAGATAACTCGTTTGAAGCATGGAGCTTAGGCCTTAATTCCCATGAGGTTTGCACTGTTGGTTTCTAAGGGAGTGTATGCTGTATATTTATCATCCTGTAGCAGGGCAGGAAAGGAACAAGTGCATAAGGGGAAGGGAAACAGCACATCTTAGGAACAGCAGAACGGCGGTTTACAGTTGAGCAGGTAGCTAGAGACATCCCATAAGGCCTTTTCCCCCATGTTCTGAGATGTGGTTTTTGCTTATGGCCCAAACACCTTCTGCATGAGACCAGGGGGGCCTATCTACACACTAGGCTTATGTCAAGTCCTGAAGCTTTGTGTTAGGAACTGTCTAGTAGCCATTAACTTTCCATATGGTCTTCTTTGACTGTTAGGAGCTAGTGTGCCCATATGATCTCTGGCACATTTCATGCATAATCCAGCACTTGGCAACAAAACGCTCAAGTCAGAGTCAGAAGTACACATTGCCAGATTTCAGATGCGTCTGCCTGCATTCCCTTAATGCCAGTTTTTGTTGTTGTTCATCATTATTTCTACACTTTCTTCCTAGAGAAAACTTCACTTTCTTCCATCCTTTTATTTTAAATAACTTTAGAATGATTGAGGGTAGATAGATTGGTATGGGGGTTGGCACTGGAAACTGGAAGAAAGCATAATTAGATTCTCTTTTGGGCAGGTGCACACAGAAGCTAGGAGCTCTTGTCTGTGCTCGCTCAGAATTGCATAGTGTCCATACATCTTACTAGGAATGTTGACCTTACCTTAATTGCTTGATTGTGTATTCCTATTGCAAAATTTTCCTGTTTTATTTTTTTCCATGAGTGATTGGGCATGTGTCTGGGAGTATCATGCAGGCTCATCTGTTTCATTTTGATTTTTATAGATTCCTTTTATAATTTTTTTCAAAATACAGGTCCAAAGTCGAATTCATTAAATATGTGTTAGTCTGTTTTCTCTTGCCTGCAGTACAATACCATAGTTTGGGTGAACTGTAAAGGAAAGATTGGCTTGCTGGAACATGGTGGCTCACACCTTTAATCCCAGCTCTTGGGAGGCAGAACCAGGTGGATCTCTGTGAGTTAGAGGCCAGCCTGGTCTACAGAGTGACAGGAGAACCAGGACTATTACACAGAGAAATCATGTTTTTTAAAAAAGGAAAGAGGCTAAGGGCATGCATGCATCTGGCGATGCCTTCGATGCTGACAGAGTCCTGTGGTAGCATAGGACGTCATATGGGGGGAGCAGGGAAGGGACATGCACAGTTGTATGTTGGTTTCTCTCTTCCTGATTGTTTGCTTACAAGTGTTAGGGATTGGACCAGAGCCTAAGATGCATTCCACCGCAGAGCTATTTCCCTAATGCTTGCTCTGTTCTTTTATTATTATTATTAATTATATTTATTTATATGCACACGTGCATATGGAGGTCAGAGGACAGTTTCAGGAATCAATTCTCTTTTATAGTATGCATGCTAAATCATCTCACCAGCCCCCTTGCCCTGTTCTTAGTTAGCTACCATAGTCAACCATGGAGGCTATGACTTACCTAATCCTAATGACTCCTCAGAGGACTGGCACCATATTCAACACCATAGATGGGTTAAATGTCATCCACTTAATTCTTCACAGTTAATTACTAAAACTGTGGGCTACTAAGACCACATCCAGAGCATGGCAGTGTGTTCTAGGAAGCTTAGCTTCTTGTCCTTGTCCCTCCCCACAAATAGCTGTTACCCCATGCCCCACACCCTGACTGTGTATAAGTCTTCTCCCATGCCTTCAGAGAGAGGTCGTAGGCATTTCTTTATCCCTGTTCTCATCAGCCACCAATCTCAAAGTCATCTTGTAACTACTCCATGCCCCTTTCTTGGTTGTCTTTCAGTTCAATGGGATGGTGCCCTGTTTTGGACATTAGACCATTTTTGCCTTTTGGCTGACCAAAGCAGGTTACAGGGGCTAGTCCTGCATGTATGTTTGCTTAGGCTCAGAGATTGGTGCACAGACGTGGGGTGAGGTTGCTGGATCAAAGTAGAAATGTGTTAGCATTTTTCTAGCTGTAGCCCAGTGTCCACTTTGTATGCTGTGCTACTGTACCCACGAGCAGGGGTGGAGCCTGCATGTAGAGGCAGAGAGGGTTTAGAGCAGAGAAGCAGTGTGCATGCAAGTACTTGTGAGCCCAGATAGCCTCTCTCCTGCTGGGGGCCATCTGTGTTTCTTCCTGCCCAATACTGACCTCTCTGACCTCTTACACTGGGCTGTGGGCTTAGCTTTGATTTACAGGTATGTAATCACAGAAGGCATATAAAGCCTGTGTTTTCTTGCCTTTCTACTTTTCTGGCTGCTGGCTCAGAGTTTCTTCCCTTAGCTCTCTCTCTCTTGCACTTGTTGATATGGTGGGTATAGTCAGAAGCTTCTTGTCTTCCTGCTGATCTTATGCAACTTCCTTGTGTGGTTTTGGTCACCTCCTATGCCAGAAGGCACCTGACTTGTAACTCTTGTCTCAGTGTCCAGCTCCCATCTTCCCAGATATCTGAATATCTGCATGAATATCAGCGTGGCACGTAGCCTCTGTGAGGAGCCTGACTGACTCTGGTTCAGGGTCTGTGAGTTCAGGTTGTCAGTGGGGTCTCCCTAGATCAGCACTGTTAACAAGCCCTCTCCACTCCCCGAATGCTGTTTCAGGACCTGGCTAGGAAGGCTGTCTTGCTGGTAATTTGCTGAGCATTCTGTCTCCCCCAAGGCACTCTTTCAAGCTCTTTGCCTTGGCACTAAGTGATTGGGGCTGGTGAGAACGGAGGGGTCATTCTAACTCCTAGTACAGAAAGCCTGAAAATCCACCTAAGATCCAGAGCCTGTCCTTGTTCCTGGAGCATTTCTGTTAATGCCTTTCAGAAGCCCAGCTCAGGAAGAGCTCCTCAGACCTTTGGCCTCTGTTCATAGGCTCTAGGGAGGCAGGAGCTGCAGTCTCACTTGTGCCCCATGGTGCTTGAGGAAAGATTCCTGTGCCACTTTTGCAAACTCTGAAACACCTTTGAAGCAAAGTCATATTGTAAAAAGACTTGACTGCCAGCTAAGACTTCCATTTCACACTAGAAGGCCATGGGTGCTGAGGGCAAGGTGTTTTTTTTATCTGTTTTGAGGCAGCATTTCTCTGTGTAACCCTGACTGTCGTGAAACTTGTTCTGTAGACCAGGCCGGCCTCAAACTTAGAGATCTGCCTGCCTCTGCTCAGGAGTACTAGAATTAAAGTTGTGTGTCACCATCACCCAGTAAGGGTAAGTTTTAATAGTGGGACTGGTATCACTCATCTGGAGTGAGTGAGGGAAGATAAGATGGTTCTTTCGGAGCTCCTGTAATCACTTCATGTGATGCAGACTTGGGAGACGGAGAGCTGCCATGGCTGTCATTCAGGAAGACATTCCATGATGGGTAAGGTAGAAGCCCTTGCTCACAACAGAAAGCTTGCCCACAGTGGGTTTTTAAGATCTTGTCTGTATGGGAGTTTGAGGCTCTAGGAAGTGATCCTCAGAATACTCAGAGTAGAGTAAGATACTTGCATTTGAGGCATACCCAGAAGCCCAGAAACCCAACCAGATGTGTTTCTGGATCCTTCTAGGAGCTATCCAAGATCACAATGCCAATTGCCTTCAATGAGCCACTGAGCTTCCTGCAACGGATCACGGAGTACATGGAGCATGTGTACCTTATCCACAAAGCCTCAAATCAGCCCCAGACCCTGGAGAGGATGCAGGTGGGCACTGCATATGACTGTGAGGACAGTCTCGATGCCATAACTGTTTGCCTGACTGACCCCATAGTTGTAGGGACCAAGGTATCCTGCTAGTGAGCTATCTGGAAGAATTGTATTCTCTCCAGATGTCTGACCAGAACTCCTAGCTGTCACCCTCACAGAGTTGGCTTCCCTCTGGTATCACACATGCTACTGCCTCGTGTGTGCATATGTTTATGTGGTGGGTATTTACCTTTGCCATGTGCATGTTCAACTATGTGGGAGTGTATGGACTGGAGTGTCAGTGTATGAGACAGACACATGGGTATTGCTTTAGCATCTGCAGGGTGTGCAACCTGTGGTGGAGAAAACCTGTTGTTCCCTCTTTTTGTGACTTTGAGGAAGTAGTGCATGGCAGTGGTGTTTCCCCAGAAGTTCTGTAATCTTAAAAAAAATCACTGAGATAAACAACTGAACGAATAAATAAATAAATATGAAAAACCATTGTGAGTCGAAACCTGAGAAGTCAGCAGAGTGGAAGTGACTGGCTGAGTGCCTGTGACTGATACCCCGTGGGAAGCGCACTCATGTGCTGCTGTCTTGGCTGAATCTGTTTTGATCCGTCTTTGAATTGTTTACAGTCTGTAGCTGCCTTTGCAGTCTCGGCAGTGGCTTCCCAGTGGGAGAGAACCGGCAAACCCTTTAACCCGCTCCTGGGGGAGACATATGAGCTGATCAGGTAAGGAGTCCATCATGAACGCTGGATGACAGAAGAGCTCATTTCTCTCCTCAACATTGAGTCCTCAGATCAGGACAGGTGCTTGGAGTTAGGAGTTACTCAAGTATGTGGAATGTTGTGGGTAAAAAGGTGTTCATACAACGTGGGCTGTGATGTTAATGATGGACTAGAACCCCGGTACCATAGGAAGGGTTGGCATAGATTCTTACACCATGGGGCTCAAGGGTGGGTGTCATGTTATGTAGACCACTAGTGGTCTATGTATACTACTTGGCCAAGACATGGGGAGCCACTAGTTTTCAACAGCAAATGGAACCAGACTAATAAGTAGGACTATGCCATTTGCTGCAGCACTTTGTTGAGAGAGAAATAACCCAAAGAGAGGAGGAACTGCTAAAGTCGCTGCTTAGTGCATACCTGTGTTGCAGTGTGTTAGGAATGGTTGGATAGGCCCCAAGAGTTAGCCTCTTAAAGTGTTAGTTAGTCTGTGAATGTTTGCTGATTCTGAGTAGTATCATGCCTCTTGGGGCCCTTAGATCGTGAGGCTTCCAGAACAGGGCAGATGCTGGTAAACACTCTTGCACATGAGCAGAGCATAACCCCTCCATCCTCACCCTAGGACTTAGTAGATCTCTGAGCCTGGACCCTGAATCCTAGTTATATGGATGGTGGTGAGGCTCTAGAGGGCTGGACTGGGAGGTTGTTGCTACTTACTTTGTCAAATCTGGGCCTCCTCCTACAATTATGCAGAAAGTTGTCTTTGAGGTGCTGCTGTGCTGACAACACTCCCGACCACATGTCACACCCCTGGTGCGTTTTTACTTTAGCCTTGCCTGAGCCCCCAGAGACTAGTCACTGAATGTGTCCAGTTCCTAGTGGGCCCATTCTGCCACTCTGGGAGCTATTGTTCTCTGATGCATGTGTGACCAATAGTGTGCTTGTGCCTCGGGATGCAGAAAACAACAGGGTAGTTTAGTAGGTAGATCTTTTCTGATTGGAGGAAGTTACTGGAAGGTTTTATATGGGGTATTCTCATTGGCTAGCATAATGGTTATTTGTCATAGGCCATGGGACTGCAGGCAGGAGGACCAGCACCTGGTACCTGCTCTGGTATCTTTTCTATAGAGAAGAGTTCTGTCACTGCCCTGGAATCAGGGTCAGCTCGTAATCTGGGGAATTCACTATATGGAGTCCGTTGGTGTTTTGGCTATAATAATGCTCTATACAGAACATGGCAATGCTGGAAGCAGAAAACAAATGTTACCTGCCAAAGACAAGTTGTATCAACATCTTAATAGGTTTTCTTGTGTGTGAGATATTAATGACTTTTGCATTGTATCATGATCATTTTCTGTAGCTGGACATGTGCCACATGCCTTAATCCTTTGACTCGGGAGGCAGAAGCAGACAGATCTGAGTTTGAAGCCAGCCTGATCTACAAAGCAAGTTCCATGACAGCCAGGAATGTCTCAAAAACAAACAAAGCTGTAATAATTTTCCTTGATGTTATAGTTTCATTTCATTTATTTTCTTTCTCTCTCTTTTTCTTTTTTGGTTTTTATAAGACAGGGTTTCTCTATGTAGCCCTGGCCATCCTGGAACTCAACTATGTAGACCAGGCTGGCCTCAAACCTGGAGATCTATCTGGCTCTGCCTCCCAAGCGCAAGGATTAAAGGCATATGCCACCACTGCCTGGTGTGTCAGGCAGTTTTCTAAATGGTAGTTTCTTGTTGATTCTAAGACCTATTTTTCTGGTTGCAGTGTTTTTATGTCATAGTTTATTTAATTCATACCATTTTTTGTTATAGAAGTAATGATAATGTTGAGCAATCTGAATTCAGAGGAGAGTTTCTCTGGCACTAGTGTTGGTCCTTGGACTTTCTCTGGTGTGTGATGTGATGATGGTGTGTGCTGTGATGATGGTGTGTGATGTGATGATAAGCCTTTTCCACCAAAGGTGGGTGGTTGTGGGATCCTGGCACTGCCTTTATTTAGTGTGTGAGTGGTGTCACTGTCTGTACCAGGGCCTGTGTCCCTGATGGTCTGCTCATCAGCTCTGGAATCTGTCCATCTGGGGTGTCCTTGTAGGGTCCTTGTAGGTCCTTTAGGGACCTGCCAAGATACTGTACTGCAGTTTGGAAAAGTAAGAAGCATACTAGCTCCAGCCCCTACTTCCTCACACTCTAGTAAGGAGCTGTCTAGAGCACGACCATAATGTGATACTGGCTTGTGCTGGCCAAGCCCCTTGCTCTCCAGCTTCCATTTCTTCTGAAAAGGTTGGACCGGTCAGGAGAGTCTGATGTGATAAGGAACAGAAAACTGAGGCCCGTAAAAAAAATTTAAAAAGGGAGGGGCTCTGTGGTTAAGAGCACTGACTGCTCTTCCAGAGGACCAGGTTCAACTCCCAGCACCTACATGGCAACTAAAAACTGTCTTTGACTTCAAGTTCTGATGCCTTCACACAGACATACATGTAGGAAAATACCAATGCAAGTAAAAATTAAAAGAAAAAGAAAACTGAGGCCCAGATGAGGGGGAAACTGGCCCCAAACACTATTGTTTTAAAGCATTTTTAAAAATTATTATTTCGGGGCTGGAGAGGTGGCTCAGAGGTTAAGAGCACTGACTTTCCTTCCAAAGGTCCTGAGTTCAATTCCCGGCAACCACATGGTGGCTCACAACC
>LOEQ01000688.1:474841-493186 GCA_001685075.1 Bramus lutescens | reverse complement strand
AGTAATGTAATTCCAAGAGAGTCAGTTCTTTCTTTCTCCCTGCCTGTCTCTAGAGAGCCAGAAACTCATCTGTTCAAACCTGTATCTTAATGTCAGACTTTAGATTGAGACAAGTCAGGACCTCACATGTGTGCTGTAAAGGACATAGGCCTTGTCGTGATCATAATGGTGACCAAGGGGGCACAGGCATCTTTTGAGACTGGCCTGCCCAAGGTCTGAAACAGGCTGATGATTTCAAGCCAATGGGAGAGTCGTTATTTGACCTGTTGGTTTTGCTCCTGGACCCAAACATGCTTTTTTTTTCTTTTCCTTACCTTTCCTGTTCTTGTTCTTGTTTGTGTGGTGTGTGTGCTTGTACATGTTTGTGCATATGAGTTGTGCATATGAACAAACATGTGGAAGCCAAAGGTCAGTATTGGGTATCTGCCTCTGTTATTCTGTCTTTCATTTTTAAGACTGGGTCTCACTGAATCTGGAGATCACTGATTTGGCTTGACTACCCGGTTAGCTGGCTCTGTATCTGCCCCAGTACAGGAGTAACGCCCAGCTTCACGTGGGTGGGTTCTAGGGATCTGAGTGTGGGTCCTCGTGCTTATGCAGCCAGTTCTCACTGGGTCTCCCCTGCAGCCTACGCACACAGGTGTCCTGTCGGGCAGCACTTCCCAAGGAGCATGTGGCCACCATGTGCTCTTCCCAGGCAGGAAAAGAGAGAAAGAAACCCTATCCTGAAGGGGCTCTGATCTTGTTGGTGTGGGACGGCACCTCTGGCTGCGCTGTGCAGCTTTCCAGGGCTGTGGTTAGAGGAAGGCAGAGACAACAGCCACAGAGAAAGCAAAGGCCGTCAAGTGACTGGGGGAGGCATTATGGGTAGATTGGATAGAAAAGGATTTGACGAACTCACAGTTCATCAAAACCCAGTGGTAGAGCACTTATCCCAGCAAAGCGTGGGAACATGCAACTCTCTGTTTAGGAAAATACGTTTGTGCTTTTTTCGCCTCCTAGTTTTCTAAGACCCTGAGGACTGTTTAGGCTTTTGTGCCTTCATTTTCTCTTTGGCATCAGGTATAGGGAGACTTTGTCTCTAACAGCATGAACAAGGTTCTGAAATACAAAGTTTCTTCTTTGTATCCCAGAATGTCCAGGACTTGGCAGAAGGGGAGCAACAGGTGGGCATTAAGTTCCTGCTCTGTAGATGACTGTTAACTGTTTTGCCCTCCTCCACTGCAGCAGGAAGAAGCTCTTCATCATTTATGGCAAGTGGACAGAATGCTTGTGGGGCATCGATCCTGTTTCATATGAGTCCTTTAAGAAGCATGAAAGGAGAAGTGAACACTCCAGGAAGGCCAAGATGGTGAGTGCCTGCTCCAGCTGACCCTGTCAGGCTGGGGGCTGAGGTGGGTAAGCCCTCCAGAAGTCTGGGTTCAGGTATGGGGGCAGAGGTGGGATTGACTTTATTTCAGTTAGGTTGTAGCTGGTTTGTAAGTGGAAGCTTCCAAGGGAATGCAAACCCTTTCACACGGTCCTTTGTGATAAACCTCTCTTCTTTTGCCTGAGTTAACTAGACCTATTTAAGAAGTCAACTGCATTTCATTTCTGTTTTTCTAGTTCTGAGTTCTCAGTAATATATTCAGCAGTCAGGAAGTACTTGCAAAGACTTACCCTCTAAGAATTCTGGAATGCTGGTGACTATGAGTTATTCTTAAGCAAAATTAAAATTAAAAGTCATAGTTCAAGCCGGGTATTGTGGCATGTATCTCTAATCCCAGCACTCGGGAGGCAGAGGCAGGCAGGTATCTTGTTGAGTTTGAGGCCAGCCTGATCCACAGAGTGAGTTCCAGGACAGCCAGGGATACACACAAAGAAACCCTGATTTGGGGGGGTGGGGGAAGGGAAAAGTTCACCTGACATGGTGGCAAACACAGAAGGATTCCTGTGAGTCTCAGGGCATTCTGATCTACACGGCAAGCTCCAGGCTGTTCAGGCAGGGACTACATACTGAGATCGTGTCTAAAGAAAGAAAGAAAGAAAAGAAAAGAAAAATTCCACTTAGAGTGCTGAATCTGCTGAGTGGTGTTGGTGTCATTTTCACCAACTTTACTGCTCCCTTGGATCATCTAGCAGTGGGTGCCCACCCTCAGCTGTCTGAGGACCCCAAACTTCCATCCTGTGTCCCTGGTGTTCTCCTCAACAGCTATGACCCATAGCTGTGTCTGTTAAAACGGGATGGACTTAAGAGCTTTCCTAGGCGAACTGCTTTCGGTTGGGCAGCAGATGGCATCATGAGGCCCTCTGTCTCAGATGATGTGTTGTGTGTCCAGAAGGAAGGCAGGAACATGGCCAAGCATGGCTCTGGGAAGGCAGTGTGTTTATCTGCTTCTGTTTCAACCTGTTTCCCTTCTCTGCAGAAAGCAAAAGCTTGTGGAGGCAGGAGCCTGAGGCCTGATGACATTACCAACAGGAGAGAGTTTAATTATTTCTCCTCAGTGAGAAAAAGCTTTGGCTTTGCACAGGGGCTTGGGAACAAGTCTTCAAGTGCTCTGAGGACAAGTCTCCTGGCTAGTGTCATAGTGAGGTGTTCTGTGTTTCAGGATGATGGCCCTGAGAAAGCTAACAGTGATATGCCTGGTGATACGACAGACAATGTTCCTGTGACTCAGGAGACCGTGCAAGTCATCCCTGGCAGTAAGCTACTCTGGAGGATCAACAGCCGGCCCCCCAACTCAGCTCAGGTCTGTGTCTTACACCTTAGCACCCCTCTCTGAGACCAGGTCCTGTTTATACTGTCCCAGTCAGGCCCACAACTTTTCTACCTTATTCTTGGATGTAGCCAACCAGCTGTTTGTTTAGCAAAGAGGGAGGCTCCATCATATCCCCACAATCCTGAGGACCCTTTTTCCCTGGAGCTGCATGTGACTCTAATGTCATGGTCCAGCATGAGAGTGACTTCTTCCTGCTGTAGTGCCCATGTAGGACTTGGGAAAAGTGTATGGAAATCCACCTGGCATCGATATCTTGATTCAGAACTTATTGTTGAGTCTGTATACCTGCGATATTGGTGTTCCCCATTCTCTATACCGTCAGCTCTTCCTGACCACATTTCAATTGATTGGAGAGATGGCTTAGCCATTAAGCATGATTGCAGCTCTTCAGGAGACCTGAGTTCAGTTCTCAGCACACATATCAAGCAGTTCACAACTACTTGTAACTCCAGCTCCAGGGGTGGGGGGGTCTCTGGGTACACTTGCACACACCCATACATGTATATACACATACATACATGTAAGTAAAAAATAAAAAACAGCCAGGTGTGGCAGTGCATACCTTTTAATCCCAGCACTGGGGAGGCAGAGGCAGGTGGATCTCTGTGAGTTTGAGGCCAGCCTGTTCTGAAGAGCTAGTTCCAGGACAGAAAAGCCTTGTCTTGAAAAACAAACAAAACAAAAAAAGAGGGGAGCTCCAGGGCTCGTGATGTAGCTTAGCAGTGGAGGCCTGGCACACACAAACGAGGCCCTGAATTGTAGTGAGCTTTCTCATCATACTTTCTGTGGACCACCAGCTGCAAATAGTGACACAGAGGCTTAGTATTATGAAAGCTCGGCCTTTAGCTTAGACTTGTTCCAAACCAGCTTTTGTAACTTAAATTAAGCCATTTCTCTTAATGTATATTCTGCCACGTGGCTTTTACCTCTTTCCCATTCTGTACATCCTACTTGCTCTGCGTCTCACTGGCCTCTCTCTCATGCACCTAGATTCTTCCCAGGTTCTTCTCTTTCCCAGAAGTCCTGCATAACTTCTTCCTGCCTAGATACTGGCCATTCAGCTCTTTACTTTCATGGCCTGGACCTGGATCTCTGAGTGCCTGCAGCCTCCTCTGACCCCATGATTCAAATCTTGTTGTTGTTTGTTTTTCAATTTATTTTATTTATTTTTATTTTATGTGCATTGGTGTTATGTCTGCATGTATGTCTGTGTGAGGGTGTCAGATCTTGGAGTTATGGACAGTTGTTAGAACCAAATCTTAACCTGCTATGCCAGCCACCCTGTGGCTCTGCTAAGCACATGGTGCTGGTGGCTGGCTCTGCCCACCCTCAGGTTGATGAGAAGCCCAGACTCATGTCCGCGAGCCCCAGCCTAGACCCACATTTACCTGCCCCAGCTCTGGGAAGTTTTTGAGTCTGTACAGCAGGTGTTTCTATTTAGTCTTCTGCCAGTCAGGTAGCCAGGTACTCTATGCTTGAATATACATGCTCGATGCCAGATGTAGTAAGCCTTTTCATGGACTTTCTTTGGACTACCAGCCCACAAATAATGATAGATACTTATTAATTATGAAGGGTTGGCCTTTAGTTTAGGTTCCCAACTAGCTCTTATAATTCAAATCAAGCTGTTTCTATTAATGTATGTTCTGCCATGTGTCTTTTACCTCTCTCCTGGTCTGTACATCCTACTTGCTCCGCATCTAGCTGGCCTCTCTTTCATGCCTAGATTCTTCCCAGGTTCTTCTTTTTCCCTGGAAGTCCCACCTAACCTCTTCCTGCCTAGCTATTGGCCATTCAGCTCTTTATGACACCAGACAGAAGGCACCTTGGCATAAACATCTTCACAGTGTACAGAAAGATTATCCCACAACAGCTCTAAATTCTGTCCCTAGCAATATGCCAAAAAGATTTTTTTTGGGCCAATGACATGGCTCAGTGGGTGAGAGTGCTTGATCCCATACGTGACAACTTCAGTTTGATCTTTGGTACACATGGTACAAGAAGGAAATTAATTTTTACTGGTTGTCCTCTGATCTACACGCATGTGCCCACAAACATATACAGAATAAATGAATATAAAAAACAGTGTCCCATTTATATGTGACTATATTACCTGACTGTATTTATTTAACTGCTTTTATTGCTGTGATTAAACACTGACCAAAACTAACGTGAGGAGGAAAGGCTCACACTTCCAAGTAACAAACAGTCCTCTACTGGGGGCAGCCCAGGCAGGAACTGAAGGAGAGTCGTGGAAGAACACAGCTCCCCGTTTATGTTCAGCTGCTTTCTTATGCCTTCCAGGGGTGGGTCACACATTAGTAACTAATCCGGAAAATGCCTCATGGGCTTGTCTACAGGCTGTCCTAAGGGGGTGGTTCCCTTTTCCCAGATGATTCTAGCTTGTGTCAAAGTTGCCAAAATAAACAACAGCAACAATCCCTGCACAGCATACTCACCTTTACCGTCAAGAGCATGAACTAGTGGAATGGTATTCTTCTAGCATATTTTTGGAAGAATAAAGCCCATGTGTTATTCAGGAAATTTTATTTTAAGATGAACTCTTGTTCCTTTTTGGTTCAGTGTGCTGGTTTAGTCCTTCATGCCTACCAGGCGTTTGATGGATCTGGGGTAGCAGAAACAGGGTCCTGATCCTGGGATGGCAGAGTGTACCCTTCTGGGAGCTACCACCTCTAAGTGTATTGAACCAGCTGATTGCAGAGCAGGAAGGCTGTGGTTACGGAGCAGGGTTCTAAAGAGAGTCAGGTGTGAGCTGTAGCCACTTGAGGACCATGATGGGGAGACTGGACACATTTCTCATAGACCCCAGGTGCTAGGGAAGTCAAGCTTCAGGGATCCTGGCAATATATGCTAATTTTTTGAGTGATGTAAGGGTGACCAGAGAAAATTTAACATTCCCTCTGGCCCTTGAGCCACATGCTCATAGATGATGGCAGTAAAGAGAAGAGAAGACCAGTAAGAAGAGCCAAGGAGTCAGGCCTGGGAAGGCTGTAAAGCAGTCCATAGCAAAGGGTAGCCCTGCTTTAGGTGTGCTAAGCTACAATCTGACTGAACAGGATAAATCAGGATAAACACCTTTGCCATTTGAGTAGGACACGGATGCCCTTCCATTGAGCAGGTGACACGTAACTGGTTATCACGGGTTTGGGGTATCCCTGGATCAGGCCAGGACAGATGCATTATTTTCATGCAGCCACTGCAACAGTGCTTCTGGTTTCTCCTGCAGATGTATAACTTCACCAGCTTCACTGTGAGTCTCAATGAGTTGGAGTCAGGCATGGAGAAGACCCTGCCACCCACAGACTGCCGCCTCCGCCCTGACATCCGTGGGATGGAGAATGGCAACATGGGTAATTGCTGGTCCCTCCCTAAGGGCTTGTGTGAGTGAGCTTAGGCGTTGTCTGTGAGAAGGATGCTCAGGCTCTTCATCCAGACTAACAGAGTGTTGCCCTCCCAGGACAGTCCTTTACAGACCAGTGAAAGGTGGTGAACACACACCTGTTGTATCCCAATACTTGGGAAGCTGAGGCAAGAGGATTAATATAAGCCCCAGGCCAGACCAAGTGACCCAGTGAAAACCTTGTCTCAAAACAGCAACAACAGAAAAGAAAATGAGTGAAAAAAAGAACAAATACAAATCCTAAGACATTATTTTTTTATTTAATTCAATGGGTTAAAGTTGCATTTTAAAAGCTGGTGCATGGGCTGGAGAGATGGCTCAGAGGTTAAGAGCACTGCCTTTGACTTCCAGAGGTCCTGAGTTCAATTCCCAGCATCCACATTGTGGCTTACAAACCATCTATAATGGGCTGCAGGCATACATGCAGATAGAACACTGCATACTAAATAAATAAAGAAATCTTATTTAAAAAAAAAAAAGCTGGGTGCAGCTCAGAGGTTGAGTGCATTTCAGGACTGACTTCAAGCTCTTCAGTGCTCTTAACCTCTAAGCCATCTCTCCAGCCCCAGCTTCCCACACTTTCTAACCAAGGTGGGACTGGTCCTCTAGGGGTCAAGATGGGTTCTGACATCTGACATAACTGGAAGCTTTAAGTGCTTGCTTACTTGTTTGGACCTAGATCTGGCCAGCCAGGAGAAGGAGCGGCTGGAGGAAAAGCAGAGAGAGGCCCGAAAAGAACGCGCCAAAGAGGAGGCAGAGTGGCGGACCAGGTGAGTTTGCAGTGAGGCCTTACACACCTGAGCAGTGAGGAGGCCACGCCCACATCATAGTAACTGTTTTACTCCTTTTCCTGCCTCGCCATTGTGGCTAAGAAGCCGCAGTCTGTGGGTCCATAAAGATAGTTATCCCACCACTGCTCCCAAAGTGCTGGCTGAACCATGCAGTAAAGGCCAGAGTCCTTGGTTAGCATATATCTTGCTTAAAACTCTATTTATTGGGAGTTGGCTGTCCCAGGCTTTGCTGCCCTGCTTCATAGCATATTTGGCCCAATATGGTTTTCTCAGGTATGGCCAGTTTAAAGACAGAATAGCATGGACCCAACTGTTCACTTCCACGAGGGGTGAGAGTTTTGATGTTGTCCCCACATTTATACTTTGTGGTAAGGTACTGCACAACTACACAGATCACCTGCCCTACCCCATGCAGTAGGGTGCCAGGCTGCTGTGGCATCAGGAAAACCTCTGTTGTGGGTTTGAAGATGCAGCCTTGAGGTGGGCCCTCTGCCAGTATGAGGGGCTGCAGAGGGTGTGCTATGACTCATGGGCCTCCGTCAGCTGCCAGGAGCTTCAGCCCTACTTCTGACTCTGATTTCTTACATTGGTTGTATTTTCTTTCAGTAGTAAAAGTACTGTAGTCAAAGATATGTACCTGTGTAAATGCACATAAACATTGTCAGTCTTTTGTAAAAATATCAGGCTGGTTGTTCTCATCGTCACTTTTTATTTTTAAGATGGGTTTCACTGTGGTGAACTCAGGCTGCTCCCAGTTTCAGGCTCCAGAGTAGCTGTGCACCTGGGTAGTTGAGAGAGCAGCTGTGTGCCGCTGTGCCTGCTAGGCTCCATTCCTTGTGGTATTCATTTCTAGGTCATATTAACAGCCATCTCCCTAGTGACATGGGGCTGGGTTGGGTTTTTGTTGTTGTTTTTTGAGACAGGGTTTCTCTGTAACTTTGGAATCTGTCCTGGAACTCACTCTGTAGATCAGGCTGGCCTCAAACTGACAGAGATCTGCCTGCCTCTACCTCCAAGTGCTGAGATTAAAGGTGTGTGGTACCACTGCCTGGCAGGGCTGGGGTTTCAAAAACCAGTTTTTCTTGTGTCTTTTCCTCCATAGCTTCTCTGTTGTGATGAAGATGAAACCTAGAGCTTTATGTGTTTGCCAGACACTCTACCATTGGGCCACTGTGCCGAGCCAATTACTGATTTAATACTGTGCTTTTAATGTCCATGGGTTTTGGAATTTGTCTTTGTTCTAGAGGAAAACTGTTGAAAGTAATCTTCCTCCACTGGCCTTTTAAAGTATTAAAGACATAGCCCAGGTGCAGTGGCTTACATCTGTAACTCTAACATTATGGAAGCTGAGGCAGGGGATCGTAGGTTTGAGGCCAGCCTGAGTTCCAGGTAAGCCTGAGCTACATAATAAGACACTGACTCAAGAAATAAGTAATTAAAAATAGATCATCCAAGCCAGGCGATTGTGGTACTCTCTTTTAATCCCAGTACTCAGGAGGCAGAGGCAGGTGGATCTCTGTAAGTTCCAGGCCAAACTGGTCTACAGAGTGAATTCCAGGACAGCCAGGGCTACACAGAGAAACCCTATCTCGAAAAAATAAAAGTAAACAAACAAAATAATCCATTATGAAAATGACAGTTTTTTTTTCAAAGAAGATAATTACTTCTACTTTTTTCTTTATGAGAATCAGGGCTTTGCATATGGCAGGCAAATTGCTTGACCACTGAGCTGTGAAACCAGCCCATCACTTCCTAGTGTACTGCTTCTGTTTGGGTGTGCAGCTGCAGGGGTGCAGACTGAACCTGGTGAGGGTCGGCTGGAGGGGCACCCTCTCCAGCCTCTGAACGTGGTCCTGTGGAGAGTTGAATGCTGGACGCAAACCTTAAGGTTTGTTGAGACACAGACATTGATGTGGTAGATGTGGGTGAG
Organism: Bramus lutescens; assembly: GCA_001685075.1. Taxonomy (NCBI): domain Eukaryota; kingdom Metazoa; phylum Chordata; class Mammalia; order Rodentia; family Cricetidae; genus Bramus; species Bramus lutescens. The sequence continues at coordinate 484,285 of LOEQ01000688.1, read as the reverse complement.
CACGGCCACGTGGAAGTCGGTCAGTTACTCTCGGTGACCGCTTTTCTCCATAGCACATACCTGCTGTGAAAAGACTGACTAAGAAGGACCCTGCATCTGCTGACCCCTTCCTTGTGTTCTGCAGGTGGTTCTATCCAGGCAATAACCCCTACACAGGAACTCCCGACTGGCTGTACACAGGGGATTACTTTGAGCGTAATTTCTCAGACTGCCCAGACATCTACTAAGTAAGGCCTGGGAGCCCAGGAGGAGGCCCACGAGGTTGGACTCCTTGAGTAGCACTCTGAGCTCCATGGTGGCAGAACCAGCTTCTCCAGCCACGATCGTGGAGAGGGCCTCGAACCGGAAGGAGGACTTCTGTTAGCCTCTGCCCAGCACTTCGCTATATCGCAGCCCCTTCAAGAAGCTCCACGTGGGTCTTCACATTCACTGAGGCCTCACAGAACTCCCCAATCCTTTTCACACGTGACAGATGTGCACAAGGCCAGCTGAGCTGGCAGCACGCTCTGTTTTAAAATGTGTAACTAAGGAGGAACCGGCAGGGCCTGTGCTCCTCTCATAGCTGTGGTGTGGGTTCTGGAAGAGTTTCAAACCCAGACCCAAAGGAGGGCGTGGATCTCGAAAGTGACCTATAGGCCAGGGTCTGCTTCGTTGTGGAGGACACCCACAGAATGAAGTGCCAGATTCTGTATTTTCTACCAATCAGAATAAGGTAAAGATTACTTTAGAAAATATTTAAATTAAATTACTTGAATATTCTGCTTAAGAGTAGCAAACACATTAATCACCACTGTGTACTGTCCAAAAAGTGTCCCTATGACAAGCCAGAGTGGCAGGAACACTGTGACTTGGATGAGAAACCCCCAGGGCTGCTCCCAGCCTACCAGGAGGCCCTGCCTCTGGCCACAGCACTCCATAGCTTCACTGTCACTCTGGGCCGCTACTGTCTTTGAGGGGTCATTCCTTCACTCACCTCACCTGTGTGTTCCCTCCTCCCTCCCCTGCAGTCTTGTGTTTGATTTCCCCAGCATGCATGTTCCAGTCCAGGCAAGTCCCATCCGGTTGTGTGCAGTGGGAGGTCAGAAGCAGGATCTACTTAACCTGGTGTCATTAAAACTGTTTAAACATAAGTAGGTGTGCCCATCTCTGCATTCCTGTGAAGTGATGGACTTTATGTAGAAATGGTGACATCAAGGATCACAGTGGAGCTCTTTGCATCAAAGACAATCTGCTGTGTGCACAACCTGTGCTCTGGCACACATGCACACTTGTGTGTTCGTCACTACATCAGGCACTTCTGAATGAGAAGGTATTCTTACTATGTCCAGGCTTCCAAACCACCTCTGTCATTAAAACACTTTGAAAAGCCAACATGGGTTGAAGGCTTGATTTTATAGCTTTGAAAACTGAAAATACATGTTTCTCTGGCAGCCAGGGGATCTCCCAGGGTCAGCATCTCTGCTCTTATCTACTGAGACTCCTTAACAAAGCCACTGATGGCTCTGAGATGTATCTGGAAGGTTGGTAGCTTTCTCATCATTCCAAGAGGAAACTGTGAAGTGTCTGATTGAACAGGGCACTCCGTGTGTCTCTGAGGGGGTCCTTGGCCTTTTCAGACCAAGGTGGGAAGCTGAGAAGGTTGACTAATGGGATAACAAGTCAGTGAGTGGGCTTGCACCTCCGTGTTCTCTCCTGGGCTCATCACCATGCACATAGCCCCCATACCCAGCTCCTGTGTTCCTGTGCCTAAACCAGAAAGAGAAGGGGAAAGGGCAGAAGAGCTGCTAGAAAAGACAGCGGTGTGCCAGGTGATCGGTTTATCATGCAGCCCTTGCCTGCATCAAGACATGAGGAAGTTGCCATTCTTAAAATGTCAGGAGCACCAAAAATGCATGTCTTCATTGGCACACTCTCCCTTGGACAGCTCTTGAAAGCTAACATCATGAACTTTTCCATGGAAGGTGCATATTGAAAGATGGCCTCCTGAGCACAGATGCGTGTGAGCACAGACTTGCATGGGACTGTTTGCGAGTAGTCCTGTCACTTGAGACGAGCTCGTAGGAGGTGAAGGGCAACATGCGTGAAGCACAGTGATGCATGCCTCTGTTCCAGCATTTGAGTTGTAGAGGCAGGACGGTCAGTCGGACCAGTCATCTTTGGCTACAAAGTGAGTGGACTAGCCTGGGGTACATGAGATCCTGTGTCAGAGCTGCTAGTCGTGAGACCTCATCTCAAATGGCTCCCTTTGTTCTTACTCTAATTGAAATCAGAATTGAGTCACATTCCCCAGTCCAAGGAATATTACTGTGACCTGTAGAGACTGAGAGTGTTTTATGTACAAAGTGACTTCTTAAATGATTTAAGTTACTCTGGTGGTTTTCATAAGCCAGGTCACTAGCATCCATACCCTGCCGGGGCTTGGCTGGAAGCAGCAGGCCTGGCCCTGTTGTATGTCTGTATTTTGAACCTGCCCCTCTAAAATCCAACTCTTCAATCCCTGCTGGAGAGCAGACACAAGGAAGTCCTTTGGCAGAGGACCTGTGGAGTTCTGGGAGCACAGTGCTCCAAGCAGGAAACAAGCAGGAAAGATACTGCCCCCACATATGGACACATAAATGGGCTTCCTAACCTCGTGTTAGAGTTCCAAGGGAAGGCTGCCCAAAGCTTACAAGGACCACTCATGTCTGTCAAAGGGTCAGTGTCACACTCTAGGAGAGCCCTACATGTATGGAAGGATGTCACAACCACAATGGCCTTGGGACCTTAGTCCTGGTTGAACTAGCCCTCTGGGGAGGTGATATACTCAGGCATAGAGGATATGCCCTCTACTTCCTAGGCCTTCATGGTTCAAGCCTAGAAAATCAGAAGAAAAGCTTGGGAGCCCCTCTCCCTGTTAGTGAACCAGCCCTGCAGGCAGCTCCTGCCAGGCTCTGGAAAGTTTTCCCTCCTTTACCATCTCCGGAGTAAAGGGTGGAGAGATCTCTAAAGTTCTAACATGAGCTGGACCTGGTGGTGGACCTGGAATCTCGGGCTACAAGTACAAGGTATGCTTAATTAAGCTAGTCAACTTAGTAGGATTCTGTCGAAGGCTATAAAGAACAGGGAGCTTGTCTAGAGCGTGTGAGGCCCTAGGCTCAATCTCCACTACTGAGGGAAAACAAAGCAACTTTCCACCACACCCCAAAATGTCAGGAGCACCAGAAGTGCATATCTTGGTTGGCACTGGGCTCACAGCAAGGAGAACTGCCTAACCTCAAGTTCTTGGTCCTGGAGGAGTTGCACAGTGAGTCCTCGATGTCTAATGTGAGTACCAAACATGGGGCCTGCAGCCGGTTAAAACAGCTGACCTCTGGAGAACTGGTATCTCCTTTTGCTCCTCGTTACCCTCTATATGTTGATGTGAGATTTTTTCCAGTGAGAACTGCACCTCAGGTCTTGGTGTGCTCTGTGGAAGCCAGCCTTCCCTAGACCGCCCTTAGAGCCAGCTGCACTGATCAGATGTTCCGAAGACAGCAATATCCGCCATTCATTCTGGCCTGGCCCCTGACCTCGTTCCTTATTACTATGCATGGCCCTTTACCAACAGCCCCACCACACGTGGAAATGCCAGGCAAGAGAACGTGGTGGTAAAGTGTATTTTTATGACTGTCAATGCCATTTATATTAGCAAAACCAGTCACTTCTGGGCTTTGTTTCTAATGGTTGTGCACAGATCTGTGAGCATATAAATGTTAACACTCAGGCCCGAGCAGAGATTCTTTGGAAATAGCTTGTGGTTGACATTTATTTTACACTGGGCCATTTTTCACTGTCTCGGTGCTCTGACTTTTCTGGAAAGAGCTACAGACAAGTCCTCATACCTGACTGGGGTAGGTGTTTGGACTGGGTGTTCTGTAGGGCTGGCCTAGGGGATGGAGCCGTGGCAGCTCTGCTTAGCTGTCCTCTCCCAGAGACTAGAGGTTGCTGTTAAGCTATAAACAGCTGGGTTGGGGGTCAGCCTGGCTGCTTGGGAGGGAGCCCAGACATCTATCCAGTGTCATGGCTCTGTCAACAGAGGGACAGATGGTCCAGAATTCATGTGCTTGAACTGCGCCAGCTGTGCAGGGCATATGGCACCATTGTCACAGGTGCTCGCCACAGCACCTTCCTGTTAGGCTGGCACATCGTGCCTGTTACCTCCAGTCTGACCCCAGGGGATAAGCGCCAGAAGGTAGAGCTGCCCGGGGCTCACATCCGCTTGGTGGGGAAGTGGTGCTCAGACCCTCCATTACAGTGGGGCCTCTTCTCAAGAGGTGTAACATGAGTTCCAACAAGTTCATACTGCTGTATGCCACCCGCTGCTAAAACCCACCAGAGAAACCACGTGGGTGCCCCACTGCACAGGCTTCTCCAGCCCTGACCACCCAGCCTGGCTTTGTCCTCAAGATTCCTTCCAGTCTGGCTGCTTTCATCTTCAACAGTGCAGAGCCAGAGCTTGTTTGTTTCTGTTACTGAGCATTGGGTGTCACCTTTTGATAGATATTTAAGGCTCTCTCAAGTTTGGGGCAGTTGTGAAGACAATCACTAGATATTTGTACACAGATTTTTCTGTGGACACCTCCTTTCTCTTTACTTTATGGTTGGTGTACAGAGATCAGTGTCTCTCTGGGACCTGATCAGGCTGGACTGGCTGGTCAGTAATGTCAGGAATTCCTGTCTCCATGTCCCCAGCACTAGGACCACAAGCACATGCTGTGCCTGGCTGTACTGTGTGGGTGCTGGAGCTTGTGAAGTACTTTAACCACTGAGATATCTACCCAGGCCCTCTGTTTTTTTGAGGTCAAGTCTCCTGTAGCTTGAAACCACTACCCTCAGTTTCCTCGGTGCTGGGATTCTGCTCACCTAGCCTGTAGATCAGCTGGCATTTCTCCTAGATAAATGCATAAGAAATGCATGTCGTAGGAGTATACTTCATTAAGAAAACAAAACCGTTGTCCCCTCCTCAGAAGTGAAGCACAGATGATGAAGCAGGAAGTGCCCAGCACTGCCACAGAGCATTGGGAACTGCAGACTAGAATAAGGAGGCACCTTGTACGTGGTGGACACGAGCAGCAGGACTCTCGGCACTGCTAGGGCATGCGCAGGCAGGTGGCAGGGACTTAGAAAACAAACCACACCTTTTATCCCAGCACTTAGGTGAGGGCAGGCAGATCTCTGAGTTCAAGGCCACCCTTGTCTAATGGTGAGTTCCAGGACAGCCCCGGCTTTATGGGTCATGGCTCAAAAAATGGAAGACTAGCCAGGTGATGGTGGTGCATGCCTTTAATCCCAGCACATGGGAGGCAGAGGTAGGCTGATCTCTTGAGTTTGTGGCCAGCCTGCTCTACAAATAAAATTCCCAGACAGCCAGAGCTGTTACACAAAAAAACCCTGTCTTCAAAAACCAGAGGAAAGTGACAAAAAAGAGGCATGACACACACAAAAAAAACAACTGATAAAATTTGCCATTACAAGGCAAAACAGATCTTCAAATTTCCTGCTTTCATGGGAAAGTCTGCTGGATACTATGGAGCTATAGGCTGAAGATGGATGTCCCAACACTACAAAAGAACTTTGGGTGACTGTCCAGGCAGCAAGATGTCTCTGTCAATTCTAGAGTTTTGGAAGTTGCTTACAATACACTTCCTGTATACTTAGGTAATATTATATCCTTCTGGGGTCTTTAAAGAGTTAAACACAGTTATAGTTTTCCTTAATTGTAATAAAAGATAAATCATATAAAACTTTAGACTTACAAAATGATAAAATATTTTCTTTAATTTTGTCAAATACAAATAGACTAAATATTGTAACTAATTCTTGCTTGATACCTGTTTTATTATATGTAATTTTACTATGTTAAAGTTAAAACCCTACTTTTTCTTTAGACAGAAAGGGGGAGATGGTGTGAGATATCCTTCTGTATATGTGTTGCTTTTATTGGTTAATGAATAAAGCTGCTTTGGCCTATGGCAGGGTAGAATATAGCCAGGCTGGAAGAGATATATAGAGAGTAGGCGGTGTCAGAGAGACGCCATGCAGCTGCTGAAGGAGCCAGATGCCATGTAGCAGCTCAACAAGCAAGTGGTAACAAACTGTGAGCCTTGTGGTAAGATGCGAACTAATAGAAATGGGCTAATTTAAGATGTAAGAGCTAGCTAGAAACATGCTTGAGCCATTGGCCAACAGTGCTGTAATTAACACAGTCTCTGTGTGTTATTCGGGTCTGGGTGGCCAGGAAATGAATGAGCAGTCTCCGTCTACACGCTGGTATGGTCTAACTGTACCCGTGTGACAGCATTGCAAGGCAGGACCTGTGAGGGGCGAGGAGGCTATGAGGGTGCTTCCCTCATGCACTGGACTGAGTCCTTATGAAAAGTGGTGTTCTTCCATATTCCCTTAGCGTGTCCTGGCATCTTCCACTCTGTAAGAACACGTGTGTCCCCACTGAGACACCGAAGTGCTCTGCCCTGTCCTCAGTTTTCTGCTGGGAACAGAAGTGTTCATTTGGAGGTGCACAGTGTCACCTGCTGCTGAGTGAACCCTGTGTACACTGCTGACTTCTAGGATCATGAATTGCGGGGAACGGGTTTACTGGTTCCAACAGACCCACCTCTGGAAGGTGCAGCCTGGGAGGTAGAGGTATAGGGGGCAGGGCAGTGTGAACTATCTGTACTTTCTGCTCAGTTCTCTTAGGAACCTAAAATTATTCTGAAGAATTAGGTCTATTAATAAAACAAATGAAAAAAAGTCACACCTGCCAGTCAGCTCCCCAGTGGCTATGCCATTTTGTATTTCTAGTACTAAAGACCCTGCCCTTGGTACGGCCATTGCTTCTTCTTTGTACCTGTTCTCGAAGGTGAGCTTTTGTCTATTATTTCTTCGTAAATGAGGACATGGACATCTCTTCAGGTGCCTTTGCCCTCTGGAAAAACGCTCTTCCTCTTCCAGGTAAAGTGCCTGGGCATCCCGGTACCACTTGGTGGTGTTCAGGGCTGTCTGAGAGTCAGCATTCTCTCTCGCCATTAAAGGCTCATAGGGTTTCTGGGTTGTTTAGTTGTTTCTGTTTAAAAATGCTGGGGATCACTCAGCCCCTGAGTCACATCCCCCGTTTGGGGCTTGTTCTTTTCCCACAGGACTGCTAGAATTGACGGAAGACTACATAGAAACCATCCACGGTGCAGTCCACATAGGTTGGGGGCCAGGGTGGCCACTGCAGCCTGCCCAGCATTTCTCCCAGTCTCCTCTTGAACTTTTACATGGGTTCTAGTACAGTCTTGCCTATCCCAGGGGCCATATTTGTGAGTTGCAGTGCAGGGACCCAGCATCTTTGTGGGCTGCCTGCTGCTGCCTTCTCAGTGCCCTCAAGTGGAGTCTCCACCATAGCTGGTGTGTGGAAAGCATGGCAGACGCCATTCTGTGTATGTGTGTGCGCGCAGAGCCACACTCTTCCTGAGCCACCCCAAGGCTCCTGGATCCCAACACCCTCAGCATTCATGACCTGGAGGAAGCCCAAATCTGGTTTTGAAATGCCAGTTCCTCGTGACTACAGTGGCAGCTTTGACATATGGCTTTGAACAAGGTGACATTTTACTTGCTGCCACTTGCCTGGAAGCCAGGTTAGATTGTCTTCTATTTCTCTTTTCCTGTCTCATGGCCCGTGTAGTGTCAGCAAGCCTGTGTTTACCTCATTCCACCATTCTGGTCTCTGGAAACGCAGGTTCTTAGAAATGAGGAGGTCTGCCTCAAGGTGTATGGTAGGTAGCACAGCACCCCTCACACACACATATACACACACACACGAGCTGTCAGCTCCAGGTAAGTTTTGTTTATGTGGGCTTTAAAGAGCACTGGCTGCTCTTCCAGTAAGGTTCCCAGCACCCACGCAGTGGCTCACAACTGTTAGCAACTCCAGTTCTTGAGAATCCTAGATACCTTCTTCTGGGCTTCACCTGGCATGTGAGTGGTTTATACATACATGCAGGCAAAAACACTCATACACATAAGAACTACAAAACAGAGTTGGCCATGTGACTCCGTGGCAAAGCCCTGCTAGGTGTGCATGAGCCCTCACATGGCAGCAGACAAAACTCACCCTTCAATTTATGAACATAACATTTTAATGAAATGACAATTATATTTTCCAAGCTGTCCCTCAAAATCAGTTAAATCTTTTAATTAAAAATGATTTTTTAAAAAAAGTTTATATGTGTTTTTTTCTGGATGCATGTCTGTAAAACGTGTGTACCTGGCGCCTACAGAGGCCAGAAGAGGGCATCGGAGCCCATGGAACTGGAGTCACAGACAGTTGTGAGCTGCCATGCAGGCGCTAGAAATGGGACCCTGGAAGAGCAGCCGGGGCTTTAAACCACAGAACCATTTTTCAGCCCCAATTAAATCTTTTAAGTTGTTGGTCTTGAACGCTTGGCAGTTTTCCTGCCTCAGCCTTTTGAGGGCTGGCATGAACGACCACACCTGGCTAAATTGAAAGATTTCTTTCTCTCTTTTAGTAAAAAGATGAAAACTGGGCCAGTGAGATGAGTCAGCAGGTAAAACTGTTTACTAGGCGGGCCTGACAACCCAAGTTTGTTCACAGGAACCCCCAGTGGAAAGAACCAAACACTGAAAGTTGTGCTTAGACTGCCACAGGGACAGAGTCCAACAAAAAGACGACAGATGCAAAGGTGTAGAACTTAGCGCATCAGAATGCCAGACAGGAATTAAAATGAGCATAAATGCGTCTTAGAGGCAGGTCTTGCTCTAGCTTAGGCTGGCCTGGAACACGTCTGTCTCCGCATCGGCATTGGACGAGTATTGTTAAGGGAAAAAAGCACTTTCGCCCGTTTTTCAGAAAAAGCTAAGGACCCCACGTGTTTCACACATCCGCAGATGGTAAACTGTGAAGCATGCCTTGGGAAGCCAGGGATTCAGCACTGCTCATCCCTAGAGAGGGATGGCGGACGAGCCTGGGGCCACCCGGTGGGAACTGCTGCTCACGCCCTCGAAACTGTCAGAGATGAAGCAAAGTGGTGCGTGAGAGAAAAAACGTGAGGACTCTTGGGATTCACACTTTACAGGCACCGCCGCCCTCATGGAAGGCAGCTGCACCCACCTGACTAGCTCCGTGCAGCCCCTAGACCCTCGATGGTTCGTGAGCTCGCTCTGGCAGAGTCGAGCAACCCCCACGCTACCTTCCCGCCGCCCTCTGCCCCTGGCAGCCTCCTGTACTTTGCTGTAAGGCAAGTCAAATTAGCACAAAATGACACGAAGCTGACACTCTGCAGCTCCCGCATCAGACTACCTCCTACCTTTTCAACCACGTGACTGTTATGTCTCAGGCCCTGACACCTCGCTCACCGAATAATGCAGGTCTTCCTGCGGGTGTGCAGAGCGGGCTCCAGTCAGAACCGAGAGGGTGACCGCCGG
>LOEQ01000688.1:406539-418248 GCA_001685075.1 Bramus lutescens | reverse complement strand
CCCCATCCCCCCCAAAAATAAAAAAAGTAACAGCAAAGAGTTAATGACTCTGACTCATTCAGCTCTGCACACAAGAGCCTGTGAGGTGGGATGGTTCTGCGAGCTTAAGCCCAGCGCTGAGTCACTGCTGGATCCAAGCGGCCACGTGACCCAAGGTCCATTCCACCATCTTACTCACACTGAGCCGGAGGCCAGCCCCTTCTTGTGCCATGTGCTCTGAGCAGAGAGACAGGCCAAGTGGGTTAATGACTCGGTGCTCAGACATCGTCTTTGCTCTGTGGCCCCTGAGCAGAGTCACGAGTGATTAAATAGTGTGAGGGGATTGACTGCACACACAGCTGAGGTGCAGCCACGTTGACAGGCTGGTTGGTGGCAACTCTAGAAGTAAGTACAGACCCTTGACTTATGGAGCCAGCCAAGGATGTTGCGCATCCAAGTCTACAGTCCCCACAGCTGAGAGGTGGAGGTGGCCCAATGACTGTCAGCCATGACTAGCACCAGAAGGAGGTTCCTGTAGGATGAGAGAAAGACTTGTTCTTTCACCGACCTGGAGAGCCAACTCTTGCAAGAGGCTGTCCAGGGCTGGATGTGGACAGCTCATAACATGCCTTGGCCTTGGCCCTCCTGGGTGTCAAAGGGAGGCTCAATTGTGCAAGATCAATGACTGGATCTGGTCTTGGAGCCGATGGGGGACCATGAGGGCAAGGCGGGTGCCTGGGGCTGATCAGGCTGTCAGTGGAGCAGAGCACCCGGGTGCCTGGGGCTGTCAGTGGAGGCAGGGCTATGTCCTGGCAACCTTGGCCACACAGACTTCTGGCAGCAGCTGGGCCCTGTCACCTGCACTAGAAGGCCTCAAGACCTGCACCCATGTTTAGGTTTGCAGTGGACCCAGGATGCCCAGCTCTCACACTGGAGAGAGATACCATGGGAACCCAGGAAGTAAGAGCTATGGGCCCTCCTTGTCCTGTCTTAAGTTGAACCACCAGCCCAGGGTCCTGTGGAGTCTGGGGTCTGGCTGGAAAAACTCCATCCCATCCCATACACAGGAGACCTGGCGCATGTCTTCTCAGGGTCTATAGCGCTTCAAATTACGAAGTGATAGATACCCAGCTACTATACTATCATTGGCTGTCACCCCAGACTGATAGATAGCTGACGGCTAGGAAAGTCCCATGTAGGCAGAAAGTTCAGAAGGAACTTGTGGTGCCCAGCTCAAGTTCCTTGATGTGGGAGGTGTTACCACAGCGAGATCCTGTAAGGCCTGCAGGCCGCTCTTGGCCAGGCTATCGGGAAACACGGGATGGCCTGTGAAGAGGTCACACCTAGAAAGTAGCTATGCTCCTACCTACGTGGAAGGGGGAGAACAAAGTTGGAGGCTCTGCTCCAGGTCTCTGTTTGCCCCAAGCTTCAACATTAGCAAAATATTTGTCCTATGACTCTTGAGCGGAGATACATTTCCAGGGAATGTAAACACACGAAGACTTGCAGGCTCCTGCTTGCTGAGGATGTGTGTGTGAGAGGAGGTCGTGCTGTAAGACATATTCTCCCCAGGGGTCTGTATGTTGTCCCAGCAGCCATCTGAGGGGCTATGCCTGTCCGCTCTGGGCTTTCTCTCGGGACCCCAGCAACAGTCCAGCTAAAGGTGGGAGGGAGAGCCGCTGCACCATCTCTTGACAGGAGGACCCAGACTCCTAGTGGTTGGTGATGCTTGGATCCCAGCTCTCCCCAGCCTTGCTATGCTGTCAGGCTAGACATGACCCCTGGAACCACTGGACAGTGTGAATTGTGTGTTCTCACCTTGGTCACCATCTGCCTTGGGCCCTCTGACCCAGTCCCGGAGACACCTCTGTGCATGGAGCCAGGGGCCACTTCCTGGCTTCAGCAGGCCTGTGTATGGTCTGATGGGACACTGTCACCTGGAGTCACAACACCTCCAGAACCCGGTTCTCAGGACAGACTGTAGCAGAGGCCACCTATGACTCCTGCAGGTGAACATTTGACTCCAGATACCAGTGACACTGTGTTCCTCCCCAACCTACACGCTTCCGCTCCACCCTGCCCACCAGGCTGGAAAAGCCCTGACCTAGTACACTGACCTCTTTCCAATCCTCTAGGTTTGGCAGGGACCCCTGCTGTCCTCAGTAAGGCCCAGCCCAACTCCACCAAGCTGAGCCTGGGCAGAGGTTATCTGGGTCCCTGCTGATGCTGGCGCAGGTTGTGGGCCCCTGTCTCTACCAGGAATGTGCAGAGTCCCCGCCCCTGCCCACCCAGGTAGAGGAATGCAGTGGGCCTCTTTTCTGGAATTCCCCTAGGCCTGGCACCACTGGGAACCTGTCTCGTACACAGTGGCACCAGCATTCTCCGCCTGTCTTTACGGTGGGAGGGACAAGACCAGCTCAGGTCTGCTCACTTGGAAACTGAGTCCACTCCTCTAAGAGGCCTCCCTCACCACACCGGCCACGTAGCTCCTTTTTGGGACCATAGCTCTTTAAAAACCCCCAACCACCCACTACTGGGCTATGGTTTTAACTCAATGGTAAGTATTGACCCAGAATGCCCTGAGTTCCACCTGCCCTGCCCTGCCCTGCCCCTCTCAGGCCGGGGCAAACAGGTACTTGTCGATACTCGTGAACTGAACAAATGCCCAGTGATGGTAACTTTTATGCTTTTTAAAAAATGCTGCAAGATCCCTGGTGGCAGTAGGCAGCAGAAATGCTGTAGGTCCCAAATGGTGGTAGAGAGCCCTGGGAGCAGCCAGTCCTAGAGCAGTGGCTGGTCCCAGGCAGGGAGACACGTGGCAGGAGGGCAGGAGATAGAGACATGGATAGACACGATATGCAGAGTGAGGTTGAATATTTATTCAAGGGATTATGGAGGGGGAAGGGAGAAGGGGGCAGAGAGAGAGAGAGAGAGAAGAGGAGAAAGAGACANGAGGGAGTGGGCGTGGCTTGTCTCTTAAAGAGACAGAACAACCATTACAGGAACTACGGTTCTGGTACCCTGGAACTGGAACTAGGGACAGCGGCCAGACAGTAGGGGCTGCCAGGCAGATGGTGAAGTAGGAGTGGGCCTAGAGGCTCTTCGTGGCTGGGCCTGGGGCAGGGCAGAGAGTTTCCAGGCTTTATTATACAGTTAAGAACACTGCCCATTGGTTTTGTGGCCGTGAGGTTTCCACAAAGGGAGTAGGCAAAGTGCCCACAGGAAACAGCAGACCAAGAAGGAACATAAGGTGGTGGAGACGCTGGGAGCGAGGGAGGCTCTCAGACGGATGCTTTCATGGACCTGAATGATGGCCCCTGCCGTGCACAGCTTTGGCTACAGCTGCACAGCCAGGTCAGACTTTAGTGGCTAGCCAGAAGTAGAGCTCATCCAGGGTCCCTGCCTTCCTACACAGCTCCACCTGCAGGGACCACCACTCAGAAGGCTAGCTGGAAAGCTTGGCCCACTGTTGCCAAGAGCTCAGGACAGCCTTCAACCCTGCTGAGCTCCCTTCCTTCCCTGCTGCTGGCAGCCCAAGAGGGCACAGAAGAGGAGAGTTCTGAATCTCCGCACAGGGCCTTGACTATCCCGCAGTTTTTCCTTGTGTTCTAAGAACATTCCAGAGAGACTGTAAAACTGGTGGGGTAGAGCCTCCAGGAGCTTTGGCACCAGGCTGAGGGAGTCAAGCCCAGCAACTTGCCCGGGCAGGAATTCGGATTCTGTCTCTTTCCACTGCAAACCTTGGCCTCAGGCTTGTCTTGGCAGCTTCCACCACACCTAGATGACAGTTACTCTTTGATGGAATGGGCCCTGGGGGAGCGGGCGTTTCCATCTGCTGTACACCCAGGCTCCTAGCTGTGCATCTCGCCTCACGTGGTGGGCAACAAGGTCCCCAAATTCTGAATCCCCTGTTAACACTGCTCCAGGCTGAGCAGTGCATGCCCGAGCCCTAGGCTCCTGGATTCTGACTTTGTAAGACTGACTTCCTCCCACCGGGCTTTGTTTTCCGCGTTTGTAAAATGGGATCTGTCTATTTTCTCAGGACTGGTAGAAAAGACTGTTCTCAGGGAGGCACAATGACATACAGAGAAAATGAGGCGCTTTTTGCAGTAAGGGTGTACCACAAGCTGAACCTCGCTGGCAAGCACGCTGGGGCAGAGAGCTCACTTAGTTTTAATGCTAAGGCAGGTGGTGACTGTCTCATTTCATTGGTAGGCACTTGACCTCACAATCTAACTCAGCTGGTTATTTTGCGATGAGCACATGGGAAGGGTGGTAGTCTCAGAGATGTTTAGGGTTGAGCAAACAGGCATGTACAGAAAAGTTTCACAAATTGGGGGTGGTTTTGGAATACTGGCCCTTGGATGCCTAGCCACCTCTCACAGAAACAAAACAAGACAAAAACAGGGTACCGGAGAAGTGTCCCAGCAGTTAAGACCACTGGTTGCTCTTCCAGAGGACCCAGGTTCAAGTTCCAGCACCCACATGATGGCTCACAACTGTCAGTACCTGTTCTCAGGGGATCCAGTGACGACTTCTGGCCTCTGCAGGCCCTACATGCACCTGTGCATATACACAGACAAAAACGTGAACATACACACACCTGTGCATACACACAGACAAAACACGTTAACACAGAACACAAAACACATAAAAATAAAGGTTAAAAAAAGAGAAAAAAAAGCAGAAAAAAAAACCTAAACCGTGAATATCACAACACAAATGTTTCTCTTGTAACCTTCATAGGAACTCTCCCCACTGTCAGGCGAGGGTTAAGATGCCACATGGGCCTACACAAGCAGAATACTGCTGTTAGAGACAGGACAAATCAAGAAACCACCACTCAAATTAACATGCTTTAAAACCTGGCATGTTGGTGTACACCTTTAATCCCAGGACTTGGGAGGCAAAAGAAAGCAGATTTCTGAGTCTAAGGCAGTGTCAGGTGAAGACCAAGTTCCAGGCTAGCCAGGGCTGTTACACAGAGAAAGCCTGTCTCAAAAACCAAAATAAAAGCCAGGTGTGGTGGTGCACGCCCTTAATCCCAGAACTCAGGGGCAGAGGCAGGTGGAACTCTGTGAATTCAAGGCCAATCTGGTCTACAAAGTGAGTTCCAGGACAGCTAGGGCTACACAGAGAAACACTGTTATGAAAAACCAAAAATCAAAAAAAAAAAAAAGAAAGAAAAGAAAAAGAAGAAGAAAGAAAAAAAAGCCGGGCAGTGGTGACGCACACCTTTAATCCCAGCACTGGGAGGCAGACAGAGGCGAATCTCTGTGAGTTCAAGGCCAGCCTGGTCTACAAGAGCTAGCTAATTCCAGGACAGCTAGGACTGTTACACAGGGAAACCCTGTCTCAAAAAAGCAAAAAACAAAACAACAACAAAAAAAACTAAGAAAAACAAAAAATCAATCATCTATCCATCAATCAATCAATAATCAATCAATCAAATAAAGGTGGTTTGACAAAGCAGAACTTTGCTTTTTCACAGAAGGCTGTGTAGCTGCCAAAAGCCAGAAACTAAGCATAACCAGCCCCAATGGTGTCGTCAGCCTTTGTCCCTAACGCAAGGGAGACTTGGCTTTTCCTCATTGGCTGAATCAACCTCACAATTTACACCTGATTGGTCAGTTGGAAAACTAGCAACAAAGGAAATAGAAAAGATACAGAAATAGGGGATGGGTGTTTTTAAATGTTTTTGAAATTATTGTTTTATGTGTATACGTGTTTTGCCTGTATGTATGTCTGTGAGCCATATGTATGTGTGGTGTCCATGGATGCCAGAAGAGGTCAGTGGAACTGGAGTTGAAGACTGTTGTGGCCACCATGTGGGTGCTAAGAACCAAACTCAGGTCCTCTGGAAGAGCAGCCCACGCTTTTAACTGCTGAGACATCCCTCCAGCCCGAAGGGGTAAATTTTAACAGATAACTATTCCAGGAAGTTGTGGCAATGAGTCAGGGTGTCAGACATATGGACATTCCAAGAGGCAGATTATATCTGGCTAAACAAACACCCCGTCCTTAATGGAGCAGCGAAAGGAAGATCTGGAAGAACAGAGGCGTTTGACTACTCAACTTGTTTGATAAAAAGGTGAAATCTTCAGTGAACCCCCATTCCTGTTTTGTTATATATTTGCTTCTTCAAATTCTGTTAAGAGGCAATGGACCTCTCTTCCCTGGGCATCTGATGGGAAGGGCTGTGTGGGTACCATCTGGCACTAGCTGTCCCTATAACCCTTGGGACTAGACCTCAAACACTGGAATCACGACTCCAACGATTATAATTATGGATGCTAAAGCTGAGGTCACTATTCCATTTTCCAAACCACTGTTCCATTAAGTTGGCAAAGGGATCGTCTATTCCTAAATTTTTGACTCCTTCATTAGTGAGAACCATTATGGTAACAGTCCCTTGTGAAACAACACTGTTTGGAATAAACACATGGCGCTGTCCTCCCCATGTACACAGACTCCACCCTTTCCAGGCAAAATGGTGCTAAGTGCCAATTTATTTTCCCAATCCATGTTGTTGGGGCTCAGTAGCTCAGCTATGCCCTTGAGAGCATCTCCAGCATAGCTCAGCAATCTTTTTGATTGTAGTAGGCTAGTTGCTACACTTTATGTTGCAGGGGTGCAGGGAGGAAAGGGTTTATTTGGCTTACAGTGGGCCCAGTGATGCTCTCTTGCCTATGGGTGAAGATGCGGTGCTCCGTCTGCCTGTGGGTGAAGATGCGGTGCTCCATCTGCCTGTGGGTGAAGATGCGGTGGAGGCAGACGGACACCTACTTCATGCGGTGCTCCGTCGCCTATGGGTGAAGATGCGGTGCTCCGTCGCCTATGGGTGAAGATGCGGTGCTCAGCTACCTCTCCAGAGCCATGCATGCTGCCACGCTCCCTTTCATGATGATAATAGACTGAACCTCTAAAGCTGTAAGCATGTTCCCAATTAAATGCTTTCTCATATATGAATTATCTTGGTCACGGTGACTCTTCACAGTGATAGAGCAGTGACCAAGATGCTCCTCTACCAGGAGGGGAGTACCAGGGGACAGTTCCAATTAATTGCAAGAGTCTGTCTGGGTGAGACCTCTGAAAATGGCTGCAGTGAAATGGTTACCATCGTCTAGCCAATTATTCCAAATCTGGAATTTTACTTTTTTTTTTGTTTTGTTTGTTTTTGAGACAGGATTTCTCTGTAGCTTTAGTGCCTGCCCTGGAACTTGCTCTTGTAGACCAGGCTGGCCTCGAACTCACAGCGATCTGCCTGCCTCTGCTGTAATTAAAGGTGTGAGCCACCATCACCCGGCTGGAATTTTACTTTCTAAAAGCATTCTGATTACGTTATTAGGAGCAGCCCCAGGTAGAGGTCTAGCCTCTTTGCAGTGAGTTAAGTGGTCGGCTGTTGCCAGTAATTCTAAGTGGCCAGCTTTCAGCATCTCCATGCATTCAACCTGCACGCTCTAAAAAGGCTCGGCTCTGGGTTCCTCCCTCCAGAAGGCTGCGGTCTCAAAGCTTGCTAATTTGTGTTAGAATGAGAAAGGCAGCCTTGGACTTGTTCAGCTATGGCAGAAAGGTTCATGTACTCAAATTCTAAGGTAGTATCACACATCACTTGGACCCAGTGACTGCCCTAATGTACGTGATGTAATGATTCACACATATGGGGCTTAAGTAGCATTTTCTGTCCATCTTGTAAAAGCCACCTCCCATTTCTTCTTTTTTAAAAAATGATTTATTTTTGAAGTATATACCCCTGGAAGCCAGAAGGTTCTGGTCAGCTGGAGTTACGGGCAGTTGTGAGTGTTAGAAACCGAGCTTGTACCCTGGGCCCTTAATCACTGAGCCATCTCTCTTGAACCTCTCCTCATCCTCGTCTTTGGAGGCCTTATCTCGTGTTTTTCCTTGGGGGCAAATAGGGCAGAGAACTCGGGACAGGAGGAGGAGGTGTAATAGAGGTGAGGTAGAGAAAGAGGAATGTTTGCCATGTGGCCTTTTTAGCAAATTCAGACTGTTCCCTGTTAGATTATGTCCTCCTTGGAGTCCAGGGACATGTCTTGCTGCAGTCTCTTCAGGCAGAATCTGGAGTGAAGAGTTCCCGTGGACAAGGCATTGCTCCTGATAGTTTTACCCTGTTCAGCACAGATCTTGCCGAATGTGTGTGGCACCAAAAACACAGTTAGAACCAGAGTCTGCCTCCTTCCTGTACTTCAAGAAAGTTCAAAGCCCAGCTTAAAGCACACAGTTCACAGATCTGGGTCGACCCTGATTTTTATGGCGCTGTATTAGTCAACATTTGTCTTCCTTTCAATCATTCTGGAGGGCTAACTATGAAGAACCTAAGTACAGTCTTTTAGATATAGATATATACCTTTAAGTACTTCTATTGTATGAATGTTTTGCTTTGCATGGATGTTTGTTCACCACGTGTGGGCTTGAACCCTGCGGAGGTCAGAAGGCATGTAACTTCTGGAACAGGAGTTACAGATGGTGGTGGGTCATTGTGGGGTGCTGGGAATTGAACCTGGGTCCTCTGAAAGAGCAGTTAGTACTCCTAACTGCTGAACCATCTCTCCATCCTGCCCCCCACATTCAGTATTACAGGGAATTTCTCTTAGGTCAAATAGGACCTCATCTTGGTATTCTATGTTGTCCAAACAATGGTGCTCAATTTCCTTTATAGTCTTATGACAGCCAATAGAAAAGTGGGCTGCATCCAAGGACTTATCAGACAGAGCCAAGTCATCTCTCTCTAGTAGGATGGTTCCATACTTGAAGATCTGAGAGTCTATGAGCCATCTCCCCATCCTTTGGTATGAGGTAGCCCATATTTTGAGTACTAATCTTCCCTCAAAGATTAGTTTCTTACCTTCTTCTGTTAAAAGAATAATGTCTGTCACCCATTGGACACATTCGGCCAGTTGTTAATCCCGCCAATTGAGACTAAGACCACAACCACAGCTTAAAGCCAAATTTGAAGCAAGCTTTAATTAGATACTGGCCTGGTGGATGCACTCTGGCCAGGTCCATACCCAGGTTTGCAGTGGCTTAAGAAGGAATACCCATAATTCACTGTATTTCCCATCAGGTCCAATCAGGGGCAAACATACCTCCTGACGTATACCTCCCACATGCCTGAGCTCAAGCACAGCCAGTTGAGTCAAACTTGTTTAGGGAGTGGAAACAAGCAGCTTCTTATCTCCCTACACAACAGCCTCCGGCCTCTCAGGGGCTGTTTGTCCTTGGGGAAGGGGCTTACAGACCAGAAGATCAGGAACGTGTTTCCTGGATCTCTAAGGTGTAGTAAGTAAAATCTAAAATGCTTTGGCTCTCACACAGGCCAGAGTAATGGTTTGATTAGGTTGGATAGTATGCCACAGGTCCTCAGCCTCCCGCGTTATTGAGTCAGGGCACCAAACGCTGTCCTTCTAGTGATACTGACAAATAAATGAAATGGTCTTTCTGAGCATAGCTGGCTTTTTACAAGTAGGCTAATTACAAGGCAGTAATAGGTAATAGGACATCTTTCTCCTTCTGCCTCTTTTTTTTTTTCTTTCTCAGAGACAGGGTTTTTCTGTGTAGCCCTGGCTGTCCTAGAACTCACTCTGTAGACCAGACCAGGCTGGCCTCAAACAGAGATCTACCACATCAGGCTTTAGAGGGCTTCTCCAATGTCCTCTATTGACTTAGTTTCTCCTGGCGTCCATGACGCAGGATCTGGCTATGCTCCTGTCGTCTCTGACTTCATCAAATGAGCACCCACACTTACAAACCCAGTCCCTGCTCTTCCTGGGGGGGCTTTTCTAATGGGCACATCAGCTGGAGAAGGGTCTCAGGTTGGGGTCATGTTTCTTCGGTGACCCAGAATGAGAGAGTCTCAATTTCTTCTTCATGTTGCTCACCTGAGGCCAGTGTTTGCTGAGTCTAACACAGGGCCTGTCTGAGTTGAAGGGCTTCAGATAACTGAGGAAGAGCGGATGGAGGGACAGGAAGTGGATGGGCTGCATCAAGGGGATCTAAGGGGTCAAGAATCTGATTTGGATTGGAGGGCAGGAGAAAAACAAGGCGGGTGTGTGTGTGTGTGTGTGTCTCATTTATGCCCTTGTACATCTTTGTGGCTGTCCTGATCTGTTTTTAGGGGGAGCAGAGTTATGAAACCTTTCCTCCAGCAGTGGGAAACAGGACCTTTTTCTGTTGTATTTGTCTTTCTTTCTTCCTTTAGTTTTTCTCGAGACAGGGTTTCTCTGTGTTAACAGTCCTAGCTGCCTTGGAACTCACTTTGTAGACCAGGCTGGCCTCAAACTCACAGAGATCCACCTGCCTCTGCTTCTCAAAGTACTGGGATTAAAGGTGTGTACCACCACTGCCCAGCTTGAAACAGGGCATTTTGAATTTTCGTACTCAATGAAAGGCCGACAGATCCTGTCCTCATCTGAACTGAATTGGGGTCAAAATTCTGGGGTCAGAGGACTGGCTCTAGGGTCCAGGTAAAGTAACAGAACTTTGGACATTTACTGCGTCTTCCTGCCTTTACCGTGGGTGCTTTCTGCCCACTAAGCACAATCCCCGCAGGGCTGGGTGGAAACTACTCTTCATTTTGTTCTCCTTACGTCTCTTTTTACTTCATTTCCATGCTGGCTTTTTAAGTCTTTCAGGGGCCGGGCAGTGGTGGCGCACACACACTCGGGAAGCAGAGACTGGCAGATCTCTGTGAGTTCGAGACCAGCCTGGTCTACAGAGTGAGTTCCAGCAAATTCCAGGGCTGTGTTGAGCGACCCTGTCTCAAAAAAAGAAATAAAATAAAAAAGCAAGTTTATATATGCCTGTGTGTTTCTGTGTGTTTGTGTGTGCGCTGGTGTCTGGAGAGATCAGAAGGTGCTGGATTCCCTGGATCTGGAGTTCTGGGTAGTTGTGAGCTACCATGCATTTGCTGGAAACTAAACCTGGGCTATCTTATTTTTTTTAAAGATTTATTTATTTATTATGTATACAACATTCCATTTATGCTTGCAGGCCAGAAGAGGGCGCCAGATCGCAGTACAGATGGTTGTGAGCCACCATGTGGTTGCTGGGAATTGAACTCAGGACCTCTGGAAGAGTAGTCAGTGCTCTTAACCTCAGAGCCATCTCTCCAGCCCCCTGGGCTATCTTTTCAAATTCCAGTCCAGGGTTTGTTTCTTCATTAGCCTGACTCAGGGCCCACGGATCACTGTAAAAGGCCTGGGATGCATTTCGTCTGGGAGGGTAGCTGTGAACCTACTCAGGAGAGCTAGAATCCTGGGGTAGCTATCCATGTTGTTACAGACAAGAATGAGGTCACAAATCCAGAAATTACACTCAAATTAAGGGTCACAGCAAGGAAAACTTGGCTTCTGCAAAAAGCCGGAGAGTGAGCTCACCTGTTCTAAACTGGCTTCCACCCCACACCCCAATGCAAGGGTGCTTTGTTTGGTTTTCTGTCACTGGCTGAGGTTCAGCCTCACAATCTACACCGGTTGGCTAATTTGAAACATGGCAATCAATAAAGGACACGGCAAGGGGAGAAGGAGAAGGGGTGTGTTTTAAGTTAACCATTCCAAGAAACTGTGTCACGGTGTCAAACACAGGGACATTGCAGAGGTACATTGTATCTGAGCGAGCAAACACACAGTCCTTGACACACAGAGGGAGGGGCATGAGGAAACAGGCGACAGCCACTGAACTTGACAGAAAATATTAAAAGTAGCTGACACC
>LOEQ01000688.1:358998-372260 GCA_001685075.1 Bramus lutescens | reverse complement strand
AGGCTTTGCAGACGCAGAGACAGGTGACGATTCAGGAGGCAGAGGCGATTGGTCTGAAGGGAGCGCTTCAGGGTCTCATAGGCTATGGCTGACGGCCGAGAGGCCCGCAGGAAGCTAGGGGAAAGAGAAGAGTGACTGGCTAAGTGAGATCCTAGAGGGAAGGCAATAGGCACCTCACTTCATGGATGGTCAGGCAAGCAGCTGAGGTCACATGGTCATGGGAGAGGGTGGATTCTCGTGCCCTCTCTGGAGGCCACTATGTATAGAAGAAGGTGGCAGATTTGGTCAAAAAGGACCCAGAGCATGGACACACTGGGTCCCTATGCCTCCTCCTGTGTCTTTAGCTTTAATTGCCAACTTGACACAGATCTGATTGGCTGATGCATGGGAGATTGTTTTGATTATTAATTGATGGAGGAGAGCCCCACCCATGGTGGGTGGCACCGTCTCCTGGGCAGATGCTCCTAGGCTGTGTAAGAAAGTAGCTGAATGTAAGGACAATAGCCAACTAGCAAGCCTCCTCCACCATGGCTCCTGCTGTGCTTCCTTGGTGGTGGGTTCCCTGATAGAGGTTATGCTGTACAGAGGAGCAGAAGAGCTAGCAGGGCTGTCTTCAAGTTCAGGCTTGAGTTTCTGCTCTGACTTCCTTCAATGTTAAGCCTTGACCCATGAGCTGAAATAAACCCTTTCCTCCCTTAGGCTTGCTTTTGGTCAGAGTTTTTGCTTATCCCAGCAACAGAAAGTGAATTACAATATCTGGTGGGGGGAGCACCAGCTACCTAGAGTGTCTGATCCTCCTGTCCATCTCCCACAATCCCACTGGCTCTGCTAGGCGACGAGACTTGAGCTTTATCTAGGTCTTCTGAGTGCCCGAGCCAAGGTGTCTACCAGTGTCCTGCCTCCACCATGGCCTGGTCACTCAGGAGCTGTAGGAACTTTGAACCAAGCTGGATGCCCAGAAAAGTCAATTCAGGGAAAGGTAGGTTACCCGGAGGGATACTGAGCAGCCCTTCCCAGGCTGCTGGTCCTCTACTATGGGGCAGCAGCAGAGCGTTGTTCACAGTAGTGGGTAGAGCCTCACCTGTCCGCAGGGAGGCCATGTTCGTATGGTGGGCTGGGTGGGCTGCTTCTGGTGGATGGCAGTGGGGGTGTTCCATTGGTGGTGCCACTGTCTGGTGGGCAGGCTCGGGAGCCAGGCCGCACCACGGCTACTGTCGAGTGCAGCTGGTTGGAGATGCACTGAGGGCTCTGTACAGGGTGGGCGGGTCAGCCTGGTAGGTCATCTCACCCAGGCTTGCCTCCCCCGCCTTGCATGAAGCTCAGTGTCCCTGTCTGGCCTGGGGACAGGCCTGATGGATGTGAAGTCGGCACACAGTACCTTGCACAAGGCAGGACTATGGCTGCCAGCCCACTTGTCAGGGTGGCACTGAGTGTTGGGGGGGTCAGGGGTCAGGACCATTGTCCTCACCATGTCCAGGGCCCGTGGCTCAGGCAGATTGGCAGCTGGGGAAATTCTGGCCACTGGGGATGTCTTGTGGCTTGACACCTTATCTGTGGGAAGAAGAATGATGAGCTAGGGAGACACTGTGGGATCCCCCAGGTGCCCAATCTCCCTGCCTCCCGCTAACCCCATGGACCTGTGCCTGGCTGTTCTTCCTCAGCCCCCTCTGGGTCTCCTGAGGGGATCTCGGGGGCACCCTTCCGGTTCCCAGGTGAGGGGAGTGGCATGGGTGATGCGGGCTCTGAGGAGCCCTCCCAGGCCTGGGGTGCAGCCTTGTCTCTGGAGAGGACACAAGGTGGATGATGAGGTTACAGAAGCTAGAGACCTGGGGCAGCCAGGACACCCTGTGGGGCAGGATTCTAAGGACACAGGTCTGCTGAGCAAGCGTCTGGGCCTGTGCTGCCCCACTCACCCCAGGCTCCGAAGCATCTTCATTTCTTCCTTCAGGATCTTGTTTTCCTCCCTCAGCCCATTCATCTCATTGGCTGCAAAGAGTAGTGGCGATTAGCGAGGTCATGGGGCAGGATGGAGACAAGGGACTCCCACAGCACCAGAGAGGCTCTCATTGTCTTGTTCTAGTCTGGCTCATAGCAGGCAGGAGTATAAAACTGGCTGTAGGATGGTGTTGAGTGAACCTCTGCCTGAGGTCTGCAGAAGGACGGAGTCAACACTCCAGCTTGTCCCTAGAGCTCCCTCAGGAAGGTCAGGAGAGTGGGGGTGCCCTGGCCCAGGAATTGGTGTGAGAAGAGACACAAGCCACTCAGGGCCTCATCCTATGTGTCTGTCATGCCTCCTCCTTTCCCTGTGGCTCTGTGTGGGCTGACCAGGCCCTGGGGTCCCCGGCCTGTGGGTGTGGCTCACTGAGGATGCAGAGATGCTGCAGGCTCTGCAGGTGTGCACTTTCCAGTTCCAGCTGCTTCTTTCTGGCCAGCTCCTGGGTGACCATGCAGCGATCGCACAAGCCAGCCCGCAGCCTGGGGACAGGAGAAGTCACACTGAGGCAGACATTTGGTTCCTTATGCCCCATTGCCAGGACATGTCCTGCCTTTCCCAACTGTGGTCCATGGTCCCCCAGGCCTTCCTCCTGCTGAGGGCTTAGCATCCCATGTGCAATTAAGTTTGGGAAGGATTTTCTCTTATGGTTCTGAAAAGCCCGGCTTTGAGATACCTGTCTGGTTGGTCTGTGCTAAAGGCCCCCAGGTTGACTGGGGGGGGCTCACCTGTTCTCTAGCACCCTCAGGTTCTCCTTCAGTGCCTTCTGTTGCTCCCGGAGCTGGTGGTTTTTGGCAAAGAGCTCTTCTATTCTCTGTGCATCCCTGTGTGGCAAACAGCTGAGGTGGAACGCTGGCCATTCCCAGGTTTGGGTGGGTCCCCCTTGGCAGCTCCCTGTAGGACCTGCCTTAGAGTGTGGCCCTCCAAATGGGGCTCAGTTCCACACTCCCAGACAGAACTGCTCTTATGGACTATCTTGTCTTCTTGTTACCTTATCTATAGCACAATGGACCCTGGTCTAGTCCATTGTTTCTCAACCTGGGGATCACAACTCCTTGTGTGGGGGGGTGCCAAACAACCCTTTTATAAGTATCATCGGAAAGCACAGATATTTACATTATGATCCATTAATAGTAGGAAAGTTACAGTTCTGAAGTAGCAATGAAAATAATCTTATGGTTGGGGATCAGCACAACATGAGGAACTGTGTTAAAGGACCCACAGTGTTAGGAAGATTGAGAATCACTCATTTAGCCATAGATGGGACACAGGAAGGTGACCTGCAGGTCAGCCACCAGCGATTGAGGCTATGCGTTGGGACCCACAATAAGTACTGTGCTGCTTTGGTCTCATTGGGTCTCCAAGTGGAGGGCCACACCAGACCTGTTGGGGCTAACATCTCAATGGTCTAGTCCTGGCTCTACCACATAAACAGTGCCACCTGGCCAAGAGACTCCCTGCCCCCTCCCTGCCACGCTATTTCCCTTCTTCATGTGGAATCCTGGGTGCTCTGCCATCCTGGGACCTTGGGGGCAGTGTGGGTGGCCATGGCCTGTGGGAACAGCTGTCCTCCTGTCTGTTCTGCTGGCTCTGCTGGGTTGACTCACCGGCACCGCTCTGAGTTCAGTTCGAGAAGCTTGTTCTGCAGGCCTAGCAGAGAAGATAGACAGGTACAGGTCAGGTCCAGCTGCTTCCCACCGCAGCGATAGGGCTGAGGCATGAGGTGGAAACTCTTGCCCTGGTTGTCACATGGGATCCTCTCCAGACTCTGGCTAACTGCACCTGCGGCCCAAATGCTTTAACTTCCTGAACTGAGGCCGGGGTCCCTAGCTTAGCATTTAATTAGCAGTTGACAGAGACCCTGATCCTGGAAGTGGTTGGCTACCTGGCAGGAGCAGAGCATCCAAGAGTGGCTACTTTTGGGGGGGGTAGTGCTAGTGTTAGGGAGGGGAAGCTAGATACACCCCTAACTTCAGGACCTGCCAGTGTCTACTGGGTACATGGAGTGGGACGGAAAGAACTGGCACCTGTCTTTCTCTTCTACTTAGGTTCTATTCGATCTTCAGATCAGCTCAATCTTAGGGTGGGTCTAGCCGCCTACTCTCTCAGCAGCAGCAAGTTCTTTGCCCCCAGGGTTCAGCAGCCTCTGCCCCACCCTGAGCTCCTGTGTACCCAACCAAGTCTCCTAGGTACGGTGAAGATTGTCTGACAGCCCAACCAATTGCCAAATGAAGATCCACTCCTCTTTAGGGAGTGTTCTGGTCTCATCTTGGTCAGTGCTGGCTCTTCACCTCTCAAGATGAAATCCTATTAACCATAGCTCGTATCCCCACGCACACGTGGCCAGGTATTGTTTCTGTTGCTTCTGGGACATTTCCTGAAACATTAGATGTACAATCAACAGGCCTTCAGAATAAGTTCTCACTGACACACCTCTTTGGGGTCCAGTGAGACTGATCCCAGCCTGGGTAGACCTGGGGGCTCTCAGAAGGACAGACGGGCTTCTTCCCTGAGGCTTGGGGAAGTGTCTTGGCTTCCTTGACCTTCAGATGGCTCTTTCTGGAAGGCCTCCAAGGACTGAATTGGAATTGTAATGAGGTGGGCGGAGGGCACCCTGACCAGGGGGAATTTAGCAGGGGCTGGAGGAGAGGGAGTGACTGTTCAGACACTTCCTATGGCCTTAGGAGCTCTAGAATGGGCAGCCTCTCCCTCTGGCTGAGGAGATATTGTGCTGGAGCAGCTAGCCCTCTGAGGAGAAGACACAGCAGGGATGTGCTTGGGGGCTGGAGGCAGCTTATGGTCATGAGGTGTCAATGGTGATCCCTGAATAGGTCTTCCGGTTCACACCATGGGGTGTGGTCTGAAAACATTCCGGATGAGGAAGTGCTCCAAGCCGAGTCTGGACACTGTGCAACTTGTGTCCTTCAGTGAGGATTCTGTTTTCCAGATAGACCTACTGAGTACTAGAGGGGGATCCTGGAAGTTCCCTAACCTGCCCAGACCCCCAAGACCATCTTCCTATAGGCACAGGGGAGCCTTCTACTAACCACTTACCCAGAACCTCCTTCTCATGGGCCTCCTTCAGTCTGTTCAGTGACTCCATGAAGCTGTCCATGGCTCCTTGTGCGCTGGCCACTCTGCACTAGCTCACAGGAGGGTTGGGAGCTCTACTGCCCTTCTGGGTCCAGCCTGTAGGTAGGGGAGTTGGGGAGAAGGTTGATTTAAGTAGGGGCTTGGGCTGAAAAGGAGGTGAGCTTTTCAGGTGTGGGGCAAATCTGTTTTCTGTGAGGGGCTGCCCAGAGGGAGGGGTAGAGAGTGAATGGCTAAAGGTTGGATGGTGGAGGATGAAAGGGTTAATAGAAGCTGCGTGAGTCAGAATACTAGACAGACTGACTTCTAGAGGCTGAGCTAGGAGTGGGGAGAAGGGCAGTGGATCCTGTGTCTCACAGTGGCTGTGATGGCCACAGGAACTCACCAAGCAAAGACATCAATGGTGTGGAGACAGAAACCAGGAAGAAGATGGGCTCCCAAACTGTTCACAGATCCACCTGGGCTCTAGCTCCCCCAGAGCTGGCTACAGTCATGGAAGTGACAGTTGATGGCTCTGTGTTTGGTAGGTGAGGGGCACGGTAATGAAGAATCGGGAGGTCCCTCAACCAGGGGCTGGGAGCCGAGGCTCATCTCAAGGAGGGATGTCCTTGTGGGTTAACTAATCGCCCCAGCTTTGAGGGTCAGAGGCTGAGTGTCCCAGTCCTAGGTCACGTGACCAGGACCTAGCTGCCTTTTTTCTTCCTTGAATTCAATACAGGTGGGTATCACTTTTTACCATTTAATCCTCAAGACAGCTCCAGGAACTTCTCTCCAAGTGGGGGAACTGAGGTTCAAAGAGGACTTTCCCCCACCTCATTCGGGGAGTGGGGAGTAGATTTGAACTCAGACTTGATTACTCACCCAGCATGAGCTCAGGATGTTTTCCAGAGGGCCTGTAAGCTCAGCTGTGTAGGCCTTACCTTGCTGAAGGCAAGGAGGTGGGACCGGCTGGCTGGGACAAACAGGGCTAGGAAGGGGTTAAGCCAGCACCTGCAATTCCACCCAGACTCGCCCAGCAGGTGGCTCTTCCCCAGCCACTAGCACCTGCTTTATGGGCTGGGCCAACACCTGTAGAGGAGCCTTGTAGGCTCTGGTGAGGTCTGTATGGGCTCTGGGTCTATATGCTATTTAGTTTCTTCATTCTAGCCTATGGCACACACCACTAGGCTGTTACTCTCATGGTCCCTAAAGAGCAGTTCTGAATTCTCTGCTGAACACTGGCTTAGTTCCTTCAGATCGCCATGGTATGTCCTGTCCAGGGACCCAGGGCCATGACAAGACCAAACAAGGTCGTCCTGATCCAGGGTAACATTGTTATAGGGATGACATGACTTCCCTGGTAATCAGATGGCAGAGACCCATACTACTGAGATAAAGTGGAAGTCAGTTTCCTGGGCCCCTGCTGTGCCTAGGGTGTCCCTGTGCCTAGCTTCTGCCATTCTAGAGTTTTGGGGTTCTGGGCAGGGAAAGGAAATGGAGGGTGGTAGATGCCTGGATGCATCCTTCAAGCCATTTTGGTGCAGAAATGGGTGCCCATGGGTAGAATGAACCTGGCTTTAAAGAATACACAGGCCCATGCCCGGAAGCCTTGTGCCAACAGAGTGGCTGTCCCCAGGAGGCCTGCTCTGTGAGTCTAGGCTTGTTGAAGGTGGCTAGCAACTTGGGAATGCAGGGAACTCTGTTGGTGGGAGTGGGTCTTTTCAGAGGCCAAGGCTGTCTTTTGCATCCAGCTTTAGGGAGCTGTGAAGTAAGAAGAAGCCTGCAAGGGTAATAGGCTTGGTGCAACCTTCAACCCAGAAGGGTGGTACCCAGGAATTTGTGAGGGTGCTTTGGGGCTGCAAAATGCAGAGTGGTGATGGGGGTAGGCAGAGATATGAACCCTAACCCTGAGCCTTAGGGTCCCTAGACAGGACCCTCACTCTTGACATCCAGGTCGGAATGTCTGTGTGGGCACTGAGTCCTTGGGAAGGACCTGGTAGAGGGACAAGGCAGCTGAACAGCTTCTGCTCCATCTTTTGCTGCTGCCAGAGCAGTTGGGGAGGCAGATACGACATTGGGAGCAGCTGCCACCTACAAAGACATTACACACCTGCAGGCCAATCTGCCTCCCTTTGTGAAGATGCAGGGACAGAGGTGGTTTGTTCAGAATTAAAGCCGGTAAGAGGCAGGAGGATGTGAGATATGGCTGGCTTCTACGTGGACAGGTTGCGTGCTACTCAAACCAACTCAGTGCAGCTCACCAGAACCAGAGAGAGCATGTCCCTAAGCTGGATCGCTCCCCTGTCAGTGTTTAGGAAAGCACTCTACAGTGAGGAAGCCTGAGGGATGGCAGAAGCTTGCAATCACAAGTTCTCACCAGGAGGCATACTCTAAGCTCGGCCTGCCTCCCAGGGAGCCAGCTGGAGCCTCAGGTTCCCTCCCCTTCTGTCCCCACCCCCATTCCCAGTCCCTTACTTGGTACAAGGATCTCCACTTACTCCATGGAACCTCTACTTGTCTCAAGGGTCCCTATCAGCACCTTCAGGTCCCCTTTTACCTTCTAAGGCATGTATATGCTCCATGGGGACCTCCACTACCCCAAGGGACCCTACTACCCTCCCAAGAGCCCCACCTGAACCTTAGACCCCCCCCACTTACTCTATGGGGCCCTACCTGTTCTGTAGAGCTCCTGCTTGCTCTTCAGGCTCACCTGCCTCCAAGGAGCCGCAACTGAACCTCAGACCCTTCACCTGTACCTCACAATTCCCCAGAGGGGCCTCCCATTGCCAATCACAGCAGACCAGCAGGCTGGTGTCCCAGAGGACACAGGAGTGCTAGCCTAGAGCACTAGCCTGGGCTTTGAATACTATTCTTCCTTCCTATGTATAGCCTTGGGTAAATTGCTTTGAGCCCCTGTTTCCTCATCTGGAGGTAATGACACACCCATGTCCTGTATTAGGTTTCTGTAAGACTCTCATGGGTATCACATGTTCAGGCAGAAGTCAGGTGGCCGTATTCTGTGTGTGAGGGAGGAAACCCTGAACCTATCTCCCTCACGTACAGCCCCCGGGGGCTAACAGTGCCCTCCTTCCTGGGACAGACCTGAGTATGACAAACAAAAAGACCTTTTGTAGGAGGATAGATCCCTCCCCGTGTTCTGAGCAGAGGCCTGTCATCAACGGTGGACACAGAGTGATCACTAGTCCGTGGGTTTTGGTGGTCATTCCCAGGAAGGTGCCATGCATTCCCTACAGGGCAGGGCTCATGGCCCCAGCTATAACTCCCAATAAGAACAGATGTGGCAAAGCCCAAGTGATGGCTCAGTGGCCATGCCTAGATGTGTTCTCTGGGGCAGCTGGAGCCCCTGGACTCCTGTCACTGGTGGATGATGGCAGCTGGCTTCCTTCCCTTTCCAGAGTGCTAAATCAGAGACCGATGACATCCACCCTGTCTGGCTCTCCTCAATGCCTGGCCTCCTTTCTTCTAGCAGGCCCTCAAGGGAAGAGGACTCTTCAGTAAACCCTCATTCTGTTTCTTTAAGGATGAGCTGTTGGTCAACCCATCTGATGTCCACTTAGCCACAAAAAGCAGAAATAGCCACCAAGGTGGTAATGACGGCAGATGTTGCTGTACACAGTTCTGAGGAAGTACTGAGTATCCCATGCTACGCAATCAGACTCCAAGACATGGAGCAGACAAGAGGCAGGGAGGCAGAGGCTGGATTTGAACAAGAGACTGGCTGCTTCCATCTCCTCTCATTCTCTGAATGGGAGATTGCAGGGATGGGCAAAGCATCTCCCATAGTAGCTTTAGCCAAGCTACTACTCGTCTGGCTGTGCCTCGGTTTCCCCATTCATAAACCTGGTGGTGGTAACCACAGAGATAGGAGGAGCCTGATATGTAGTGGGAGCTTCCATGCTGATCCAGGGGACCAGACAGGGACCAGGGGGCTTCTAACCCCACATGTTCCCATGTGTACTTCATAGTCACCCATGGCAGGTCTTATAGAGATCTGAGATTCAGAGATGGTATCTGCCTACCATCATCAGCTCACAAGAGATACAGGCTAGACACACGGGCCTCCCGGCAACCTCTTGGGTCGGTCTGGGTTGCGGCTGTGTGGAGAGAGGTTTCCTGGGGAGGGTGGCTTCTGATATCTTTCTGACAATAAACCCGCACAGACAGATAGCCTCCACAGACAGACAGAGCAACACTTTCAGCTGGAGAAACCCACATCTGTGTATACATGCCAAAAGTAAATGCCTTTAGGCGTCAGCCTATCCCCTGCCACGCACATCACCCTTACACGGGGCTAGGGATGGCTGTGTACACACAGGCAGTGGATACAGACATTTTCATGTCTTATGCTTGTGTGCACACTGCCTGCCTGGGCACAAGTAAAAAGAATAAGGTAGCTTTGCGGCTCAGGTGACAGAGGGCCCTGCAACCTGACTCCATCCTCCCAGACCTGGGGCAGGAGACCAAGTAGGCTAGTGATTGATCCTACTGTCTCCCACTGCCTGCTGCAGTACTGCGGCTATTGACCCAACTTCAGGGCCTGGCAATGTCCCCCTGCCAAGCTCAGAGCTATAGGCAGCCAGACCTGGCCTTGTGCTCCCCTTGTTCCCATGACTGCACAGTCTCTGGACCCACAGGAGCTAGGCGGTGAGAGACTGAGGACATGGTGCCTATTAGGGATAGGACACCAGCCTATGTCCTAGGCCCTGGAGCCCCCTGCAGAGATTGGGGCTACAGTGTCTCACCAAGATTCACTTTTGCTGCTCCCAAAGTTCTGCCCAGGAAACCCTCGAGCCTTCCTCCTCCTTTCTTGGTCCCCAGGAGCAGGCATCAGGCAGTCCTCCTTACCTCCCACAGGTGAAGGCAGGCCAGCCTGCCTGTCCCTGCCTCCCGCCTCCCAGGCCTTCTGCTTCCTGCCTTCTGCCTCCGGGTTGCCTGCTCTGAAGTCTGAGCTGGGTCTCCAGCCCCCATGGTGAGCACCCCAACAACTCCAGCCCACCCAGCTCCTGGAAGGGCCCTGTCTGCTGTAAGTGTGTACTCACATGGCCACTTGGCCAGCCTTGGACCTCCAGGGGCTTCGGTCCTGAGTGATCCCCTCCTGGGAGAGATAGGAGCAAGCAGCATGAACTTGCAAGACAGAATTTTGACCAAACCCGCCTGACGGGTTTCTGATTCTCCCAGCCGGGAGCTGCTAGGAGGCAGGGACTGCCCAAAGCCGCTCGACTGGTCTGGCCATCTCAGAGAGAGTGGAAGAACCGGCTGGCCATGTGCATAGACTTAGATTGTTTCCCCATAATCCCAGCTGCCTGGGTGCCTTAGCTTGACCAACACGGGGAGCATCCTGTGGGGCCCTGGACAGGAGCGCTGGCTAGCCCAGTGGCACAGCCAGGCTGTGTGGGCATTTATGAAGGAAGGGGAGATGCTGTTGGCCTTGCCACTTAGGGGTTAGATGTTTTTAGAATGCCATCATGCCATCTACATTCAAGTTGCCTTGGCTGACCTTCGGCAGGTCAGATTTCCTTGTCTAACCTTGGTTTCCTGGTCTGTGGCCAGGATGGCCGTGGGTAGGTGCAGTTCCCTTGTCCTGACTTGGTTTCTTCGTCTGTGGCTTGTGGATAAAAAAAAAAAAAAACCCAGGTCCTGTGCCTCTGGAGACTACTATTCAGAGAGACTTCACTGGGTTGGGGCTTGTCTAGTAGTACCCACTATGCCCTTATAGAGACAGACAGCTAGCTTTTACTTGTGGTAGAGGTGGGCAGGGGCNGAGCCTCAGGTCTGTGGATGTGCCGAGTGGGTGGGCATATCTGGGTTTCAGGCTGACTGCCCCAGCAGGTGGACTCCTGGGGTGACAAATAGGGCAGGGAGCTGACTTGGTATGAAGTAGCCTGGCTCAGGATGCTAGAGAGGCCAGGCACTGTTGTCTTGCCTTTTCCTCTCTAGATGGTGACATCATGGCTACATTCATGCAGGAAACAGCGCCCTCTGAAGCCACAGATGCCCAAATTACTGTCTGATATGGGATTCCCCTCTGTGTGCTGTGAATACCATTGATTAACAAAGAAACGGCTTTGGACCTATAGCAGAGCACAACAGAGCTAGGTGGGGAAAACTAAACTGAATGCTGGGAGAAAGAAGGCGGAGTCAGAGAGAAGCCATGTAGGAGCTTCAGAGACAGACACCAGATGTAACCTTGCCGGTGAGCCACAGCCATGTGGTGATACACAGATTAATGGAGATGGGCTAGTTCAGGATATAAGAGTTGGCTAAAAATATGCTTAAGCTATTGGCCAAGCAGTGATTCAAATGATATAGTTTCTGAGTGATTATTTTGGGTCTGAGCAGCTGGGAACGGACAAGCAACCTCTCCTACTGCCCCCTTCTCTCTTGTTCACTTGCCCATCACCGTCCCCTACTTTAGTTTGTCTGGCTCTGCCCAGAAGCAGGGGGGCTCCCCTATTTATGGGGCCACAGAAGGAAGGTAGTGAAGGTCCATCAGAGCATCCATGTTGACTAGAAGAGGAGGAAGTCCTGGGTCTTGAAGGATAGAAGACTTTCTGCTGCTGGCAGCTGGCCTTGGGCTTGGGGCAAGGATGAACTGTTTCTAGCCCCAGGATGACCTTCCTAGAAGGGGAAAGTTCTAGGCCACAGAGTACTGTGGACTCCTTTTCCCTACATCCTAGCTGGGCCTTTGTGAGACACATCTGCTTGCTCAGTGTGTTTGCATGTGCACCAAGAAGGGAGTGAGCGTGATCCATGTGGGCTCAGCTTGATGTCCAGAGAAAGAGGACTTGCATGTATGTGATGGATGCTTTGCTTGCTTTAGGGCTAAGGTCTGAAGTGCCCCCCAACTCATATGTTGACATTTTTGTTTGTTTGTTTGTTTGTTTGTTGAGACAGAGTTTCTCTGGGTAGATTTGGAGTCTGTCCTGAAACTCACTCTGAAGACCAGGCTGGCCTCAGACTCACAGAGATCTGCCTGCCTCTGCCTCCCGAGTGCTGGGATTAAGGCCACCACCACCTGGCTTGGCACCAGTGCTCTTATAGAGAGATTAGAGAGCTCCAGCTCCCTCCAGATGAGACAGGGACAAGGTTGTCATCAAATCTTCCCTTGGACTTCCAGCATCCAGGACCATGAGAGGTACGTTTTTGCTTCCTGTCAGCCCTAGCCTACAGCATCTTGTGCAGCAGCCTATGGCTAAGTCACATCTAGGACACAAGTATTGACGTCTGAAAGTGACTGATGGCAGTCCCTCAGCCTGTGCGTGTTCAGCAGGTATGTATGCTATGTACAAGGGCTTGTTCTTCTGTGTGAGGTAGGATCTATAGGCTAGAGGCTGCATGAGTATGTCTAGAGGCTTCATGTGCATTCTGGGAACTGTATTCCTGGGGACTGTGTGTGCATGCCTAGAGACTGTGTGTACATGTCTGGAGGCTGTGTGTGCATGCCTGGAGATTGTGTGTATATGTCTGGGGACTGTGTGTTACATGCCTGGAGATTGTGTGTATATATCTGAAGGCTGTGTGTGCATGCCTGGATATTGTATGTATATGTCTGGGGACTGTGTGTGCATATCTTAGAACTGTGTATGTGCAGGCCTGGGAATGTGTGTACATGTCTAAGGGGTGGCGTGTACACATCTGGTTGGTTCCCTGTGGGGAAAAAGAGTCACATACTCCACATCAGCAATGTAGGTTTATGTCTGGACCAGAGCTGGGGTTTGGACATTGCAATTCTGTCCTGGTTCCTCTGTCCCCAGCTCCTGACCCAGCCAGCTTGCAATCTCCCTGGACCAGGGACCTGTCTGTGTAGTATGCTTCCTAGGCATCTCAGAAGGAGCCCTGGGGTTGCAGTTAAAGCTTTTGCCAGGGTCTACCTCAGTGTGTACTCAGCAGTGGGACCCTTCCTGCTTAGGCTGGCTGAATGGACAGGGAAGGAGCATTGAGAATAGCGTTAATAACTGAGCAGAGGATGTTTTCTCAGAGGGCCACGCACACTGGCCATGCAGCCCAGCAGCCCTGCAGCCCAGCAGCCCTGCAAGCCCAGCAGCCTTGCAAGCCCAGCCGCCCTGCAAGCACAGCAGCCCTGCAAGCACAGCAGCCCTGCAAGCCCAGCAGTCCTGCAACCCATCAGCCCAGCATCCCAGCAGCCC
This sequence comes from Bramus lutescens, assembly GCA_001685075.1. NCBI lineage: Eukaryota > Metazoa > Chordata > Mammalia > Rodentia > Cricetidae > Bramus > Bramus lutescens. The sequence goes on along the minus strand of LOEQ01000688.1, from coordinate 359,030 downwards.
TGCAGCCCAGCAGCCCTGCAGCCCAGCAGCCC
>LOEQ01000688.1:348727-358949 GCA_001685075.1 Bramus lutescens | reverse complement strand
GCAGCCCAGCAGCCCTGCAGCCCTGCAGCCCAGCAGCCCAGCAGCCCTGCAGCCCAACAACCCAACAGCCCTGCAGCCCAGCAGCTGTATTTATAATCACCCCAACTGAACTCCCCAATGAGTAAACAGAGGGCCCAGCTCTGAGATGGAAAACTCCCTGGCAACCAGAAGCAGGGCTCTGATGTCTACACCTCTGCTCCATGTGGGTAAGGGCAGCATAGGCAGTAAAGACTAGGATTTCTACTGACAAGCAGCCCAAGGAGCCAGCTTCTTGGGTGATGAACCATCAGTTTCTTGGTTGTGGTTGTGTGTGGGAGGACTCATTTGGGAACATTCATCCTGTACATTAAAGACCATTAGCTTAGTTTTACGCAGCTCTGCCTCATATGGCTGAATTTTTTTTTTTAATGGTACTGAGGGTAGAACTTGGGGCGTACTGGTCTACTACTGAGCTACATTCCCAGCTCTTAAATATTTAAAAAAAAAAATAGAAGGGGCTGGGAGTATATAGCTCAGTAGGTAGAGTGCTTGTATTCCATGAATAAAGCCCTGGACTTGATGCCCAGCACAACATAAAACAAAGTATGGTGGTGCATGCCTCCATGAGTTTGAGGCCAACCTGGGCTAAGTAAGAAAGACTGTGTCTCAAAAGATTTTTTTTTTAATTTGAGACAGGGTGTCACTATGTAGCTCAGGCTGGTCTTGAACTTTCTGTCTTCTACTGCCTGCTTCCCAAGCAGCTGGGGTTTTATACTGCCAGGCCTAAGTTGGTCTTCTCTCTCTTCATTTTTACCCTCCCTCCCTCCCTCCCTTCCTTCCTGTCTGTCTTTCCCTTCCTTCCTTCCTTCCTTTTAAATTAAAACATATGGACTGGAGAAATAGCTAAGAATAGAAGTTGCTCTTCCAGAGGACCTGGCTGCAAGTCCCAGCACTCACATGGTGGCTCACAAACATATATAATTCTAGTCTCTTGCCCTGAGATTGCCAAGCACCCATGTGGTATACAAACACACAGGCAGACAAAATAGCCATACACATTAAGAAGATAAATGTATAAATAATAAAACTCTATTATAAAAACTTGCAAATAAAAACATATTTTCAATTAATTTTTTGTGGTCCTGGGGATTGAACCCAGAACCCTGTATATGTCATGTAAGCACTGAGATACACCCCCAGGCCTTTTTTCATTTTAAGACAGAATCTTGTTAAGTTGTCCAAGGTGGCCTCGTTTATTTGATTTTTGTTTTTGATGCTATTGGGGGTAGACTGTAGGGACTTACACATGTTAAGCAAGTTCTCTACTACTGAGCCAAGTCTCTAGGCCCAGCATTGGATTTTGTCTGTAGGCCAAGCAGGGCTCAAACTTGGTGTCCTTCTGCCTCAGTCCAGCTACCTCTCCTATCAATTGCAGTTAAGAACTAAACCCTTGAGATGCTATATTAAATGGGTCCTCCAGAGACCCTGTGCTCTTGTGTTCATCTCAGCAAGAAGCTGGCTAGGAGAGTACAGGGATGCGGGGTTCAGATCTTGTAAGACTCAGAGAGCTCTGTGGATTTCCTAGAAGGTAAGCTGGGTGGCCTGTGAGTCTTCAGGGACACAGGCAGTTTCATGGGCACAATGGTTACTGGTGGGGAAGCCCTGAGTACACAGATAGGAAAATCTCCATTCTCCAGGCTGAGAGAGGATGTGGCACATCTCCTCTTCACTAGCTAAGCCTCAGAGCCCAGGCTTGAAGTTGCAGATGAGACTATTGAGGCAGGCATCATGGGAGGCCTTGGTGAGGGCATTTGTAGGCCACCCTCTGTCCTGCAGGACCTGTGGGTGTCTGCCAAAGAGATTGTAGCCATAGGATCCCACTGAGCATGCTCATTGCTAACGCTTTACAGCCTGCTAAGATCTGTGCTGTGTAGGGACTGGGGCAGAGGTGGGGTGCCCTCTGCTGACTGCCCACTGTGTGAAGACTGGAGGTAAGGAATGGGATGTTATGGCTGAGTGCCTACTGTGTGCAGTTTGGAAAGGTACCATGTGGTTCTCCTTTCTTAGGAACTCCTACAAAAAATAGTTGACCATTCTGGCCACACCAGCTGTGGACGTGCTTGGGGAGAAAAAAGATGAATTTTGGTTGTGGTAGCCCGAGGGTGTCTTTGGTGTAACATGGGGCAGATGATACTTAATCAAAATAAACCAGAGAAGACACACACACACACACACACACACACACACGATCAGGAGATGGTGTAGGAGAAAGGAGGGGAGCTGTAAGGCTGGAGGGTGTGCAGTGAGGAATAAGATGGAGGGATGGAACTAGAGAAAGCAGGGAGGGAGGGAAAGGTGACTCCTTCCCAAACCACCATGCCTCTGCTCTGTTGGGTCCATGTCAAACTTCTTTCTCCTGCTCCTTCTCTTTCTTGTTCTGTCCCTACCTCCTCCTGTTCTTATTCTTCCTATCCCCTCTTGTGCTAGGGATGGAACTCAGGGCATCGCACGCACAAGGCAAGCTCACTACCCACTGAGCTGTATTCCCAGTCACTCAGAAGCTGTTGATGTCCTACAAGGTTTTATATCTGACTCTGGGCCCTGAATGGCTGCAGACGCCAGCTTGTGTCTTCACGTCCAGGAGACTTCTGATGGTCAGAATCAGCATGTAGGAAGTCTAGTGTGATCCCCACTTCACTTATCTGTGATACAGGGCTGTTGTGAGGCCCAGGGGTCTCACATTGGCATCCTTCACCTATGCATCCGGTCAGCAAGGGAGTTGGTCAGAGTGGACAGGTGGTCTGAGCTTCAGAGGATGTGGTGACCCCTGAGCCCAGCAAGGCCCCTCTGGGTGACACCAAGGCTATTCTTGAAGCTCCCATGGCCCCCAGCCCTGCTTCCTGAGCCAGTTGGGGGCAAAAAGCCCAGTCCAGAGGTGAGGCGGCCCTGGGCTTTTATCCCTGAGCAGGGAGGGCTGGAGATAAGGCTTCAAAGACAGCTGCCTGTGAGCACACCTTTAAAAGCTGCCCAGCCACTGATGTTTGTGTTACGGACTAATAGATAAGGGGTTGGGTGGGTGGCCAGTACCAAGCCAGTCCAGCCCTGCAGCCCCAGCCCCCAGATAAATGTGTCACCTATTAATATGGCCCCAGAGGGGTCCTGCAGAGCAGGGCTTCTTTATATGAAATTTCGGGCCCCTGTCTCCACTTTCCTGCGGACAGGCTTCTTTGGGGGGAGGGGGAGGGGGAGGGACTTTTTTCTAGCAGCTGGCTATGTACCTCACATGGAGCATGCAGCACCGGGAAAGCAACTAGAGGGGAGAGGCGCCCCTCATTTGCCCCCCACATGACCTCTGTGTTAGCACACTGTCTTTATAGTTCCTTTTGATAACACAGTCATTGCAAGGATGACCCACTTGGCCAACACTGAATAAGGCCAAAGTCTCCTTTTATTGTCCCTCTTGTCCCCTCCCCAGGTTCCCTCTGCTTGGGATGAGCCTGCTTCCTTCCAGGTCCTCCTTTGGTTAGCATTATAGCCACCCTAGCATGAACCACTCAGAGACGCTTCCTTTGGCCACAGCACCAATCTGCACAACCATGGTGTCTATCTGATTCCTCACCCAGAGGAAAACCCTAGGTTTATCTGCTTTTCCCTTGATGGTCACTAGACCATCCACTAGACTAGTGGATTTGCCTGCTCTGGGCATTTCCCCTAAATAGCCTGGTCTCTCTCTGCACACAATGGGGCTACCTTCCTTCTCAGGGTTAAAGATACTGCAAATATTCTGACTCCATTATCAGTTGTGGTTGTTGTCAAAAAGGCTGTTATGACCAGGCATTTGGGAGGCAGAAGCAGGTAGATCTCCATGGGTTAGAGGCCAGCCTAGTCTACATAGAGCATTTTAGGCCAGTCAGGGTAACAAAGTAAGGTCTTGTCCCAAAAGACCGAAAAGAGGCTTTCATGAACCTCAGGGGACAACTGTATAGCTCAGGCTGTCCTTGTCTTGCCTCTGCATCCCAAGGCTGAAGTGGTAGATTTGTGCTTGACTTCTGTGCACAGGGTGAATATATATCACTGTGATTGGTTTAATAAACAAGATGACTGGCCAATAGCTGAACAGGATAAAGTTAGGTGGGAGATCCAAACTGAGAATGATGGGAACAGGAAGGGCAGAGTCAGAGGAGTCATCAGACACACAAAATGGGATAGAGGTAAAAACCACAAGCCTCAAGGCAGCACATAGATTAATAGGAATGGGTTAAGTTGTAAGAACTAGTTAGTAATAAGCCTGAGCTATTGGCCAAGCATTTACAATTAATATAAGCTTCCGTGTGATCATTTGAAAATGGCTGTTGGGATAGGAACACACTGCCCTACATTGACTCAGGCATTAAATTCAGGATTTCCTGTATGCTAGGTGAGTGCTCTTCTACTGAGCTGTGTACCCAGACCTAAGGATCTTTTTACAAATATATTGATTTTTATTATTTTTAAAAATTATATGTATGTGTACATTTGTGTGTGGGTTTGTATATTCGAGTGTAGGTACCCTGTGAGGCCAGAGGTGTCTGGTTCTCCTGCAGCTGGATTTACAGGTGGTTGTGAGCTGTCTGGCATGGTGCTGGGAACTGAATTCAAGTCCTCTGCAAGAACAGTATCTGCTCCCAATGACTGCTCTTAGCATTGGGGTATCTCCCTAGGCCTGAGGGTCTTCAGAGGGTCCTCAGGTGGCTGGATTTTATGGCTGAGAACCATCAACAGTCTTCGGTGGCCTACAGACCCTTGCCTGGAGTAGCAGGGTCATTTCTGACTGTGAACCCACAATCATCTAAAAAAGCATCCAATTGAAATAAAAGTTTGAGTATAAACCTGTAACCCAGTACTCAGTAAGTAGAGGCAGGAGGATAAGGAATTTAAGGTCAGTCTCACATACACAGTAAAGTGCCCAATCTGGGCTGCATGACATCATGTTTCAAAAATCAAAAACTGAATAAAAAGAAGTAAAAATGTTTAAATGGCGGGTATTTTTTTTCTTGGTTGCTAAGGTTTTGGAATCCCAAGATTTTTTTGTTTTATTTTTTGTTTTCAAGACAGGGTTTCTCTGTGTAGCCCTGGCTGTCCTGGAACTCACTCTCTAGACCAGGATGACTTCAAACTCAAAGATCTGCCTGTTTCTGCCTCCTAAGTGCTGGGATTAAAGGAGTGCTCCATTACGCCTGGCTAGGAATCTCAAATCTCAGCTCTGGAGAAACCAGTGAGCTGTGTGCAGACTGACCCCTGCTCTTCTCATTCTTGCCCTCCTGCTGGAGGTCCTGTTCCCTGGGGCAAAACCATAGCTGCTCTGGTCACATTTGGCCTCTATAGTTCCAGCTGCTAGCAAGGCAGTAGAGGGAGCTGCTCCTGGACTGTGTGTGGGTCACTGGAAGAACGTCCTGGGGGTAGGCAGAATCCTTCCTTAGCAACTTCTTTTGTTCCTGACCAGTTGGGGCCAGGTCAGCTGTCTGTTAACTAACAGAGGGGAAGGGGGCTGAGGGAGGCCACTGACAGGTAATGGCAGTCCTTCTGGGCAGTTCTGGATCTCCTTGGGGACTCAACTCTGGGAAGCATGGACTTGTTTTTCTGCTCATTTGTCCCCTGGCCTGGGGCTGTGATGGCAGGGCTCCCAGGCTCGTGTGTCTGCCTAGAGTGGCCTCAGCTTCCTGGAGTTGGAGGAACTTAACGAGCTTGTGATGGGAACTGTAAATGGCTGTTGGTCAGGATAACTTGATCTGTGACTCTAGCGGAGGGCAGACAGAGGGGACAAGGAGGTGTCCGTGAAGAGAGAGCAGATCCTCGGACTGGGCTGGGCTGTCTGCTGGCACATCACAGATAGTAAAACTGCATCACCCTGCTGTGCCGTGCGTGCAGAGACCACGTCAGACCCAGATGTTGTAACCAAGGCTGTGAGGCCAGGGTCTGGTGTCAGCAGGCTGCGGTCCAGCCACCAGGGATCCCGCGCACATCATAAAGATACAGTAATGGTCTGCGTGTCTTTAGAGGAATACTAATGTTGTTTTATGAGAAACAAGAGTTGAAAATATTAAAGTCAGAATTTTATGGCCTAAAAACAATTAAACAATGAAGATATGGGAAGAGAGAAGATGCCTCTGCCCCTGGGTCTCAGCACCCTGGATGGGATGTGGGGTGTGGCTCTCCTCTGATGACCCTCTTTGTGAACTCAGACTCAGCAGGAAAGCAGAGGCATGGAATGACATGGGTGCATCATGACAATGGGGCTGGGTGGGTAATCACCAGGACGCCCTTGGGTAGCAGTGTATATCACAGGACCAGAGCCCCTTAACAGCCTGGCTCTCTGGGTTCAGAGTGGAGACTGGGTTCCTCTTTCCAGCGGGAAGTTCTATCTGCCATGTACTCCTTGTCGGAGGAACATTTGTTTTAGCTTGAGTGACCTGCTAAAAAGGAGCAAATTCATCATGGTAGGCACTATGGTATGAGCAGAGTCCTGGCAAAGAAATGGATCCAGAACTTTGCCATGGGGGTCTGTCCACAGGACTCGGTGCCCTGCTCCATGAGGGAGGGGTCTTCCTGCACTGGGAGCTGCTGGTGACCGGTGCTGGAGCTTCATGCCTTTGCTCTATGTGGAACTACTCATAAAACATAGAATCACCTGGGGCAAGGTGAATCTCATGAGGTCTGTCCTCAGCTTCCTCTGGGTCCGAGGTGAGATGAGGAGCCCAGGGATGCGGGCACATCAGGGGCCCAGGGATGCGGGCACATCAGGGTTAGGCACTGCCGAAGCTTGAGCCACCATGTGGTTGCTGGGAATTGAACTCAGGACCTCTGGAAGAGCAGTCAGTGCTCTTAACCCCTGAGCCATCTCTCCAGCCCACTGCCGAAGCCTGAGAGTCACTTGATTATGTGTTTTGTGTATATGGGTGTTTTGTCTGCTCTATGTCACACACCAGAAGACAGCATCGGGTTTCATGAGTCTACCTACATGTGGGTGCTGGGAATTGAACTCAGGACCTCAAGGAGAGCAACCAGTGCTTTGAACTGCTGGGTCATCTCTCCAATCCTATAAGCCACTTGAAAGTGAACAATTAAATGACATTTAGTACATTCTCCAGTTTCAACATCACTTCTAAACAACTCCACCATACCAAAGAGAGACTGGGGAACCCTTCAATAGTTGGCTCTCCACTCCCTCCTACACCTAGTTTGCCTTGTTGGGCACTTCCTATAACTGGAATTGTATAATGTACAGTATTGGGGTTTGGTTTCTTTCCCCAGGAACAATGTTCCGGGGGGGTGGGTCCCACTCCTCTGCTGTGTGGAGAAGTGCTGTTTCCGTCTACCCCTCCCTCCAAGGGTGTGGGGAGCATCTCCACTTTGGCTGGTGTGAGCATTAGGGACAAGGGTTGCTTGGATGTCTGTTTTCAATTCTTCTGGTGTTTCATGCGGGATTTCAGATGTCGCTCCCTCTTCCTAAGAGCTCCTGTTGATTAATAATAATCCTTGCCTGGACATAGGCATGGTGTTAATTACTTAGGGAATGTCATACCTGGTCCAGAATCATCAGGAGGAAGTGTTGGGACAGGCACTTGACCTCTTTTCCCTCTCCCCAGATGTGACCAATGCACAGCTAATCCGCTCTTTTTGGACAGTTCGTAGAAAACCACACCCTCTGCAGCTCCTTCTCCCTGACTTCTGATCAGGATGCTGTGGGATGTTGTTTCTGTTTATGGCTGGATAGTATTTCCTCTCGTGGCTGAGCCATCACTTGTCTGCTTGCCTGTCAGTGAATCCCTGTGTGGACGAGCCAGAGTGTATCACCTGACTGATAGTGGATGTACATGGTGTTACTTACTTTCAGGTCATTACGAGTGGAGCTTGCATAGACATCTGTGCACAGGGCTTTTGTGGGCATTTCCTTTAGAGGGCAAATCTGCAGCCACAGGCAGGCTGACTCCATGGATGTCTTTGATGACTGCCCTTCTGCTGCCCTGATACTTTGTGTCAGCTCTTGTCTCTCCTGCCGGTGTTTGTTCCGATTTAAAGGCCAGAAAATCGACTCAGAGAGGTGAAGTGAACTGTTTGAGACGGCACAACAGTCAAGCAACACCAATCCTCAGTGTTGGGACCTGTGTCTGTGCTGGCAATTGTGCCCTGGAATCCGCCCTGTCCATCACTACCTCCTACAACACTAGTGTCCCCTGCTGCCTGACTCTGTGTCTTGTATGGCGCAAATTCTAATGGATCTTACTAATAAAAACCTGGAGTCAGATATAGGGATTAATGCTGAAATATAAAGAAGCAGAGCAGTCAGCAGCTAGAGAGTTCTTACCTCTACCAATACTCAGACCAAACGGGCAATCCTGTTCTCAGACTGAATCCTCAGACTGCTTGCTCAGACTGCCGCCTCGGACTGTATGAGCTCCTGTCTCCTCCCACCTTATATTCTCTCTGCCCAGCCATATCACCCCTGTCTCCACTTCCCTAGTAGTGCTGAGATTAAAGGCATGGGCTCCCAAGTGCTAGGATCACCTTTGTGTGAGCTCTGTTTCTCTTTCAGACAGATTGAATCTCGTGTAGCCCGGGGTGGTCTTGAAGTAACAGAGATTGTCTGCTTCTGTCTCCTGAGTCCTGGGATTAAAGGTGTGTGGCACCACTGCCTGGCCTCTAGTGACTTAGCACTGCACTCTGATCTTCAGGCAGGCTTTATTTGTTAAAACACAATCACTATAGTCTTGCTCTCACCCTGATGTTTCTGCGCTTTCTTCTCTCCAGGGCCTTTGCATGTGCTGGCCCCCCTGCCTTCTGCTGGCCGCTCTTCCTCACTCTTTGGGGACAGCACACTTGGCCCATGTCTCCCTTTGGCATTTATGCAGAAAAACTCATTTGAGGTGACAGCAAGGGTCAGTGTAAGGATGGAGAGGGCAGATCCCATGCCCACCTAATTGTCCCTGAGGTCTTCCTTGGGGCCCATCCTGTGACATGGAGCACAGCATAGAACTCTTGCCTGCAGCACTCCCTGTAGGACAGGCAGGAAAGCTAAGTGCCCACTTCAAAGAGAGGCTGTCAGTGGTACTTCCAGCGGGCTCTTTAAAGCCCAGAGGAACTAGACCTTGACTGAGTGCAGCAAAATGTTGAAAACCATGAAACTTTGGTTCCCCCAGGGAGTGAGGGGACTTTCCCACAGCCTTGGGCCAGGCTCTGGAGGTTTTGCAGAACCTAGAATGTTCCCTGGCCTCAGCATCTGCTCCCAGAGCTGGGGAACCTGGGCATACTCCAGGCTACAGTCCCTCCCCGGGCACAGCCATGCTGGGCTTGGCCTGTGTGGTCTGCAGCATCTACGCTTCTTTCCCAACACGCACTGTTACATAAACGATGATAACACTTCATAAACATTTTTCTAACATGCGGAATGTTTGACATGATTTCAGCTATTTCAGAACTAATAAACAATTGTCAATGTCATGGCGGATAGGGAGCAGCAGCCGCGCTTATGGAAGATCAAAGGCTGGAGCGAGAGCTCTTAGGAGAGACAGGGGACAGGAAAGAAGGCCCTCTCCTGCCTGTCCTGGTGCGCAGGGCCATCAGGGTGAGCTCTGGGCTTCTGGGGGAGTCTTGGCCAACCCTGCTGTACAATATCCAGAGCTGCTCAGAGGAAAGGCAGGAGGGAGGTATTGTTCAGGCCCTGTGGTGGTCATGTCTGTGCCAGCCCAGTGAAGGGCATCCAGGGTGCAGGCTGGGGTGTGTAAGTGCCGGTGAGCTGCTGGGTGTCTGGCCAGTTGCCCCGACTTAGAGCCTACAACCAGCATCACAGTGCTGGCAGCCAAGACTCTGCATGCTGTGCGCCGTGATATCCTTTTTAAATAACATGCATGTTTCCTGGAGAGGGATGAGGCCCAGGCTGACTGGACATTGGGATGCCCGAGTCACCTTCTTATGGGTTGCTGGGCTCCTGAGCCAGGGCTGCCTATTAGGAGTCTTCTGGTTGTCACATTGTGTCACTGGCAGGGCTGGAAGGTGTCATTTGCCTTGTGTTCTGGTGAAGCATAGAAATGGATGAGTGGGGTGTGACAGGACACCTGAGACAGAGGACCCACTCAGGGAGGCTCCTTTACCCTGGGTTGGACTCTGAGACATGAGTGTGGGGGGTGGTCATGGGGAGCTGGAAGAGCGGCATGGAGGACTGATGTAGGAGGGTCATCTGTCTATGTGTTACTTTCATTGGTTAATA
>LOEQ01000688.1:304491-315411 GCA_001685075.1 Bramus lutescens | reverse complement strand
CGCCAGACAACCTCAAGGTGAGTTTGTATTTGGATGGGCGTCCCTTTAAACTGAAGAAGCAGTAAATGCACGGTTACAGGACAGGCTTTGATGCATGCCTTCCAGGGATGGACGGAAGAGTGGGCGGGTAGGCCTGTCACATCCCTGGAGAGGCTACACAGGGAAACCTTGTCCTGAAAAACCAAAATAAGTAAGTAAGAAGGTGGGAGGGGTTTGGCATCTGTGCAGTGGGCTCCAGCTGGGCTGAGGAAGATTAAAATTGAAAACTGCCACTTAAACTGAAGGATTGTGAGATTCCACTCTAGAAAACCTAAACACGTATAATCCTAGCACTTGGGAAGTAGAGGCAGGAAGATTAGGAGTTCAAAGCTAGTCTGGACGGCCTGAGATGGTCTCAAAACCCAAACAACAAACATAAACTATCGAAAATAAGTCAGACCCCGTCCCATGTGAGTCCCCTCATTCATTCAGTGACCTTCCCTCAGCAGACAAATATTCTGTGTATGTGGAAGGTCATTCTAAGGCTGAGCTGGGGCACAGGGGAGGGGACCACAGGCTCCACCCCAGGCACCTTGCATCTTGGCACTATGAAGGAATTGGTATGATGTGAGAAGACTTTTGGTGGTTTGGACTGGGAACAAGATGTACCACACTTCTGGGGTGACTTAGATGCCCAAGAAGCCAGCTACTCTTCTCGCCTTGAGAACCCCACAGTTGTGAAAGGCTTGGTAGCAAGATGCTCCTATCCTGTGTTCCTACAAGAGAAGTCCCTTGGGCAGAGGTTCCAGGTAGCTGAAACCCCTCTTCCAGGCTGAGTGGGAAGCCAGTTGGCCTCACCTTAACCTTCAGGTGACCCTGAGCGAAGGGACAGCTTTCCTGTCTCCTTTGTAGAGCTTTGCTGAGGCCCACAGGGGACGCTGAGGGTTTTCATGGCTGGTTCTCAGGGCCAGCAAGTAGGGTGATCTGCAAGGGGCTGCTGCTTCCCAAGACTCTATCCTGCCCAGGTACCCACGGAAAAGAATCTGAATGCAGTACCTTCTGAAGTGTTCATTGCCCACCAGGTCCCTGGGTCCAATGGGGGTGTGTCTTCCCACAGTCAGTCATCTGGCCAGTCTTAGAGCTTGGCAGCTAAGACAGGAGAGGGCAGTGGAAAACGGGGAGCTGTTCTTGGTTGCTGTGCACTTCGGAACTATGGTGGAGAACGCTGGGGAAGGTGGCACAGCAACAACTTAGTGTCTCTGAGGCTCATGGTGGCTACAGAACTCTCAGAGCAGGACTGGCCAGAATTTAGGTGAGGCAAGGAACGCTGATTGGTTTGCATACTCGGGGGACTTTCCAGCCCAGGATACTCTCAGGTCAGCTCAGAACCTTGCCTTGAAGTGGGCGAGGGCTGAATTTAGGCCCTAGGTGGGAGGCATTTAGTAGGGATTTACTGCGGGGCAGATAGAGTCTATCCCACTAGCGTGGGGGATATTCTCCACTACCTAGGTGATCCACGCACCAGCTGGACTACCCTAGCTTGCTCCTCTGTCTCCTCACGGTGACAGCCTTAGCCACATTCCTATAGAGACCATCCCTGGGAAGCAAAGGGCTGGTGAGCACACTTGAACCCCCCAAATGAGCTGGTGGTGATTTACGATGTAAATGATCAGCTGCCCTGTGCTGGGCTCTGGAGGACTGGATTGGCTACAGGCTGTGGCAAGGCAGTCTATGTGAGTCATGTCAGGTTGTTCCTCCCCAACTTCCTGACCTTACTAAAGCTTCAGGACAGGGCTTTACTTTGGAGAGACCTGGAGATGTTTGGGCTTGGGGGAGGGAGAAGGGGTGCAGATCCGAGTGCAGCCAAAGCTCAGAATGGTGCCAGTCACGTGATATGAAGCATATTTTAGCCTTCTCTTGTGCTCTTATCTATAAAATTTTCTTCCCTCTTCTCCCTCTCTTTCTCTCTTTTCTCTGCTTCTAGGTTCATCTGCTGAAAGGAGCCAAGGAAGTTACAGCCTTCTGACCTCTTCCCACTTTGCTCCTGAAGAATCCCACCCAGAGGGGCTCAGGCTCCCAACCGAGCCTGAGTGCTTTGAGGAGGCTCCATGGTGTCTGTGGGGAGCCTTACTGCTTTCTTCCAGGTCTGTGGGGGAGGACAGCCCAGGAACTCCCGTCCCTCAAGACCACTGTCTCCAGGGGCAGGGGCAGGGTTTTGTCGTATTTTGGTTGTGTCTGCTTAGTGTCCTGACTCCGGAAGCTGCCAGAAGTCATCAACCAACTCCTGTTGGTGGGGCCAGATTTGCGCCATGAACCCGAGGAAGTTAAAAGGTTTCCGAAGCGCCGAGTAGTCTAGATAGAAGGGTGATTGAGCAGCTGGGGAACTGATGCCTGCCTTTCACTCTCATGCTTCAACTTTGGGCGCATGTGAATGTGTGGGTGGCTGCAGATGTGCATTCATGTGAGCCTGGGCATGTATGTGTGGGCACGTGAATGTACATGCACAAGCAGTTCACACAGGTGAACATGCATGCTCATGTGGGAATATGTGTGTACACACACAGCTGTAAATAATATATTTCTTTTACAATAAACAGTGTGTGAATACCTTAGTAAGAGAGATGAGGGGAAGCAGTATTTTTGTATGTTTGGCTGTAGACATTCTAAATGTCATATAAAACATGTAATGAAAGAAAGTGTGTCCTTGAGACAGGCCTAGTCCCCATGTCCAGGGTTTGCCATGTAGATTGGACTGGCAGCCTGAACAGAGAGGGAAGATTATTGTCCCTGACACTCAGTGAGAGGTGTCCTGAGCCCTCTTGGGACTTCACTTCCTGACTGAGCTCCGTCATGCAGAGGTGCAGGCAGCTCTTAAGAATTAAGCAGTTCTATGCACAGGGTTAGGGTCTGAGAGGGAGGATGCAAGGGGCTGAGCCTGCGTGTAAACATCTGCAGTCACCCAATTCACACATACACATACTTGTAGGTACACCAACCCAAGTGTGACACAGCTTGGGAAGTGACAATCACTTTCTGCCCTACACCTGGCACCCACACTGTCTGGGAACAGCTGATTGCTACCCATTTCTGAGTACCAGTCTGGGTGGCCATTCCTCAGCCTTGGGCAGGCCTAGGGTAAGTAGATGAATGGCCCATTCCTTAGTCACTCATGGTTGGGCAGCCAGCTGGAGCACTGTTCTCCAGATGGACCAACAGGATCTACTGAACCCTGACATGGTGCCCTGAAAAGCTTTTGAGACTACATTAGAATATTCTGGAGTCCTGAGCAAAGGTCGGGTTTTCCTGGTGAGTAGGGGCTTGGTGGGCAGGGTGGTACCCCGACATTGAAGTCCCTGGTGAGCAGGGGCTTGGTGGGTGGGGTGATACCCTGACATTGAAGTCCCTGGTGAGTAGGGGCTTGGTGGGTGGGGTGGTACCCTGACATTGAAGCCCCTATACAAGCCTTCCCATGTCCACAGGCCCAGGCATTGGCAGGCAGGGGACCAAACAGGCCTCATACTCCAGAGATTATTCCCAGGCAGTAGGGGGCCTCCAACCCATGGGAGAAGGCAACTGAAGCCACGGAAGGTCCAGGTGATTGCCGGAGCCTTGCTAAGAGCCTCTGTCCCCCACAGTGCAGGGGGCAGATGTGCCTCTGTACAGCCTATGGTGGGGATACTGCAGAGAAGTTTTGAGCTGGAAGCTGAATGTCACCTTGGGTCAGGACCCAGCCCTGTGCCTTTGTCAAGCTCCTTGCTGGCTCTACCTTGATCCATGCTCCTGAGAGAAGGTGCAAGGACCATTGCACGGCATCTTAGGATGGCTCTGGGGATCACCTATCCATGTGGGTTGTGACTCTGTGCTGGAGTTGGGTCCTGCTCTGCCCCCTTTACTGCCCAACTATGAAGTTCATGCAGTCCTAACTGTAGAGGGGCTGTTGTGTGGAAATGGAAAATTCATACCTGAAACACGCTAGTGCCCAGGCAGAGAGATGGGAAGATAATCTCACGGCTTTGCCCCTCCTGCTCACCAAGCATCCAACCTGTCCAGAACTCACTAAGTAGTCACCCAGATGGATTAGGATTGTCCCCACTTTGGTGACTCCCCATCCAAGGCTGACAGGTTTGTGGACATTCCTCCCTGGCTGATCTCCATGATGGCTGCCTTGCCCTGCCACCATTAGAGTCAGTCCCAGAATGTGCCTGCCTCTGAACACTGTCTGGAGGTCACCTAACCCATCCTCCTGCGGAGGAATTTCTTGTCAGCAGGACAGCTGTAGCTGGAATCTACGCAATTCCAGATGCATAGATTCAGAGTTTTTTGGAAGCTGTTCTTGCTGGAAAACCTGGGCCTCCTGCCTCTCCTAGTCCTGGAGCCCCTTGTCTGGTCCAGCTTCCATTGGAGGAGAGATAAGGGGGCTTTTTGGCATCTTGCGAGTTGAAGAACTGGCCCACCCCATTGGCATGGTGGCGCCAGAGCTGACAGCAGCTGTCAGTTGGATCTCAAACAGAAAGAAGCCCCGGGTGGTCCAGCTTCCCTAGCTGGTGACTCTGGGGGCTTAAATGAGTGCTTGGCACATGACACATCGATCACTGAGGATCGCTGTCTATATCTGTTACCGCCCAGGGCGAGCAAACTCTTCTAGCCTTCTGATGCTTGTGTGTGTGTATGTGTGACAGGGTGATACCCCACTGAGCACACAGAGGCAGCACCTCCTGAGCCTCATGTGGGGTGCCAGGTATGTGGAGGCACAGGAAGGCAAACAGTATAGTTCATGGGGGGAGGGCTGTGGGGAGAGGGCAGGGAGTTTGTTGTGGATTGTAGGGGGCTTTGTGGGGGTCAGAGACACCCACCCATTCCTGGTGCCTCCCCTGGGGATGCCTTTATCCTGTCACTGTGGTTAGTTTGTAAACGGGCGGCCATGCAGAATGCTCCACTGTGTTTTAAAAATTGGAAAGATTTATGAGAAAAATAAAAGTATCAAAACCAAGAATTGTGGAACACACCTGTGATTCCCAGCACTTGGGAGGCGTGGCAGGAGGGTCAGAAGTTTAAGGTCATCCTTGGCTTCTTGGAAAAGTTGAAGTCAGATTCAGCTGTTCAAGACCCTTGCATTAAAAACAACAACAAAACAAGACAAACAAACCAACCAAAACTCATAGCTGGTAGCCATGACTGGTACAAGGTGAGAAGTCACTCTTTGGAAAGGGAGTCACTGCTCCCTGATACCTGCTTTTCTCCATGGATCCGCTTTGACCCAACTCTGGCTCAGATATCTCACTGGAAGAGCAGATCTCTCCTAGTGAGATGCCCTTTTTAGAACGCCTGTCTCCACCTCAGAAGCCTGGGCCACACGACTCACTGGTTGAAGGACTTGAGCAGGACCTTGATTTCATCACACCACGTCATACAGGCTGTGCTCCAGAGCTGGAAGTGGAAGATACGACCTGCCTAGCCCTGGATCTGCTTTTGCACAGGACAGGGCCTGCTGGTGCCCAGGGGCCGGGAGACAGACCGGGTCTCTCACGTTGTCTATCAGCTGTGCAGATGGGGCCTTCCCAACCTCCTCTGAAGTTCTGGCTCCCATTGAAGGCAGAGTTCCTGTGTCTTCCTCTCAGGGGCTGATACGTCACAGACAGTGTGAAGGGAGGTGAACTTGTTCTGTGGAAACAAGCCTGGCAGAGGGGGGAGGGGGTCCACAGAGGATTTGCATGGAGGAGAAACTTGTGTGCAGAGTGGAGGGTGAGCCGTTCCTCTGTTGGCTTTGCCTATAGCCTGATGATGCTTCTGCTTTGGCAAACCCGTGTTCAGAGATGTTCCCGCTGCGAATCCTCTGTTCTGCCTGGCCATCTTTTCTTGCCCAGGGATGCAGGAGTCCAAGGCAGAATAAACACCTCCCTTTTCTGTAGCCATTTTTCTTGCTCTTCTTTGGGTTACAGAGGCAAAGGGGGCTCTGGGCAAAGGATATCTTTCTGGGACCCAAGACTTGTCTACACTGGTCCCTTAGCTCTTGACTCATACGTACCCTAGCCACACTCCCGGGACAGCCCTGTATCAGGAAGCTTATCATCACTGACCCCACAGTCCCCCCTTGTCCTATCTGCAGCTACTCTGACTTTGGGGAGGGCCCAGCTGCCCTGATTCTCTGACATGCCCAGTGTAACCTCCATAAGGAAAAATTCAGAAACCCTTCAGGTTACCTGACGTCCCAGCCAGAAGGTCTTCAAAAGGTTTATCTGTTGCCCTCATAGTGGAGAGAGATTTAAGTAAGTTTTTGATGTATGCATGGGAATTTGTTGTGTGAGATGAGAGGGGACGCATTATTAGGGTAGAGGACCAGGTTAGGGCTGGTGTGAAGGGCCTTGAAGCCCGCGTGGAGGGATTCAATAACTGAGTAGTTAAAACTGGGATGGTTGGTGGTGGGAGATGAGGCAGGAGGCTGGAAGTGCCTGAAGGGATGATGTTTTGTTTGGAAGATGTAGGGCCCTCCATGAGTCTCCTTTCGAACTTTCTCAGCTCCGGTAGCCGTCCAGAGAATGGGAGTTAAACTGAGCTGAGAGAGTCCTCTCCTATTCCCCCTCAAGGCCTCAGAGCTCCCATGGGTGTCCTAAGGCCGAGCTGGAATCTGGAGGGACTGTGGCTTTGGAGGTGGGTACCCAGGTGCATTCGCTCTTTACTTTTTGAGGACCCTGTAAAGTGTGCTGTGGTCTGCTTGCCTGCCCTTGGGATGTTGACAGATTCCCACAAGTGGGTTTCCTGGGGGCAGCAGCAACACCGCTCTCTAGCCAAGGCTGTCGGGTCCCTTCTAAAAGTGCTGAAGGACGCAGCTTTGGGCTTGAGAACCGGCTTCCCTTCCAGTTGTGGTTTTCAATTCCACACTTCGCCATTTGCGTGGGTGATGTCATACACCTTTCAACGTCGGTTACCCCGTTTGCAGGTACTGTTCCTGGGTCTTTCCAGGTTCCAGGCTTGGGCTCTTCACACGGTTGCCTGAAGGTTTCTGCCCAAGCCTACACCTCCCGGGCAGATGCCCTGGCACAACGAACAGGCAGCTGTGGACTTTGAGCCTGGGCCACAGCCGTGAGAAGGGCGTTTCCCAGCACAGACTGCTCTGACCTTTGCAGCATCCCAAATGCAGATGGAATGGAGGGCTTGCCTTAGCGGTTGGGTGTGGGTGGGTTGGGGCAGGAGGTCGAGGGTCCTCCCTGAGATGGTGCATGGCACAGACTGTAACAGATGGTGACTCACCCTGCTCACCCAGCCATAAAGTCAGGGTGATGGCCCTGCATCCGAGCTGTGCTTCCTAGATCCCTCTCTCCCTCCCTGCAGCTGACTCAGGTAGGTTTGCCAGAGAGGACAACCCCGGGCTGGCTCTGAGCCATCGTATGAGCCCGTACCCTTACCACCCACTGGTTACTGCAGGGGAAACCGAGTCTCAGGTTAGGGGAGTAAGCAGCTGACACTGTCCCTCAGACATGGGCCCCTCATTTTACAGAGTGGGAGTACAGCTTATGTGCAGAGTTTGAGGTACGGCCTGCTAGGCACAGTTCCCAGGAGGTGTCGGCCACTCATGCCCTGGAGACTTTGGAGACAGATCTAAGACAGCTGACGTGAGCCTGGTTTGAGTCACATTGCTCTTCCACTGACATCAGAGCTGTTGGTGCCTCTTTCCTCATTTGTAACACTTTCCCACCAGGCTGAGCAAGGGTGGGTGTGTGACTGTGGCGGGATCGAACTGTGATCTACAGAGTGCCTCACATTCTGCCATAAAAAGATAGGCCTTGGGGACAGGTCTTCCCATTCAAGAGGACGGGCATTGTATGTAGGGAAGAGACAGCAGCAGTGGGCTGTGTCATCCTTCAGGGTATCCTCAAGATCCCAGGATTCACTGGGCTTCAGCCAAGGTGGCAGTTCATAGATTTCCTGCAGGCACTAACAGCACAGTCTCCGGGGTGAGCGTCCCAGGTAGTCTTCTTGCTCAGCCCCTTGCCTAGTGTCCAGCCCCTCACTGCTGTGTCTGTCACTAACATTTGCCCCGT
The DNA here is from genome assembly GCA_001685075.1 of Bramus lutescens. Classification (NCBI taxonomy): domain Eukaryota; kingdom Metazoa; phylum Chordata; class Mammalia; order Rodentia; family Cricetidae; genus Bramus; species Bramus lutescens. The sequence goes on along the minus strand of LOEQ01000688.1, from coordinate 307,393 downwards.
GGCCCCTATCCACCCTTGATCTGCACCTTGCCTTCACCCCAGGCTTCAAATGCACCCTGAACCCTGTACCTGGCCTCTTCTCTTGTACCCATGTCCCTTCCAGTCTCATGCCTGCTTCTGAGCCCTTGCTCTGCCCCTCGTCCTTGGTTACTTTTCCTCACTTGCTCCCCACTAAATTCTGGGGAGCCATAAGGTGATGGCACACTGGCCGATTTGTTATTCTAGGGAAACTGAGTCTTGGGGTTGTGGAGCATCATAACCTATAGAATTTTTCTCACTCTGGACCAAAACAGGCAGAGGGAAATCTGTACTCATAGTAGAACAGGATCCAGGCAAGCACCTCATGCAGTTGCCCTAGGGGCAGGTGTGCGCTGGTAATTACTGTCACCCTCTTGTTCACTAAATAACAGGTACGCAGGTAAGGGGATCCTCCAGAGCAGTGGTTCCCAACCTGCGGGTGGTGACCCCTTTGTGGTTGGAAACTCCTTTTCACAGGAGTTGCCTAAGACCGTCAGAAAACTCAGATATTTACATTATGATTCATAACAGTAGCGAAATTACAGTTATAAAGTAGCCATGAAAATAATTTTGTGGTCGGGGGTCACCGTAACACGAGGAACTGTATTAAAGGGTTGCGGCGTTAGGAAGGTTAAGAACCGCTGCTCTAGATAATCCCCAGTGCCTGGGGCTTCGTAGAGACGTAATCTCCTGCCCGCTGTGGTGTTGCGCACTAGTAATCCCATTCCTGGGGTGGATGAACCAGGAGAATCATAGGCGCCAGCCTGGCCTACATGGGGAAAGCTTGTCTCTGAAACAGTTTACTCTTTGTACCTGCCCCATACTCAGCTTTGAACCCTACCTTCATGCTACCCATCCTTCAGCCCAGCTTAGGCACCCTCCTGCGGGTTCTACGAAGGCTAGATAGGTCTGTGTGGTGTCTTTCCCCCACACTGGAGCTCCGTGCAGTCCCTGCCACTGGCTGACCTGATGTTACCACTTTTCCTCAAGGCCCTAAACATAGTCACATCCTTGAAATCCCTTTGCCACCTAAGGTGACATATTAGAAAGTTCCAGGATACTTGGGGAGCAATTATTCTATCTATAAGGAGGTGTTGGTATTGCCCCCACTTTACAGATTAGGAAAATAGAGGCCCCAGACAGGCTATGCAACTTGTTCAGGGGTCCTCAGTATCAGGCATCGGACCTTGGAGGCATACAGAAACTAAAGATTCTCAACCCCATCAGACAGCACACTCATCAAGGTCACATGACCTTTGCTGGGGGCCCTAAAAGTGGAAACCAAGGCCCAGCAAAGACAGGTGGCCTATCTGAGGTCATGTTGGATGGGAGCCCAAGTCTCCTGCTGGCTCCTGGATGTCTGAAGTGGGCACTCCTGGCATCTCAGGATGTTGTGATGTTCATCTGTGCAGCCTTGCCCCGGTTTCAAGATTCTGAGGACCAGGCTATGCATGTTAGAGAGTGAGTGGGGATGGTGCGTGCACATGCCTGTGTGTATGTGTGTGCGAGCATGTGCGTGCGTGCATGTACGTGTGTGCATGCATGCACATTCCTGTGTGTGTGTGTGCGCGAGCGCGTGTGTCCAAGTGCATGAGTGTGTGTATGGGTGATGTTTAGTTGAGGCGTTGAGATGTCCTGGTGTGGCATCCCTTCTTGTAGGCCAGAGGACTGCCTCCTGAGCTCAGTCTGCCGATGGAGCGATATTGGAGGTGAGTGGTGGGTGTCCATTTGGAAATCTTGATACAAACTTTACAGGCAGGGAAACTGAGGCCAATCAGATCTCTACAGTGAGGGCCTTTTCTAGGAACCCTATCACTGGCCTTTGTGTGCAGACAAGAGTACCAGGGGCCTGGGCTCACTTCCTTCCTGTAAAGCAGGTTCTGGGAGATGTTGGCTGGCATGGAAAACCAGCAGGTTAAATGTAGCTGTGGAACTTCCCGGAACGCATTATTCCAAATGTCTGAAAATTAATGTTGAACAGTAGAATCTTCCAGAGAGCAGAGTCTACTCTGCATATCCACCTGAGTAAGTAGGGGTTCTTTCCAGCCCTCAGGAGGTACCTGAGAGGTAACTGGCGTTCCTAGGGCCTTTGGGGTTCCTGACAGATATCAGGGGTCAGACATGCTGGTGAGTAGTCCTCAGCCCAGGGTATCAGGATGGTGGGTCATGTTGGCACCCACATGTTGGAGCTGACCCCCCTTGGGAGGTGTAATTCCTGGAGTGGGGGGCCTTCTCCAGAAGGCCTCCATGCCTGCCCTAACACCAAGCACCTTCACTTTATCTTGTGTGGGTCCTTTCTTGTCTTCCTGAGCAGATGGGAGCAGGTTGAGGCCTGAGGGGCTGAGGCTATTGGCCTATCACCTGGCAGAGAACGCACAGGAAGGAGACTTTGAGGGAAGATGGAGACGCAAAGACTCTGGCAGCTGGAGCCTAGGATCTCTCTCCGTGCTTGTTGGCGTCCCTGGGATAGCCCAGCGCAGGCTGGAATCTAGCTTTCTTTATAAAAACCAGGCCAACCATCAAACGCCTCTCCTCTTCCCAGGTCTTGCGCAGGTGGGCCGAGGTTGGTCTGCAGAAAGGAAGCTCCAGGTGAGGGTGAGGCTCTGGATGGGACTCAGCTGTCCTGGCCTATTCGGACTGACTGGACAGGCCTACACTCTCTTTCCTTACCCCGCTTCTCTTGGGAGGGAGGTGGTGGCCCCTACTTTATGGTCATCCTGGGTAACTCTGTACGGAGGGGCAGCTCTGGCCACATTTGCACCTTGCAAATCTCCAGGGCTCTCTGAAAAGTTGGAGCCCTCCCCTAGGAGCCTATTCCTGGGACGGGTCTGACAGGCGTTCCAAAGTGAGGTGAATCACCGCACAACTGGCTGGTGTGGTGGGG
>LOEQ01000688.1:288948-304466 GCA_001685075.1 Bramus lutescens | reverse complement strand
GCAGGATGGAGCTTGGGGTGCTCTCATGAAACCCCTTAGGCAGGTCCTCCCTGCTGCTGCCTGTACCTGGTGGGTCAGCTTTCACATAGTCTGAGTCTGCTTTGGTTGGTAGTGTCTAGTGTGCCGTGAGCACCCCCTGGTGGCCATTGCTGGGAGGTGGGTCCTGGAGAGTATGGGGCATCAGGCTTGTTGCCAGGAGATCTCAGAGGCTGGCCGGTCATTAGGTTTTAGGCCCTAAGCTCAGTGGGCTTCCAGACCCAGGATAAATGGGAGATCAGATGAACATGAAAGAAGACAGACAAACCATGTTTCTCACTTCCTGATGTTGACTTAAGTCCAAGCAAGTGCAGAGAGAGTGTGTAGACACAGCCCTTCATTGTTTTGCTGTGAAACCAGAAAGATAAATCATGGCTACAACGACCTTGGTTGTTGGGTTGTGGGGTGGGACAAGAAGGAAGGCAGGTAGGGAAGAGTCCTGAGCTGCGCAAGGGGGCTGTCTCTGTGGCTGGGCTAGCAAGGGTCAGACTCAGGTGGGCAGTATTATACCTCCCACTGACACAGAGAGGAGCAGGCAGGGACTCTGTCCTGAATATATTGATGTCCCTCTATTTAGACGCGAACCCTGCCTTTGGGCATCTTGGGGTTTATAGGAATGGGGAGGTCGGCTTCCTGCTTTCCCTGCTGGCTTATTGCTACCATCACGACGGGTCTGGGGTCAATCAGAGATGTCTTCTAGTCTTTAGGTCCTTCAGAGGAGGGACTCGTGGTATACAAAGTCCTGCGGTACACAATGCTTGCAGTAGCACTGGCCTTCCAGATGCCTCACTGAAGCCTGTTGGTTCAGAAGGACCATCAGGGAGCCAATAGAGTAAGACTTGAAACCTAAGACCCGGTAGCCCATGTTGGCTTTCGTCAGCATGGAAATCAGAAATGTCCGAGGAAATATGAACGACTACAGCATCACTGTCACCCTGAATGTAAGTCAGGAGACAGTCCTGGAGTTCCTGGTGGTTGTGAGCAGGTGGTCATCCCTGCCTACCATGCAGCAGCCGCCTTGGTTCCTGCTAGGCTATAGGTTCTGTGGGACCTGAGGGGATGCAGGGCTCCCTTCTGGTCAGGCAGCGTGAGGGAGCTGAATTCCAGTTGCTCATGGCCCCCTCCCTCCAAGGCTGGCGGTGGAGGCTCTGGCAGCCAGCCTGTCATGTATGCATGATCATAGACATTTCATACATGGACGCCTACTTCAGTTTATAGCTTCAGTGTCCCTACACAGTCATGGAGAGCTGCAGGGATGGCGCACAGAGGGTATGGACAGTTCCTGTCTCCTGATAGCTGCATCTCATGCTGGCACCAGGCAGCTGACATGCATGTTTTTGCTGCTATAACATGTGTATCGTGGGTACAGTCCTGTATCCACAGTTACATGAGTGTATAGAGGATGATGTGTCTATCTGTTCCTGCTTCCAGCATTCCAGTCTCAGCTATAAGAAGGCGAGGCCTGGACTGGACTCTAGGAAGCCATAGCCTTCCACCCCCGGGGAGACTGTGGGGGGCAGGACCCACACATACCTTATTTTTGAGCAGTTAAATTCTCGAGGCAGGGGACAGGATCTCTGTGTGGAAGGAGGAGAACAGAGGAGGAGGAAGAGCATTGAGACAGAGGACGAACATGTGTAATGTTAGAGCAGTCCACGCATGGCTCTACAGAGGAGGAAGGAGGAGTCCATTGGCCCAGCATCCAGGCTAAAAGCTTGGTGCTTGTCACTCTGGGTATCCTCCTGCTGTCCTCCTGGAGGTGTGGCTTGAGCTGCCTGCTTGCCCTCAGGACAGGCTCTTTGCTGTTGTTCCTTCGTCAAGAGCATTCAGGGGACTCTGGAAGAGGAATATTTCTTCTGCTAAGGTCTGAATGAAGTCAGCCTATTTTACAGTGAGGGCAATGAAGAAAGGGGGTTCAAGTCTGCCCACCTCAAGCCTGAAGCCAGAGCTTCACACACAGGGAGAAACAGCTCGCATATGGTACCAGGGTCAGCAGGTGACAGAGGTGATTTTAGCAGATCGTGTTTTGACTGCCTGGAAGCGCAGACTATTTCTTTTCTTTGAGCACATTTTAAAAAGTTATTTATTTTATGTTTATCAACATTTGACCTGAACGTAAGTATGTGCACCATGTGCATGCCTGGTGCCTGTGGAGGTCAGAAGAAGGCATCGGGACCCCTGGAAATGAAGTCAAAGATGGTTGTGAGCCACCATATGCTGGAAACTGAAGCCGGATCCTCTGCTAGAGCAACATGTGTTCTTTTTCTTTTTTTTTCTTTCTTTCTTTCTTTTTTTTTTAAAAAGTGGTCAGAAACATTAAAACAATGAAATTTTATTTTGATGAATAACTCGAGTTTAGAATCATTTGGTAAATAAAGAGCAAACAGTTCGTTTTCCTATCCCCATAGCTCTTAAGAAAAAAAAAGCATTAGTAAATAAATATCTGAATCGATTAAGGGTAAGGCAGACTGGACAGTGAACTATATCCTGACGTTCACCTTTCCCTCACATGACTCACTGTAAAGGGGTTCAGGGCTCTGGAGATGAGTGAACCAACATCAGGAGCATCAGATCTCTCCTCGTCACCCAAACAAACTTAAGATAAATATGTTTCTGCTTTCTGTGGGCCAACTACCCATACAGTACTGAGGAATACTCTTATGTTACACTGTGCACCACCACTCTAACATGGCTGCACCAGCTCCATTTGCCTCCATCTCTAAAGTGCAACTCTTAATATTCTGTGTTTTATCTGGGGCACGATGAGTATCAGTCTACAGTGAACATACCCCAGCTGCCATTTCCCACGACTTCTGAGAAGCCCGAGATGTGTGAAAAAGGACTGTCCGTACAAAGAACCAATTTCACAAACCTACTGGTAAACAAATACATTTATAGAACTGGAACCAGGATGCTAAAGTCATACTCATTAACAAACCATTTAGCGACCTTCGGTCTCTTAAAAAGCCTGCACTGCAGTGTCCTAAACACGTGCATCTCACAATGAAGAGAAGCGGCCTCGCAGTGCAGAATGAGGAGAACTCCAAGAGTAGCAGGCTATGGTTTCAGGAACAGCAGCATCGCAGCATTGGATTCTGTGCATCAGGATCGAGGTCATTATTGCCCGAGGCAGGGTGGCTGGGGAGGATATCCAGCTCATCCACCTGTGGAGTAGGGTGCATGACTACCCGCTGGTCCTGGGGGAATGTCTGTGGCAGCCGCCGCCAGGTTGGTGATAGATTTACTCTTTACACACTGAAAGTCTACGTGCCGACTCTTTCTGTCCTCCTTCTCCCAGGACATTCGAATGAAGGGTCTTGGACATAGTTGTAAATGACTCCTGGGCGACTTCCTGGCCCTTTCTTTACCTTTTCTTTGTAGGTAGGATAGCCTTCTATTCCCAATCTCATCTTCTTAAGACCCCTCTCCTTCAAAACTGATTTGGCCACATCTCCGTTTTCAATGTACTTGAAAAATCTATATAATTTGTGCTATAAATAATTTGTGACTATTCCTCTCCCATCTGTGGTGGATACTCCTCATCCCAATAAAGCACATTATCATCTGTAAGCCCCACTATATGGCATTCTCGTTCCCCACTCCGGGCACTGCTGCCATGAGAGGGAGGATAAAATTCTTCCAGATAAAATTCAAATCGTCTAACGAGCACCATCATTTGATAACTCGTGCGGAAGGGCACTGAGATCTCTACATCAGGACAGCGGACCGTTCCTGTCTTATAGTAATCCAAAATAGCTCGAAACACAGTAGACCCGATTCCTTCTGCCACTGCCTACGCTCCCTTTTCATTGGGACGTGTGAAATTACGTCCTCTGCCAGATCCAAACATCCCGCCCAACATTGTATTTGGCTGTGCAGTGAAAATGGCCGGGTCCACAACAAATCTGGCGCTGGCTACTCTCAGTGTCCCGCGCTCAGATGTCCTCAAGCTCTGAGCGCCTTCTCCCCAGATGTCTTACAGCTACCATCTGAGCTCAACGGACCGCTGCTTCTGCGGCGGCTCCCAGCACTGCTCATGGAACCATTCGGGGACGCTCTGCTTGGACGAGATGAACTATCATCTTTTTCTTGTTCAACATGGTGCTGTCGTGTTGGTGAAGTCTCATTCCGAATACAAAGAGTAAGCTGAGACTCTGCTCGCTCATGAGGTGAATCTCGTGATTGGTCATTTGATCTTCGTCTATCTCTTGATCGCTAGTGTCCCCCACTAGCAACATGCAGATTCATTTTAGTGTGGTCGACTCCTCCCTTAGCAACACGTGAGGCAGCCCCACTTAGACATGTAGGTGTTCCATTTCCTTCTCCTTCATAGAGGTCCAGCCTGCTCAGATAAACAGCCCTGTTGTGATGCGCCCTCTTCGGGGTTGTCGCCACGATTCTCCTGCCTCAGAACTGTGTGCGATCGTAAGTGTGCGCCATCGTGCGGCTAAGCAGATCACATTCTGCAGTTCAGCCAGACCCCTTGGGTGCCTGCATTTTTACAAAGGTAATTTTTAGGAAAATTAATGTAAGCATTTCCATTTTCAGTTATGAAGGAGTGTTGTGAGAAATATTGCTAGCGATGTGGACTTTCTTGAGATGTAGTTTCAAGAGGGTCCTGGGCTCCTGAACCTGGACTGCAGTGATGTTTAGAACAAGCAGGCTCACAGCAGTGGCCCACAGTGTCACTGAATTCGTAATGGAGTGTTTGCTCTGTGGCCAGGAGGAGGCTGGCCGCTGAAATATTCCTGGTGTAAGTGTATCATTTCTCCAACAGGGGGCAGCCTGAGACATGCCACTGAAGGCATCAGCGCACAGTGTATGATGTGTCCTATGTGTGCGTGTCTATGTCGGTGCGTTTACTGCCGGTGGTGTGAGTGTGTGTCTCCTTTTGACTGGAGCTGGGATCCAGAAGCCCCAGTCCTCCTAAAAGCTGACCTGTGACGTGGCATGCAGGGTTTCCAGACTCTCCACATTCTAGGGTCAGAAACTTTTTTTTTGATTTTGGGAGACACACGTGCCTTGGCTCTGTCTGAAACTGTTCAGAGATCCAGGGGGCTTTGTGAGCAGAGACCTGGGGATTCTGTGGAGCTGGGACCAGGGACCCCGGATCCAGCAACCCATGAGCTCTCAGGACAGCTGTGCCATCTTGATGAATCCTTAGCCTTTCCCTCTGTCCCTCAGGATCACCACTCCAGGTGCTGATTGCATTCACAGATGTGCCCCAGTGAGAGCCCCAAGGGCGAGGCTCGGGACACAGGCAGCCCCAGGGCCTCTAAGTAAGTACGATAGGCAGAGTCACCTGCTGTTCCTGTGACTCTCACCTGGTCTGGGTGGAGTCTCCAGTGTTTGTGATAGGACCAGGACAAGGTACAGGGTGCTGGGCTGTCATGGGAGACAGTGGTCTGGCAGGAGGTGCCCAGCAGGGTCAGTTCTCCTACGCAGAGTCGTGGAACATGGGCAGGCTCAGGACCTCAGCTCTTGTGAGATGCAGAGAGTGCAGGACCTCCGGTACACTGTTGCTGAACCTTCCTTAGAAGGATGAACAGATGGTGAGGATCTGCAGGCTCCCACAGTTCCCACCTTTGTTTCCCTGAGACCCCTTTGGCTGTCTTCTCCTCTGGTGGCTGACTTCCTCCTGCTTCCTGCTTCCCAACGCTTCCAGGAACCTTGGCTATAAGCTGCATACCCTGACTCCTGATCATACCCCCTAGGAACATGGTTGTCTGGTCTCCTGTTGGTTCTGTGATAACCTCCTGGCTTCCGAGGATATGCAAGGATGTGTATGGACCAGCAGCCTTGCTCCTGGGGACCAAGTATGGGCAGTGCTAGGCTGGCCTATTTGAGAACCTACTAAGGTATGCCCTGATCTCAGGATAGACCCTATGCTGGGTAAGATGGACAGCAACTGCTGTCACTGACTCATGCCCCTTAGACACTTCTACAGTTAAACATTTTACAGTTAAAATTCAGAAACCACCCTCTGAATGTGAGAATCTGTCAGGCGCTGTCTGATGCCACAGGCCGCCTGTCTGTAGAGAGCAAGAGGTGTCTTTGCTGAGTTTCCCAGGGTCTGCATCCTGGCCACCCACTTGACAGGTGGCTCCTTGTTATCAGAAATGGCAGTGCTGAATCCTGGACATCACTGAGGGAATTTGTTACTAGGGACTCTCTGTGGTCTTGTCACACAGTGTCCCTTTCCTCTGGACTGGTCAACTCCCAGATGTCCTGTTTATCTCCTTCCCATCCCTCTCAGCCTGTCACCTTATCAGAGACCTCTCAGGCTCTGGATGGAGGCTGCGATCTTATCAGCAGACCCTGTGGGTCCCCTGGATGCTGTCCCCTGATACCAGGGGTGTCAGTTGTCAGGCAGAAGACACAGACAGCGTGATCCAGGACATAATGGGAATCGGGGTTTGGTGGGGACAGTGGGCTGTGTCTTGTCCACTGGCTCCCAGCCTGGGCTTTTTGGTAGGTGGTCTGACTGTGAGACTAGATAAGGCGGCTTGATGAGCTAAGCATTCTCAGGGTCAGGAGAGGCCTTGTGGGAAGAGTGAATGAGTGAGAATGAGGTGCCTGGTGCTTCCCTTTAGGGCAGGTCTGGGGGGAGGGCACTGGCCATGTGGACTTGAGCAGGTTCCTGGGTCCAGAGAGGCACAGAACCAAGAGAAACCTTAGGCAATAAGGTTCCATGTCCTCGAGCTGGTAGTGCCTCCTTGTCCCACACAGAGATGGCATCATGGAAAAAAGTGAGGTCCTGGGGCGTCTGTCCTTCCCTTTCCTTTGTCATCTCTAGACTCCCTCAGGTCTTTATGCTGTCTTCAGGGCTTCTCATCTTCTCATCCCACACTGCTAGCCTGGAGGTTCATGCTGTTATCTGGAGTGAGATGCCTCCACCAGGTCAACTTGGAAGCACTGGGACCAAGAAGACCCTTAAGGGATTTGTCATTTTGGCCCTCACTTAGCAGGCAGGAGACAGGCCAAGAAAAAAGGGGGCCAGTTTTTCTTCTCTTTAGGCATCTTTCCAACATCATGGCCTTGACCCGCACCATAATCTTCACACCATTATCACCACCATCATCTTTACCACCACCTACACAATCATCACCGCCATCTTTACCATAACCATTAATTTCACAGCCATTATCAGCATGGTTACCATTGTTATTACCATTACCACCACCATCATCACCGTCCCATCATCTTTGCAAACACCTCTCCAACACCACAAGGAATGGGTTGTGGCCTCTTTCTGTCCCTGCTGTCTGTGGCCTTTCAGTGTTTGAACAGTGACAAACAGAGCCCAGGGTTGGTTCTGGAAGGAAAGTCATCTCCATCTTACCCTTCAATTCATGGTCCTTTCTGAAACCCCCTCTAAAGTCCCATTCCCTGAGTCTATTTTGACCCTAGGAGATGCCCTCATGTGCATCTTCTAGTCATAACCTGCTGTGGATCAAAGCTGGGGGCTGCGTCCCTCTCACTAAGCATCAGGTGCCATTTTCTTTTCCTTGGTCACTGGTCAGGGCTCAGGCATCTCTTCCTTACATTTCTAAGCCTTTGTGGCCCCTGGTCTTATTTTGCTGATGCTTTGGGATCTCTGGTCTGCACCCACTATCTGAGCACCTATTGTTCTGGTTGTCTGATGGGCTGAGCATCACCCACCTACGCATTTGGACCCTCTGGCACTAGAGTTCTTTGTCCGTAAGTACTGAGGAGACATTTTCTGCTCTGGGGTCTTCATGTCTAGCAGGGTGGCACACTGATCCAATGGCCCCAAAGAGGGCAAGGCTGTGGGAAATTGAGACAGACCCTCTTTAGAAATAAGAATGATAGACACAGGTGATGGTGGCACCAGAGGACACTGAGTTCCTCCCCAAGCGAGGCAGCTTGCTTGGGTGTGGACATTATAGCCCTGCTCCGAGTATCCACAGAGGGCTATGCTAAGTATTATGAGAAAGGCCACGAGCACCACACCAGGTCTGGTAAGGGCTGGAAGGCTCTTGAATAGGTGACGCTGGAGTTCTCTGGCACACACTGAGGATCGAGTCAAAGCATTCCTTTCCATAGGCTGTGTGAGGCACAGCGCATCAGGCCAGATCCCACCCCCTTTCTCAACCTAGGAAGTTTACTACACTGGCTGAAGCTCCATCAGTCCGTAGGTCGTACGAGAACCTCTTGACAAAGCAATTTCCAGGCCAAACCTAGCTGTGTTCCAGCCGGTGGCTCCATGAAGACCGCGACTCTTGGCGCCAGCAAACTCCACAGGATGAGGGAGCTGTAGGTGAGGGTGGGTCACCTCCACAGCATGTTTCTGCTTCTGCTAGAGAGGACTGAGCAACTCAGGCTTCTGCAGAAGCTGCACACTGGATGGATGTTCCCACATGTACCAGAGCGGCCAGGGGATGGGACTTGTACTTCTGTCAGGGCACACATAGGTCAGAGGACCCAGCAGGTCCACATGAGCAGGTAGGTGGTGCTGATTCCTGACCAGCCCTCTATCCTGATTTAGCCCAGTGGGGCCACTGAACAGGAAGACCCCACACCTCTGCCAGCCAACTTGACAGCCTTCCTTCCCCAGTTGGTTCCAATTCATGCTGATTTGGCCCCAGATCAGCGTTCAGTGCCTCTTTTTTTTAATGAGAGAACACAGCCCTAGTAGGGCACAGTCCCAGCAGTGACCCACGTATGATAAGGAAGGGCTAGGGCGCCGGCGCTCAGGAACATGCAGGGCGAACTTGGTAGATTCAGAGGCCGCTGCTCACATTTGCTGCTGGGCTGAGACCCAGGATTCTGCAGGTATGAAGCAGAGAATTGTGTGTAGTGTCTTCAAAAGGACAGATAGCGAAGTCGCTGTCAAAAGTCACCGTTCGCCCAAAAGTCCAAGGAAAGGAGCTTGTCAAGTGTCATTTGTCCTGTAGATGAAAGGCAGAAAGAAACCGCGTCTCTATCCTGAAATAGGACCTAGCTGTCCTCTGGGATGCAGAGACACTCTCAGCAGAGAGCCAAAAGACCCCTTAACCAGTACTCACAACCTGCTGCTCCCATGCCCTCCCCAGACACTGCTGATATATGTGGCTCTCCACTGGCAAGCTCAAAAGTGGTCCCAGGGTCCTCTGGTCGCAAGTGACCAAGGAACTGATGTGTGAGCCAGATATACCAGGCTTCTGTTAAAACATTTTTCCAAAGCAGGTCAGACCTGCGCCAAGGGGGCGAGCCCTAGTCTGTCCCTCTCTCTGTGTCCCTTCTTCCTCCCTTTCCCATCCGTGTGGCCTGCGACAAGGCCTGGGCACATGGGCATGTCTTCTTCTTAAGATTTCCTTGGCTGGACACTTCCTCTTGCTGGTCTGGAGAGAAAACTGGCCCAGATCCTATCTGTGTTTATCTTGCACCTCCAGCCTTGCGTTCCAACCCTGGTTCTTGGAGCGTTTTGGCTGCTCCTTCAAGGTCAAGCCTCAGCCTCCCTGTGCTGGAGATTGGACATTGTTCTCCTAGGAAATGATGTCCTTTGTTCCCCCATTGGCCCAGAGACGCATCTAGTGGGGTTGCAGCAACCAGAATGGGAGCAGACTGCACACATACGTGCGCTCTGGAGGTTCTCTGAATGGGTCCTCTGGGCAGGTGTGCACAAGGGTATCTTTCTACTTGCTTTCCCGGAGGGCTGTGGCAGGAAGTGAGTATACCTAGCTCCAATTCCTGCCTGAGCTGTGTAAGCTAGAAGCTGTCTTGGCAGTTTTTAGGACCCTGTCCTGGCCTGAGATTCTAGTACCTTCTGTGGTACCTGTCCTGCTCCCTGTGTGCCTGGTGACTTCACGGTGTACCCTCTCTCCTTGGCCACACTGCCTTCCATACAGAGTCCTGTAGGCTCCACCCGGCTGCTTCTTTGTTCGGAGAGCTCCTTCCTGTGCTGCCTGCAGAGCCAGGGCTGCAGGGCTGGTGCAGTACCTGGAGGCTGGCCTAGCCTGTCGGTCACCCTGGGCTCAGTGGTGCTGAGACTGCAACCATCCTAAGTCTTCTTTGCCAAGGGAAATCTGGCACTTCTTTGCCTCAGTGGGGGAGCTGTCCCCACCTGAGCCTCTCAGGGCCAGTCCTTCCTGGTCTCCACTCCAATTCATAAGTCCACTTCCAAGATAGTCAGCCTCCTCCTTCCTCCCCTCTCACCTTCCTCCCTTTGGCTGTCTGCTTCCTCTCCCATGTTCCTCTTTACACCTCCTATTCTCTTTCACCTGCCCCTGATTTCCCTTTGGGGGTCACACCAAGGGCTGCACCTTTGCTCTTGGACAATGAGCAGCTTCCCTCAGCTGGCTTCCTAGCAGCAGTGGCTGGGTGGGTCGGGCAGAGCTCTCAGGACGGCCAGAGGTGGGAACAGGAGTGGCGCTCTGCCCACAGCTTTGGGGATGTCTGCATAAGGCTGTGATCACTCTTTACCGTGATAGGGCCGGCAGCCCCCAGGGCCTCTGGGCATTCTGATGGCTCCACAAACGGCCAGAGGATGGCAGTGAGTAATAGTAGCTCCTGGGGACAGGCTGGGAGCACATTTCAGTAGGGCCAGTTCTTACGTGGCAGCTGCTGTCCGTAAGATGAGCAATGTGGACACTGAATCACACTCATGCCAGAGACACCCCTGTGGCCTGATGGCCTTCCACAGACGTGGGAAAATCGGCACTTCTCTGCCTCGGTGGGGAAGCTTTCAATGGCAGAGGCCTCTCAAGACTGGCTCTTGCTGGTCTCCTCTCAGCTTCACGGCTCCACCTCCAGGGCACTGAGCTTTCTCCCTTTCTTTCTCTACAGTTTGGGCCCTGCTTCCCATAAAGCACAGGAATGCTCCATTGGGTATAGCAGTGCAAAACAGCTTCTGTTAGAGCGTGCATTCTTGGGACATGGTTAATCTCTCTCTCTCTCTCTCTCTCTCTCTCTGTTGCATGTGCACATGTGTGTAGGGGCGCATGGTAGCTAGAATCAACCTTGGGTTTCATTCCTGAAGATAGCTGTCTACCTTGTTTTTTGAGATAGGGCTTCATGATTAGATTAGGTGAGTTGGCCAGTGAATTCCAAATATCTACCTGTCTCTATGCCCTAGTGCTGAGATTACAAGGGTGCATCACTATGCCAAACTTTTTTTTTTTAAAAAAAGATTTGTTTATTATGTATACAGTGTTCTGCATGTGTGCCTTCAGGCCAGAAGATCTTATTACAGATGGTTGTGAGCCACCATGTGGTTGATGGGAATTGAACTCAGGACCCCTGGAAGGGCAGCCAGTGCTCTTAACCACTGAACCATCTCTCTTGTCCCCATGCCGAGCTTTTTACATGGGTTCTGGAGGATCAAATAGAGGACTCCATGGTTGTACCACAAACATTTTGCCAATCGAGACATCTGCGAGTTGGCTAATCTTGATTGCATAGTTGGCTGGATTGAGAGAAGGCTAGGCAGTTAGTGGAGCACACTTCTGGGCATGTCTGTGGGGGTGTTTCTGGGGGGGATTAAGTGGGCAACATTGCTCTGAATGTGGGTCATACCTTCTCATGGGCAGGGTGTCAGAGGGAACAAAGACAGAGAAGGAAGAAACCCACTGCTTTCTGTGCTCCCTGGCTGCTATGAGTGCCACCCCTTCCACCGTCAAGCTCTCTTCACCTTTGGTAAAAGTAATGGAGGCTGAGCATAGATTACAACCTCTGAAAGAAGCCAGGATGGGCATGGTGACTCATGCCTTTGGTCCCAGCACTCAGAAGGCAGAGGCAGGAGGATATCTGTGAGTTTAAGGCCAGACTGTTCTTCAGAGAGCGAGTTCTAGGACAGCCAGGATACATAGAGAGACCCTGTCTCAAAAACCAAAAACCAAACCAAACCAAAACAAAAATCCCACAATCCCAGAAAAACAGAGCTCTCTGAAAACAAGAGCTGAAATAAACTTTTTCTTCTTTTAAATTCTTTCTCCTGGGTACTTGTCACAGCACTAAAAGTCTGATCAGCCCTCCTCACCTGGTTGCGTTCCCACAAACTAAAGACACCAGAATGGCAAGTGTGACTCCAGGAGGTGAGGTCACAGAGATGGCCCTGGAGGACCTGGAGGAGTCTGACAAGCAGGGATGCCCTGGCCACTTGTACTTGCTCCAGACTTTGTCACTGGGAGCTATTGGTGGGCCTAGCAGTAGCTGAGTATAAAAACCCAGTTTTAAGGAATACTTGCATCTGGCCTTTTTGGAGCCTCAAGGCCAGCCTGGGCCAATGGACTCTAGATGACTGGGTTCCTGTTGAATTCTGACCTTGGCCCACACCCAGTAGGGTCTTTTCCACCTGAGCACCAAGGTTCTGCTTTTCTTGGGGTGTCATATGATAATACCATCCTGGACCCCATGCTGGGTGTTCAGAAGCCTCTGGAGTGCTTTCTGTCCCAGGCTGGAGGTCCTGTGTGCTAACCTCTTCCCTAATCCCAGCTCAGTAACCCATCCCCTGCCCAAGCCTTGCACCTGTCCATTTACAGTCTTTAAATAGCTGTGACCAAATGCCCTGTTCCTCCCTCCTCTACCAAGGCCAACACAGACTTCCCAAAAAAGCCACTGCTTTCCTCTGGCCCTGGGTAGGCCGATGGGCCCTGGGTATAGGAAAACAGCCAGAGGCTACTTGGCATGGCTGGACAGCTGGGGTGCCCGGGTCCAGGCCACACTGGCTTTCTGCTTTGGGTGACCTTGAGGGGCACAGAGAGGCTTGTCTTAGCCTTATGACTCCTGCAGCAACGAGACAGTGGGCAGTAGCTCTCACCCACAGACCACTTGAAGGCTGCACCTGTTTAAGCCCCCTGCGCACAGTTGGGAGGTGCGACAGCCATGTCCGATGTCAGCACCTGTTTTCTGTCCCTCCAGCTTGGGGCTGGGTGTGGCTGTGCTGGATTTATCTCGCTNCGTCCCATGGTATGACAGCCGACCGAGGTCTTTGCCTGGTGCTACCCTCCCAGCTCTCTGCCTGGCTATTTTTATCCTGAGGGTGGGAAATGCATTTCTCCAGGAAGCCTACCTCCTGGATCAATCATTGCATCTGCATGGTGAACCAGGCTGTGCCGGCCCCTCTGCTGACTGCTGCTGCTGAGGACAGTAACTGAAACCCATCAGCTGACTGGACGGGATAAATCTGGGACCTCAACAACTGCAGCCCGGGCTCAGCTCTGGTTACGACTCCCCCTTCCTCTACCCCTTGATGGTCTTAATAGAACTGTGAAGTCACTCTGGTGCCCACTTGGGGGAAATGGCTGTGGAGAACTTGGGTTCTGGGCCCCAGCAATGGGGCAGGCAGTGCTGTGGCCAGAGGAGCATTGGGTCCCTGGCTTTACTCCTGACAGGTGATGGAGCTTCCTTCTGGGGGTGCCCTGGTGCATTCAACTGGGGGGCTTCAGCTGAAGCCATGGCCTTCTCTAGTTGCCTGTAAAATGTCTGGGTTTGAGCACTGGTTGATTTCCAGGTATTAATAAGAGCTTCTAGCAGAACATCAAAAGGGTCCTGTTGCTAAAAGAAGGGACAGGCCCCAGGTTCAAGGCAACACCACACAGTGCCTCACCTTCTGCTTCATAAATGAGTGCTCCCATCACCCCTGAGGGGTCCTCCATGACCACTTGTCCCAGACACCCACCCTCCCCCTCTTCTGCCCTTGTCTGTCACACTTCACATAGACAGACTTTGTATGAGAGGTTTATCTGCCTGTGGTTTGCCTTCTCCCAGCAGCGGGGGACACTGTCCTTGGTGTGTGGTGCTGGAGCGGGGAGGAGAAGTACCGAGAAGACGATGGCTGAAGAACATTCCAGAAGGAGAAAGGCCTGGTGTACCAGTCGAGACAGGCTGGGTTATACCTCAGTAACAACCATGTCCACGTCATGTTCGAGTGGCTTTAGGCAACACAGATCCAATTTTCCTGGTGTTGCACCTGTATCTGGAATCCTGTGGTCAATCTGGCAGGCAGGGGTGTGGCTTTTTGGGTCTGTCTTTCATTCGTAAACCTTGAGGGCCCTTGCCATTTCCTCAGTCAGATCCAGCCTCAAGCCACAGCTGCAGAATATGGTTACTAGGGACAGGAGTCGTGTTGGGATTATCTGGAGAGGCTCAGTCGGCCCAAAGGGCCTGGGTGAGAGCTGGGTGCAGGAGGCACAGGCGACTTCTCTACCTCACCTGGCATTGTGCGGTGATGTCTCCACGGAGGCAGACAGAAGGAGGAAGAAGGATAGGCCTCAAGCCCAAGCCCCTTGAGACTTGCCAAGAAGCTGTTTTAGCCCTATGTGATCCTCTGAGGCTTCTTGAGGAGAGGCAGAGTTGGAGCGTAGGTAAGGCACCCAAAGCCTTTTTGGGGTGTTAATTTGTGACATGGTTTCATATTATTATCTAACCAAGAGGAACTCAGGGTCTCAGCTTCATGGGAAAACAGACAAATTCTGGTCTGCTGGGACAGATAGATGCATCCATTTTGTGACATCACTTTTGCTTTTGAGAGAGGGTCTCATGTACCCCTGATGGGCTTGTCCTATAGGAGAGGTTTCCACAAACTCCTCATCTTCTGGCCTTTGTCTCCCAAGTGTTGGGAGACAGCTGTGCACACCGTGCCTGGTTTGACACCATTTTTAAAAGACAGACTCTGAGCCATTAAGGACCGCGGCTTCCTTGTGAAGGAGTCGGTGGGTTCACGGGGAAGGGACAGAAAGGAGGGATGGAAGGTTCATGGAGCACTGGTTTGGGGGCATCAGCCTTCCAGTCTCAGGGGTCCTTGGGCCAGCTGTTGCTGGAGCCAGTGGTCACCGTGTTTGGCCTTTGCTCTGACGGTGTGAAGCTGTGTCCAGGGGAAGAATGCTTGGGGTCAGTCTGAGAGAGCAGGCCGGGGCTGGCATCTCTTGGCCGGGCCTGCATCCCACCATGTCAAGGGATTCAGACTGGTTCCTAGCCTTCCTCACACCTCTTGAGAACCAGCTCTAAGAGACCATTTTCTCTCTCTTAAGGGATTGCGTGTGTGTGAGAACATCATCTTTGGTGGTTTGAGATGTTGGTGACTTGACCACTGAGGAAAGCAAGGGTCACCGTGGGATAAGGGACTCCCTTCTATACCGTCTAGTGCTGTTAGACCATAAACCCTATTTGTGTGTTGACACTGAAGAAAATGAAAATGACAACTTATCAAGAGTAATAATGGAACGCTCATCATAACAGTGACAGCTCTGGGAGCAGACGGTCCTTTCCGGTCAGGGACCAGATCCTAACTAGGGTCTGAATGTGAATGAAGAGGGTCTGCCTCGGGTTTCCATGGGCTCAGCCCTCCGACTAAACAAAAGAAATGTAGGTGGGCCTGGGTTGTTCCCAAATGTGCCTGGATCATGAAGCCTCAGGGTGTGTTGCTCCCTGTGGGAAAAGCCCTTATTCAGCCAGAGCCAGGGGATTTGGATTTCATGTGCTGGGCGGTGCCGTATACATGTCGTGCTTGGTCCCACAGCGGTTCCCAAGAAATCCAGCCA
>LOEQ01000688.1:242754-255590 GCA_001685075.1 Bramus lutescens | reverse complement strand
CCACTCACGTAGCAGAGTGACTGGGAGGCCGTACGGGGTGAGGGGAGCAAAGATCCTGGGTGGGTAGCTCGCGGTGGTGACTAGAGGTACTACCTCAGCCTCAGCGTCCCACTAGCTATGTGAGATGGTTGTGTCAAGCTGTGGATAGACAACAGGAGCCGGTGGTGCTTCAGCTGTGTTGGGTGACAGGACGCTGGGTGCTGGATGCTAGTTCTGGAGGTGGTAACATGAGTCAACTCTTGGTTAAGACCATGGAGGTCTGTAGTTTTCCTGGAGGTCCTGGTGTCTGTGAGTGACATGAACTCTGGCTAACAGTGTTGACTCTCCTCCCCACACTGCTAAATGAGTAGCTCAGGACCCAAGTCCATGAAGTATTCGGCTCCTGTTACTTTGCTTCCCTCATGTCCTTGAGCCAGGGTTGGCAGGGCCACAGAGGGGCTGATGTCCTGTTAGGTCTGAGCCTATCTGAAGAGTGCAGTAACAGTCTAGGAAGGAACCACAGACCTGTTCATTTGGAGGAAATTCCTCCAATCTGGTGACATCTGGAAAGCCTTCACAAGGACCAAAGGGTAATGCCAGCTCTGTCTTCTTGTGACCCTGTTCCTTGGCAAAGTGAAATTGTGCCTCAGGGCTGGGGACATGGAGTAGCAATGGCGTGGGATTTGGTCTTGGCACATCTAGGCAAGGGTGCCTGTGGTCCTCTTCCATGGTCCCCAACCTGGTAGCTAATTGTTCAGGGCCAGATCCAGGGCTGATTCTACCTCTTGTCAAATCCTCCACTCCATTAGCGATATTGACAACATAGATAAATGTGAACGGGCCAGCAGCAAGGTCTGAAACATTTTCATTAGGGGCTTCAGGGGCAGACTAGGAGCCTGGAGTTTTCTCTGCACGAGGAACAAGGAGAGGAGAGTTGTGTACTGAGCCGGAGGCTGGTGACTGGAAGACCTCTGTGTCTGTCCGGGCTGAAAGGCAGAGCCTACCCCCGTGACTCCAGGGGCACATCCAGGCATCCCTGGGTGGATCTTTCTGGAAGAGGTTATGCATCATGGATATTTGGAGAAGGCCACTGTGAATGAGGACTGGATTGGGTCTGCTGTAGGCTGAGGTTGTGGGGCTACCCATCAGTGTTTGGATGGTGGTATTCCTTGAGGGGACACAGGCACACACACAGAGGGCATTGCGTGACCCTTCTGAGTCACTGAGTAAGAGCTGTGACATGAGAGGCTGGTAGTGCTAGAGGACCAGAGATGGCATGGACACTGGGCCTCTTCTGTCCTGTGTCACCTCTCAGGCCACACAAACCAGGCTGCAAGTAGTGTTCCAGCCCCTGCCCACCCAAAGTTACATATGGTGTCTGATCTACCCTTGCCCCCAAGGTCATTACAAGCCAAAGCTGGCTGCTCTGTTGCAGGGTTCATGGCTAACTGAGAGAAACAGCCCTGTCTTGATATAGTGAAAGTACATCTGGGTGATGCAGGCAGGGCCAAGTGTGAAAATCTGTGACGTCGTCAAGTCCCTTATATGAGTCCCTGGGTCAAAGGCTCATTGGTCTTGGGTATATTCCAGAAAGGAGTGACCAGACAGAGACAGAACACTGGGTATATGTGGGTCTGTGGCAAGTAAGATGGAGGTTGTGGGGCCCAACCAAGGGCATAAGAACCAACAACTTCCTTCCTCAAGGTCCTGGGGAATCATGCTGGGGCACAGAGAGGGTTTGAATGCACATGTGTCCCCTCAAACCCAGTCCCCGCAGAGCTCCAAAGTCTTTGTGTCTGCATGGGTTCTTGGAGAAGGGAGGACCTAGGATGGGACACCAGCCTGGCAGAGCCACCTTCTTCCCGGAGTCGCTCCTCCCAGTGGATCTGAAGCCCAAATGCTTTGCTGAAGCTGGTAAAATGGAACCAAATCAGCTGTTGAATGGATTTGGTCCCCTTCAACCAGCTGTAGCTGCGCATTGATCACGTCGCCGGCCCAACCAGAGGACACAGCCACGCAGAGACTCTTCGCAGGCTGCAGGGAGGCCTCCACAACGCAGCTCCAAGGAAGCCAGGTCATGTGCACCACCTGGGTCCCTGAGCGGTTCCGGGTCGGAATCCAGGGCTCCTGTTTCAATTACAGGCAAGTGGAGGAGGAAGCCAGCATCTCCCCAAGCTGTGGCTGACCCAGCCCAGGTCAGTTGCCAGGAGACTGTGTTCTTATCACACCAGAGCTTTGCTTCAAAACTTAGCACCGGGGCCCAGGCAGATGGGGTTGGGTGTAAGAAGCCTCTGGTTTCCCCTTCAGTAAGGTCCACGCCAAGGGTGCTGCCCTGGCCCTGGAAGGTAGCATCCATCTTATGCTAATGGCTTGAGGGAAATGAGAGGATGGAATGCGTATCTTGTCTCTGCGGAGGCTGACCTGGTGGCCACTCTTCAGAACACATGGTGGTGCAGGAACTGTTGGGAAGAACTCAAGGCGCCACTGAACAGGAGCCCTGACATGGCCCTGTGGCACAGAGGAACATGGGAAGGTTGCTCTCATGAAATCAGGGCCATCCGTGCGGTGGGAAGCCAGACCGCCAACTGGTGCACCTGCATGGTGCATTCGCAGTCAGCTGAGGCACAGGAAGCTGGCTGCAGTGCGGACATGTGTGCCTGCGTGGATCCTTATGCACACACCTCTTCACTGACAGGGCCCTACACGAGGATGGGACCACTAGGCACTCAGTTACTGTTCGGTAGCCTCTAAAGAATGTGCCTGCCAGGAGTGAGCCCCAACTCCCACCCAGAGGGGCAGGGATAAGTTTAGCTTCGGGACTACGACTGTTAGCCCAGATATCTGAGGCCTAGGGACAGGGTCTGAGAGGAGGAGGTGGGAAGTAGGACCACACAGTCAGAAGAGCCTTCAACCCAGCCCTGGCTCAGGACCAGCACTCGGTCCCACTGCTTAGCCCAGCAATCTTTCCCATCTCCTCTCAACCCTGTTTCTGCATAGACCTGGCGTCTCCCTTCGAACACATTTGTCCATAAGGGTGGGAGACTGTAGGAGAGGACAGCCAACTCTTAGCCTTGTATTCCTGAGGCCTTTATAGCTAGCAGTGGGGTTGGCAGCCTTCATGGTGACCAGGGCGTGTTGGTAGAGTGCTGTCCTTGATGAGATCCTTTTGCAAACTTCAACCCAGTGATTTGAGCTCAGTCTTGCCCAAGAGGGGAGATTGAGGAAAGCTCCATCCCCAGAGGACCAAAGTCAGCCTTGGTCTGCCCTGCCTCCATTCCTGTCCAAGAGTAGAAACTGGAAACAGTTTTCAATGCCCTGTCAAATGCCCCACCTGGGTGAGAACTGGGCCTCACCCACCTCAAACAAGTACTGAGCTACACCCACTGTGAACACTAGACCATACTTCCATGGGTGCTAGATCACATCACTGGGCCACACCCGTCATGAGCACTGGGCCACACCCACTATGAGCAACGGGCCACACCCATAATGAGCACTGGGCCACACCCACTATGAGCAACAGGCCACACCCATCATGAGCACTGTGGACCACACCCACTATGAGCAACGGGCCACACCCACTATGAGCAGCGGGCCACACCCATAATGAGCACTGGGCCACACCCACTATGAGCAAGGGCCACACCCATCATGAGCACTGTGGACCACACCCACCATGAGCACTGGAACCAGACCCAGAGTTGCCCAGGTCAGATGCAGTGTGGACATGCTTGCTCTTTGGACTGTCAGTCCAAGCCTCGACATTTAAGACAGGCTGTCTTGTCCCTGAACACGCACCTCCTTCCTGGGAAGCCAATTTAGCTTTGTGCCCAACATCTTCTGACAGGGCACATCTCTAGGATATGTACATTCTGGGAACAGGGGCCCAGCCTGGTAAAGGGCACATCTGAAGTCCAGGGACAGAGATGAGGGTGCAAGTGATGACAACCTTCGGCAGAGAGTTGACCCTCCCCACAACCCCAGCATTGCTGCAAACCCTGGGCCAGCCTGAGACACCTCAGGCCCTCATGAGGAATTCAGATTTCAGGTCCTGGTGCCTTTTGTCTGACCTGACAGGACAGGAACCCAAGAACGCAGAATTTTATCAAATGCATTGCTGAGTCTTTCCAGCCTCTGGGAGGTGGTACCAGGCCTGGCTTGCCTTCTGCTGTTGTCCCACCTCATGCTTCTGAACAACTATGACATTGATCTCACCTCTGGGATCCTGAAATCCTCGGTGGTGCTCAGAGTCCCTGTCACTGTCAATAGGTCTCTGGCGTTGTCATTTCTTTCCCCTCTTTTCTTGCCTGGGAGTTACTCTCCTATCACTTCTTGGTCTTAGCCACGCACACACGTGTGTATATGTGTGCACACACCCACACATCTGTGCCTGTAATTCTCTGTGAAGGTTTCTTCTGGAATCTTGTGAGTAGGCCCCACCTGGGTCATAGGGAGCATTGCTCATCTCTCAAGCTCCTGACGTTCATACTCTTGCTGTCCCTAACTGTCCCTGGTCTAGGTCCCTTGAATGGCATTCTTCTAACCTAGTTGGTGTTGAGACTTGTTTTGTGATCCTGTGACCTGATTGAAGTTATTCTGGTTTCTGAGAGGTCAGGATGACATCAGGACCCAGGCCTCCTGCATGTCTCTATGGTCCTGTAGGGACCCCACTCCCACCCCATACTCTCCGTCCTTTGTTTGTCCTTCCATCTCTGTCCTCATGTCCCTCAACTGTCCTCAGCTTCCTGACCATGAGAGTTGCAAGTGATATCTGTGTGCTGGGTCATGGAGTCACTTGGGATGACCTATCAGCTCCTCCTTCACGCCTGGGCCTTGAGAGAGGTGAGCTCCTAAAGGCCGTGGTTGGGCGGCAGACTGGATGGGGATAGAAGGCAGGAGCCTGGAACTCTGAATGCAAACAAAGAAATTTAACCCACTCCCATGAGAAGGAGGGCTTCCAATCCCTGTTTTCATCTTAACCTGAAGAGAGGACTCTTACCTTCCTGGGCACCAGCTCGGATGCATTTCCCTCATGGACCTTGGCAAATGTGCTCCTGTCTCAGCTGTGCTCTCCTGGGCTGCACAGTTGGGCTCTAGGTCCTGCCTGGAGCATTTCTTTCCTACACCTTGGCCCCTCGGTTCCTGTTACTCACAATGGAGTAAAGAAAGGGCAAATGGCCTTAAAGACAATCTATTGCTGATGATACAGAGGTGTTCCCCAGTCATTGATCGCAACAATGGCGCAGGAGGCCAATTAATCGAAGTGGGATTCACTTCTCCTAGTGAGGCCCCAGGTGGTGTGAGCAGTATGTGTCCCCTGCTGTTCAAGCCACTGCGGGAGAATTCTGTTGGTCCTGGTGCATCCAGAGGCAACTCACCAAGCTTCCAGGCTTAGTGAATCTGTTTGTTTTTTGAGCCAGGGTTTCTCGGTATAACTTTGGAGCCTGTCTTGGAATTCGCTCTGTAGATCAGGCTGGCCTCAAACTCTGAGATCCTCCTGCCTCTGCCTCCTGAGAGCTGAGATTAAAGGTGTGCGCCACCACCGCCCAGCTAAGCTTGGTGAATCTTTATCCACAGTTGGTTCTCACTTTTCCGCCTTTCCCATCACCCTCCCTTCCTCACCAGTGTGTTCTGGGAAATTCCTCCACTTTTAGGGACTTTAAAATGACAAAGATAATCACACTGAGTGCTGGCCACATCTCCTTGTGCTTCTGCTTGTCTCCACTCCAAGCTAGCTCCTCGTGTTTACAGTTGAGGAAATGCACATACCTGCACACACAGGCACACATGCAGGCATGCACATACATTCTCACTCATGCACCATAGACTCATATGTATATAGTCAGACATATGTATACCTCATACACACATATACAGACACACGAGGACACATACGTATACACGCACCACTTATGTGCATACACCTGCATAATCTCTCCCATGTACACACATAGTCAGTCTCACTTACGTATCACACACACACACAGAGGTGCTCTTGCCCACATTCACAATGCATGCTCTTCCAAGTGTCTGAGTGTATGCACTCACAAATGCACATGCAGACACACTGGTGTACTGGCATGCAAGCAGGCAAACTTGCATGCACACACAGGCATACCTCTGCATGGCATTCATACCCTAGCAGGATTAGGAGACAGGGATCTGTCAGCAGAGGCCATCACAGGGTGGGAGGTGACTGAGTGTGAACTGGTGAAGGGGTAAAGCTGTGGGGAGCAGGGGAAGGGACAAGGAGACGGGAAGGATGGGGAGTGATTAATTGAGCTGGGGTATTGAGGGAATAAGCTTCCCTGTTTGATGTTTCCCTGAAGACCCAGACCCGTTCCTGGTGTGCTTATTCCATGGCCACTCTGCCTTACCTCCTCAGTGGGACTGCATTGCAGCCCCCATGGCTCCTGAGCATGAAGGTCCTGTCTCACCCACTTACGGGAGGGATTGTACAGAAAGACGGGTGGAAGGGGGGTCATTGCTATAGAGGGGACAACCTCTCTTCCTCCCCAAGGTATGAAGTCAAGTTACATTTAGATTTGAGCCCATAGCTACAGTCAGCCATCAGTGTCTGGGGGTCACATTGTATGGGTGGATGATCCTGCCCAAGTGTGTGGGGGTGATTGACAGGAGAAGCAGCTAGGCAAAGAGTCAGTGTGAACTTTTATACTACAAAGAAAGTTCTGGGGGCTTCGGACCCCCGGTACCATGATCCCAGGTCTCTCTTTGTGCAAAGAGAGATTGGGGAGACACGCAGAAGGGTGTGGCCTGTGGGAATTTAGGGACTTTGATCGTGGAGCCTTTGGAAGGGTGTCCTCTGGTAGGCGGCTCACTGTGAGAATGTGGGGGAGGCGCCTTTGAGAAGTGGTGTCTTCTAGGGTTGAGCGGGAAGCACCTCCTTTTGTTTTTCTATATAAGATAACACGCAGACCAACTGGCTGAGCAAGGGTCGAAGGGCATTCATTCTCCTGACTTCTGCTGAGAATCTATCTGTGCCAGTGGGATGGAGCTAGGGGCATGGAGATGGGTTAGACCCAAACTGGCATCAGGCATGCTTCATTCAGTCAGTAGGCACTCACCTGGCGCTATCCTGGCTCTAATTTTGTCCTTTCCTAGGGGACCTCAGGGAGGTATGACCCACCTTTATCCTCTCTAGTGTACTGACAGGGACACTGAGACATGGAGAAGTCTCACACTTCCAGAGCTAGAAACTGGCTGTGGGATGGATGCTGGGCCTACCTGGGGTCCTTCTTCCTGAGCAATGAGTGTGTATTACGCCCAGTACCAAGGCCAGCGTGAACAGGACAAAGACTGAGCGCTGTGTACAACTTTGTAAAAATATTTTCTTTTGATTGTGTTGTGTATGTGTGGTGCAGGCACATGTATGTGGTACAGGAACATGTGTGTGGTGCAGGTATATGTGTGCACACTTGCATACGTACACACACACATACACACACACACACAAGCACAAAGGCCAGAAGCCTTCCTCTTTTGCTTTGTTTTATTGACATGAGACACGGTCTCACATTGAATGGGAAGCTTTCCATGTTAACTAGACTGACTGGTCAGTGAACTCTAGAAATCTGCCTCTTTCTCACCCTCCACGCTGGGGTAACAGACCTGTACAGCCATGCCTGTCTCTTTACACGGATGCCAGGAATTCAGATTCAGGCCCTCGTGTTTCCAGAGCAAGCCCTTTTACCTGCTGGACCATCTCCTCAGCCTCACATAAATTCTGTTGTTGTTGTTGCTTTTAAACAAGATACAAGCCATGCATGGTGGTAGTGCCTCTAATCCCAGCACTTTTGAAACAGAGGCAGGAGTTCAAGATTATCTTTGGCTACTTAGTGAGTTAGAGGTCAGCCTGGGCTACATAAGACTCTGTCTCGAAAAATAAATGAGAAAATTAAACCCAAACTGAAATAAAACAGATGGGGGATAACCCTACCACACAAACGCATGGTGTAATTGGTACTTCTGAGGCAAACAAGCTTACACCGGTGGAAATGGCAGAACGCTGCCTCTTCACTCAGAATGTTCCACAGCACTGTAGTTCACAGCCCTTCTCTATCCAAGAGCGACGCTGGCCAGTCCTTTAGAAGTCACCGTCTGTTTCTTCCTGAACACTGTGGCTGAGCTTTGCCTCTTTTTAAAACTTAACAGCTGAGTGGTACTCCATTGTGTAAATGCACCACATTTTCTTTATCTGTCCTTGGTAGAGGGACAGCTAGTTTGCTTCCAGGTTCTGGCTGTCACAAATAAAGCTGCTGTGGACATAGCTGAGCAGGTGTCCTTGTGGTATGATTGAGATATGTGTCCGAGAGTGGTAGAGCTGTGTCTTGTGATCGGTTAATCCCGTCTTCTGAGGAACAGACGCACTGACTTCCAAAGCAGCTGTACAAGTCTGCACTCCCACCAGCAGTGAAGGAGGTTTCCCTTGCTCCGCATCCTCTCCAGCATGAGCTGTCGCTTGTGTTTTTGATCTTAGCTGTTCTGACAGGTTTAAGATGGAATCTCAGAGTCATTTTGATTTGCATTTCCTGATGGTTAAGGATGTTGAACATCTCCTTAAGTGTTTCTTGGCCATTTGAGATTCTTTTTTTCCCTTCACTTTTTAAAATTTTATTTTTTTTAAAAGAAAACAAACTATCTTTTTTTTTCATGTTACATACCAATCCCAGTTCCCACTCCCTATCCTCCTTTGGATGAAGGTTCTATGGTGACATTTAAGATAGTCATCAATCTGATTACAGGGCAAGGCCAGTTCGGGCACCCTCTCCATTATTGCTTAGGGTCTTAGCTGGGGTCATCCTTGTGGATTCCTGGGAATTTCTCTAGTGCCAGTTTCTTGCTAGTCCCATAATGGCTCCTCAAGTTCCTTTATTGTATAGGACTGTTTTGACTATCCTGGGTTTTTTGTTTTTGCATATGAAATTGAGAATTGTTCTTTCAAGGTCTGTGAAGAATTATGTTAGGATTTTTGATTGGGATTATATCGAATCTATAGATTGCTTTTGTTAGGATTGCCATTTTTATTATTTTGATCCTACCTATCCAAGAGCATGGGAGATCTTTCCGTTTTCTGGTATCTTCTTCAATTTCTTTCTTCAAAGATTTAAAGTTCTTGTCAAACAGATCTTTCACTTCTTTGGTTAGTGTTGCCCCAACCATTTGAGATTCTTCTAAGAATTCTCCATTTAGATCTGCACCCCATTTTTTTCCAAGACCGGGTTTCTCTGTAGCTTTGGAGCCTGTTCTGGAACTAGCNCCCTCTCCATTATTGCTTAGGGTCTTAGCTGGGGTCATCCTTGTGGATTCCTGGGAATTTCTCTAGTGCCAGTTTCTTGCTAGTCCCATAATGGCTCCTCAAGTTCCTTTATTGTATAGGACTGTTTTGACTATCCTGGGTTTTTTGTTTTTGCATATGAAATTGAGAATTGTTCTTTCAAGGTCTGTGAAGAATTATGTTAGGATTTTTGATTGGGATTATATCGAATCTATAGATTGCTTTTGTTAGGATTGCCATTTTTATTATTTTGATCCTACCTATCCAAGAGCATGGGAGATCTTTCCGTTTTCTGGTATCTTCTTCAATTTCTTTCTTCAAAGATTTAAAGTTCTTGTCAAACAGATCTTTCACTTCTTTGGTTAGTGTTGCCCCAACCATTTGAGATTCTTCTAAGAATTCTCCATTTAGATCTGCACCCCATTTTTTTCCAAGACCGGGTTTCTCTGTAGCTTTGGAGCCTGTTCTGGAACTAGCTCTTGTAGACCAGGCTGGCCTCAGACTCACAGAGATCCGACTGCCTCTGCCTCCTGAGTGCTGGGATTAAAGGCATGTGCCACCACCGCCCAGCTCCCATTTTTAATTGGATTATTTGGTTTATTGATACCTAGTTTCTTGAATTCTTGATATATTTTGGGAATCAGCTCTCTGTCAGATGCTGGGTTGGTGAAGATCTTTTCCCAATCTCTAGGCTGCTGTTTTGTCCCTACTGGCAATGTCCTTTGCCTTACAGAGATTTTTCAATTTCATGAGGTCCCATTTATTAATTGTCAATCTTTGTGACTGTTCTATTGATGTTATGTTCAGAAAATTGTCTCCTGTGCCATTGCATCGAGATTATTTCCCATTTTCTCTTCTATCAGGTTTGGTGTATCTGGATTTATATTGAAGTCTTTGATCCACTTGGACTTGAGTTTTGTGCAGAGTGATAAATGGGGGACCCCAGCTTAGACTCCTGGCCTGAACTGGCCGTCTCCTGTGACTAGACTGGTGCCTGGCCCAATTGTCATCAGAGAGGTATCATCCAACAACTGATGGAGGCAGATGCAGATACCCACAGCCTAACATTAGTTCAGGAGTTCTGAGAGGAGAGGAAAGGAGTGTAGGAGCCAGAGGGGTCAAGGACACCATGGAAAAGCTCACACAGTCAACTAGCCTGGGCTCATAGGGACTCGCAGAGACTGAACTGAAAACCAGGGAGATTGCATGAGACTGACCTAGGCCTTCTGCATGTGTGTTACACTTGTGTAGTGTGGTCCTCTTATGGGACTCATAACAGTGGGAACAGGCACTGTCTCTGACCCTTTTACTGGCTTTTAGGACCCTACTTCTCATACTGGGTCGCCTTGCCCAGCCTTAATACATGGGGAGGTGCTTAGTCTTACTGCAGCTTGGTATGCCATGTTTTATTGATCCTCATAGGAGACCAGACCTTTCCAGGACAGAGATGGAAGTGGGAGGGGAAGGGAGGAGGGGAGGATGGGCAGGGGGAGCCTGTGGCTGGGATATAAAATAAATAGATGAATTAAAAAATCTTGATTAAACACAAAGCCAAGAACTTCCAAGCCTCTCTAATCCATAACCCCCAAGCAGTTCTTTCCAAACAGTGTAAATGGAACCATTTGACCTATGTTCTGACAGAGGAATGCTAGTTGAGCCTTTGTAGGGCAGCCCACCATATGCTTCTGTTCCTAGGCTTCCCCCCATGATAACTGAACCAGAGACCCCCCCTCAACTTGTATCTCTGCAGCAAAACTAGGACACTATCCCCCTTTGGCAGTGTCCCCCTACCAGGAGGACCAGTGCCAATCTCTTCTGGGATAGTTGCTCGCACCCAAAGCCACTAATTCTTTAGGGTTGCAAATACTGATTTCCTAAGTCTAAAGTCCTTCTTTGCTTATGAGCTGCTATGTTTCTATGGAATGTCTCCCCTCAGTGTGAATCTGTCCCCAGATTCACAAGAAGATAAAGGCTGTGCTCCATTGCATTTTTTAGGAATAGTTTGCCTTCCTGAGACCCCACCACCACCACCAGGGGAGAGCAATTTTTCTCGCTCAACATCACAATGGTCTTAGGCTCTTCTCTGGCTGTTATGGAGAGGCACTGCACCAAGAAGAGGAGAAGAGAAACTCAGTGATGACTCTTCCAGAAATCCAGAAAGCAAAAGAGGGGAGCTCTGTTCAAATGGAGACCAAGAACCTGGGAAAGAAGCCTGCGCAGGTGGCTGGAAGAAACCAGGGATGCTCTCCTCTGAACACAGCCATGGGGAGCACAGATGAAGACACATCTACAGACAGTAGAATGACAAGGACATAGCTCCTGTGCCCCTGCAGAGACAAACTGAATTTGTCCCCAAGAACAGAGGTCTAAGGCTACCTGAGACTCCATGTTGCGAGCCTGACGGTTGGAAAACTTACAGCATCTCTGTCAGATCACCAGCAGCCCCTGTGTTCACATCAGTGAGACTTCTGTTATTGTACCAAGTGCCGTGGGGCCACACACTGTGTGGGGTAACCCAAAACCAAAGTCTGTAGGGGATCTGACCCACAAGCACAGCCAGGGCAAAGTCCACAGGAATCAAACCTCCCTGGCATCTAGTTTGGCCAATTTGTATAAAAATGGAGGAAGAATTTGACTCATGAGCAGCAGTCCTGGTGGGAACACATCAAAGCCCTCCACAAAAGACAGTGGAGAAGAAGATGTCCACACATGGGAGACAGAGATGCCAGGGAGAGACGGGACTAGGAGACAGATGCCGGGACAGACAGGACTGGGAGGTAGAGATGTCATGGACAGACGGGACTAGGAGACAGAGATGCTGGGGAGAGACGGGACTAGGAGACAGATGCCGGGACAGACAGGACTGGGAGGTAGAGATGCCAGGGTCGGTGAATGCACACACACATTTGTCAATCACTTGCAATCCTCATTTTGGAGCTCATCATGATCCCACCGCCAGTCAGTTGTTAGCTCCTTAATTCATCTTCTCAGCCTCCTGCTTCTTCCATTTTAAAGTTTTCCTCACATGATTTATATAAAATAAGATGCATAACTTTTAGATGTGAGATTTCTTATTGCAATAAACTTAGATGCCTGTGTGGTCACCTCAGCGTTTGTCAGTTCAGAACCTTCCCTCAAGCGCCTCCGAACTCCTTGCCTGCCCTGGTTTGGTCTCCACTGACCTGATTACTGCCATCATCTGGACTGGGGTTGCCCAGAGAGCTTTGTTAGTTGAATATCCCATAACCTTTCAATGGGTGTTTGTGGTCACTGAGGGCTCAGCAGAGCAGCCTTGGCCTCTGTTCACATGACTCAGGCTGGAAGCCCAGTAGCAGGGACTGTGCTAGGACAGTCCACCTTCATTCATGTGACCCAGGTCAGTGCTGCCTGGAGAAGCTCAGCTCAGCTCAGAAAGGAACAGACTTGCTGGGCTCCAGATACAGGCCAGGTCCAGTCTCACAGCCCCATGTCCCCTGCAGGGCTTCATTCTGGGGCAGGGGCTTTCATGTGGCCACCAAGGTGGGAGAGAGAGAGAGAGAGAGAGAGAGAGAGAGAGAGAGAG
>LOEQ01000688.1:221873-235352 GCA_001685075.1 Bramus lutescens | reverse complement strand
CCCATTTTTTTTTGCCTATTTCTCCCAAATTTGAATGCCAAGCCAGGGAAAGAGCTAGTTACTTTCAGAAAACTTGAAAAGCGCATCTCAACAGGACAGGAATCTGCAGAAGGCACTCGTCCCTTCCATAAGGTTTTTTTCCTAGATTGCTGAGGTTAGCTGGTACCTTGAGGTAGTCAGGTCTCGGGGGGAACTGCACGCCCCACTCTGGGAGTTGCTCAAATGTTCTTTGGATCCCTCACTTCGGTGCCTGGTGCTTTGAGTATCTGAATTTCTTAAGAAAAAGCCCATAGGACTGTCTGATAGAGTGGGCAGCCAGGGTGGCTTTGGAGGAGTTGTCTGAGATTCAGATCCACGGAGCCAGGCTACCTACCTAGCAGCATTCTGGCATCCCCGCAGCCTCTTGTGGAAGTGTCAGACGGTAGAATTGCTCCTGATACATCCCGCCCCACCCTTACCAGCCCAGTTTGTGCCCTTTGAACTGCCAAGTTAGGGGAGGTGCACTCACGTCTCTATTGAATGACAACAACCAAGAGAAGGACAGGAGGGAGCTGAAGGGAGCGACCATGGCTGGGGCTAGCGTGGAAACGTGGCAGATGTCGAGTGGACTAAAGGAAAGGTGTGTGACTTAGGGGAGTCTTCTTTGTTTTAAGATGGAGTCTTGATTTACACAGGCTTTGAAACCCAGACTCTAAGGATGGGACAAGATGTGACAGTCTCAAATTCCTCTGACTATGGAATTAGGAAGGAAAGTGGCCTCTGCCTACGGGACAGTTCCCTCAAAATTCACGTCCAGCTTCAGTCTTTGCATCCCTGTGAGAATCAGGGCTTTCCAGAGAAACAGCCAACAGGGTCTATGTCTTTCCCTACCCTTTTTTATCCATCCATCCACCCATCCGTCCGTCTGTCTGTCCCTCTGTCCATCCATCCGTTTGTCCACCTCTCCATGAATCTATTCACCCATCCATTATTGACCTAGTCCCTGTGCTCAGTCTATCATCTGTCTGTCTGTCATCATCTATCTGTCTGTCTGTCTGTCTATCTATTATCTATTTATCTATCATCTATCTATCTATCTATCATCTATTTATCTATCATCTATCTGTCTATCATCTATCTATCATCTATCTATCCACCCATATCTATCACCTATGATCTAACTCCTATATACTATCTATCCACTCATTATTTATTATCTATAATCTATCTACCGACTCACAGATACTGTGTTAAGCGTCTCTGGCATCTGAAAACCCTTAGCCAAACCCAAATGATGTCTGAGTGGCAGCTGAGCACCTTGGCCCCAATGAGCTGACACATAAAACTGACGCTCACTCTCTTGCAGCGGTGGGGAAGAGGGTGTCTCCCAATTCCTACTGCAGAGACTGAGGCTTTTAATAGTCCAGGAATTAGGTCAGATTTTCTGCCCAGCCTTTCCAGGAGGCCCAAGACTCGGTGCTGACGAGAGACAGATGCTTCTGAGAGGCTGAGTGTGGGGAAGCCTGCAGGCCTGGCTGTTCCTGGACAGGCATTAGTACTCCACCCGTGCTCAGTCCTCCACTTTCTAGGAAGCCCTCGTGGGTGGGTCTGGCCCTGTGCTGAGAACAGGCAGCTATAGCATCTTTCTGGGTCCAGTGGGGAATTAGCTAATCCCAGGTAACCTACACAGGAAGGTCGGGTTGCAGTGGGGCTCATGAGGACTATTATTTGCCTGGTTTTGGTCAAGGAGTCCTCCCTGAAGGAAGAAGCATGTAAGATGAGATTCAAGGGGTTGAAACTAACCCCAGGCCTGCTGCCTACCTAGGAGTTGGGGCACCATCCAGGTCACGGGGCTTCGTACAAAGGTGCCTTTTTATACACTAGCAGTATATCTCTGCAGGATGCTGGGGCCCATGGCTACAGTATTGGACTTGCCAAACCTGGACTTGGGCTGTTCAGGCAACCAGACAGACTTGTAAGTGGTAGCTGTGCATGAACCCAACAGACAGTGTCAAGGTTCAAACATCCTCATTAAGGACCTGGCCTCAACAAGTTTTTACTAAGTACTGTCTGTATCCAGGGCCCAATGTATGGCATGTCCTGTGCAAATGTGAAATAGCCTTGCTTTAGGGGGCTCATATGGCCAGGACAGGCGGCTCTATCTAGAGAGAGTAACAAGGACCAGAGTTAGAATGCCAAGGAAGGCCACAGGGAGTGGAGAGGGTTTGTCTGAGCCAGGCAGCTGCTCATCTGGGCCAGACAGATGTGGAAGCTTTTAAAGTGGAGGCGGAGGTGGCTGGGTCCCTAAAAGGACCAAGTGCTGTACAAATTGAAGCGCATCCATGCCTCTATGCGGAGTGATTCCCCACAACATACACCTCCACAGAGGCCCCCCTCGCAGCCCTGAAGATATGTGTCACGCTCCCCACAAACACACGCATCGTCACAAACACATGCCTTATACGCATTCCGCACAAGCACAAACTGTTTTGTGTTGTGAAACTCTTCCTTAAGACTGATAGGAATGAATCAAAGTAACTTCATTGTGTAATAATTTTAGCTAACTTCACCCAGTCATTCCCTGGCCCCCACGGACAGCACCCTGCTGCATAGAACATTCTCATGAAGCCACACCTGGAACTTTGGGATGGGGTGGGGTGGGATGGTCCACCATTTTACAACATAAACATAAAAAAATCTTAATCAACTGGACTGAAAAATTTGAAACTTCTGCCTTCTGACCTGTCCCTGACATGATGTAATTTGGTTTTTGAATTTATAAGTCCTACCCTGAATCTCTCAGGTTGGGAGTTCTTTCAGACATGAGCCTGGACTTCCAGCAAATAAAGGACTCTTAATCTGGCCTTTATGGAGTGACTTTCCCTTCTGTCTTCTCTCTACCACAAGGACCAGAGCTATCCTGTACCAGGTGTTCCCTTAAACACAAACAAACAAAACTCACCAGAAACCTAGAGTCCATCTGAGGGCAGAGAAGTCTTCCAATCAGGGTGCATTGCCCACATAGTTGAGTGCCTGTGACAGTCAGCTAGGAGTGGACTTAGTCAGGATCCAAGACACGGTGACAACCCTTCCCCCACCCCCCGCCATGCAGGAGCCCAGGCTGGTATCCTGAGCAGGGCTATCCCAAGCAATTCCATTGAGTCCCATGAGCTAGCGCTGAGATACTTAGCAGCGGTAAGAAGGTTGGAGGCCAGTATCACTTCCCCTGGACTCTCATCAGGAGTGGCCTCTCTGAAGTTCATAGATTCTCCATGACATCTAAGTGAGTAAGTAGATGGCCAAGTATGACTGTTCCAAAGTGGAGCCAGCCCAGGGCTGGGCCAGGGGATTCTTAGAATGGAAGTCTTAAAGCTGAAGCCCTGCTCTAGTGTATACAGCCTTGGCTTTGAAGGCTCAGCCTGATCTGTCGGAGTCTCTGCCTGACACTTCCACCCAGCATTTCTGCTAGTGTCTTCTTACCAGCCTGAGCAGCACCTGACAGAAGGAAGCTGCTAAGGCAGCTTCTGCCCCTACAAGGAAAGTCTGTCCGCCGGAGGAAAAGGACAGTGTGCAACAAATGTGTACAGGCAACCAATTTCGTTAAGCAGATGACAAGCTGCGGCCACTGAGCGGCAGAGTCTTCTCTGTTACCTTTATTTCGCAATCCAGCCTGGAGGTAGAAGAGAAGCCCATTAAGATTTGAGGGTCAGAGCCAGGAGGCTTCTTATACCTCCTGGGGATCTGGGCCAGGACAGGGTTGGCGCAAGTCCTCCTCCACAGGATCTGACCTTGAAGGACTTTTGGCACCTCAACCAAAGTCAATGGACTTTGGATGAACAATCCAGAAAATGGCAAATGAAGATACTCCAGAGCCAAGCTTGGCAACTGTGGGGCTGAACGCATCACACGAGCTACACAGACACCCTGCTAGTCCTGGTCACATGACTAGCACACAAGTGCACATGTGTGGGTGTGGCCTATGCCCAGCAGCCTTGGGTAATGAAAATACCCTTTGTATAAAATGTCATGAGTGAAGCAACACACAGCTTACATGTGTGCAGCATAGGAGCTTACATATGTGATTGCATGTGAACACACTCCTGCACATGCAACATTCCTTCCATACATGCACATACAGGTACACAACTCATGCATGTCAATACTCATACACACATGTACACATGTGCTTCTCTCTCTCTCTCACACACACACACACAAACACACACTCATGCTCAATACTCCAAACAAACTTGAATTTGCCTTTTCCAAACTATTGCAGGAATTTTCTGAGAAATAGCAAAATTCAGTACCCGGATTCTGGTGAGTCTTGATGCTCATATTTTGTCCCAGTTTCTTGCTTGGTTGATGTAGGGGTAGGGATTGGCGTGGTGACTGAGTGGAGCCTGAGTTTGCAAATACCCAAAGCACATGACACTAAGCCTCAATCCAGAGCCCAGGACAGCTGGTGAGACTCAGGTCAGATCGGTGTAGGGCCAGGTACAGAGCTGACTCTAGAAGAATGGTTGGGCTGCCCCAGCCCTGCAGGAGGCTCTGGCTGTAGCTCCATTAATGGCCATCTCCCAGCAAAGTCAGAGATGACTAAGACACCATTGGAAGAATGGGACCCAGGCCAGGAGCATGCTCACTCTGTCTCGTCCTGCCAGGTGGCCCTAATATGGCCTAGTGAATAATTCAGCAGAAATACTCAGACAGAGGGGAGCCACGGGTGCCAGACCAGGCCAAGGGCGAGCAAGACGAGGATTGAGGAAATCCAGGCCTAGAGTACTCAGGCATTTGCTGGGGCCCGACAACAGGAAGAGCCCGTCTGGCCTCCCAGACTCTTCCCATCCACATGCCTGGTGCTTTCTGAGACATCTGTGACACTGGTGATATGACATGCGTATCTAGACACCCTGGAATAAGACATGCTACCATCTTGGCTGGGCACTCTGAGGAGAGGTGGCCAGCTCTTGTATTGCATCAGCCCAGTCTATTCTCCTACCTGACGTGAGATCTACAACAGGAAGTGTTCTGAGTAGCAAACAAAACAGGATCTCCCATGGTTTCCCCAGGGAATATGGGAACAGTGTGACTGCAGATCAGATGGCCCCAGGCAGTGCAGGGTGAGCTAAGATCCACACATTCTCCAGTGCTCTCAAGCATTGATCAGGGATTGGCTGTATGGAAGGATGGGAAATCTCCCCTGGTGTGTGTGGGGCTAAGATACACATGTTCTGCAGTGCACTAAGCATTGATCAAGGATTGACTGTATGGAAGGATGGGAACTCTCCAGACTCCCAAAGAAGTCTGTCCCATCTACTTTTGATTTGCTTTCTCAACCTTTACCTTTGAACCCCCGACATTTGTATCTCAAAGTCCACTGCATGCAGAACATAGGCTCCGAGTGTCTGAAGTCCCTACTGCGGCAGGACTACAGGTCCAGCAGATCCTGCAGGAGGAGGCCACAACCAGCCACCCAGGATTCCCTTGTGGATTTAAGGAAGTCAGATAGGCGATGGGTTTCACGGTAAACCCATTGGCTAGGTGGAAAGACTCTGGGCACTGGGTGTGCCGTGGGACATCTTTGTAATAGCTTCACTTCAGGGTGACATATAGACTTGCAATCCGAAGTCCTCTGCCCCTATAGTGTTCCTGAAACTCTTGGGTGGACATGAGGAGGTAGCTCTGAGCTGTGCTCTAGCAGATCCTACAACCCTCAGTGAGAAAGAAGCTGGGACAAGAGGCCATGGAAACATCTGGGTGCCCACCCCCAACATCTTAGCCCCCTGCAACTTGGAACCCTGACCCCAGGGTTTCCTGAAACTCAGGCTCCCATGCATGAAATAAACAGCTTGGATTTATAAGACTTTCTAATTCCCACCCTCTCAGGTGAAACTCAAGCTCAGCAAACAGTAGGAACAGCAGGTTTTCTTTGTTGCTGTCAGGTGTTAATTTGTTCTTGCTTTTGTTTTTTGAGACAGGGACTCTACACAGTCCTGGCTGTCCTGAAACTCACTGTGTAGACCAAGATGGCCTTGAACTCACAGAGATCAGTCCGTCTTTGCCTCCTGGGTGCTGGGATTAAAGGCATGACCACCACACACCGCTCAGGTAACACATTTTCAATGGGGCCTAATGCCAATGTCTAACTACAATGTGCCACCTGGCTGAGAATGGCCATTCACGGACAACCTTGTTTTGGGGGAGTGCATCTGTTTAAAGGCTTAGCTTCCCACACAGTGGAATCAAACTATGATAAAAACATGACTGAAGAAACCCCGCCTCAGTAACGGGGCGTGGTGGTACACACCTGCCACTCCAGGAATTTAAGAGGAGTTTGAGGCTAGCTCTGCCTCACAAGGAGGTCAGGGATAGCCCCAGCTATAGGGCAAAATTCCTCCACCCCTGAAAAAACATGAAATGTGTTACAGTTCAAGAGAAGAAAGGAGATTTGATTCTTTCTCCTGTGTGTGTGTGGGGGGNNNNGGATCCATGGTGGATGCCCTTGGTCAGTCAGAGGATAGGAACAGAGAAGGGGCAAGATCCTTTCCCATAGCATCTGCAGGAGGAAAGAGCCAGCGCTTCAAGACCATTTGCTTTGTGTGACCCCAGCCAGCCTGGTGTGGGATCCTGGCCTGGGAGAATAGGGCAGTTGGGCAGTCATGGCCAGAGTAAGTGACCAGAGAAGAGGTGAGGACACAGTGGGTGAGCCCCTTGATGTCTGTAGGAATTGGCCAGCCCTGGAAGAGGCTGTTCCCCCGGGCCAGAAAACCTCCAGATATCAAAGCATCAGAAACACGTGGCTAATACAGATGGTACAGTTGAAAATTAAAGCACTATAAAATTTGTGGTGTGCAGACAAAGGAGCACTAGAATACATTTTATTTAACCATTAACTAATTAAGTATTAATTCCCTAAATGCGGAAAATAAAAGATCACAGAGGCAGGTATGGTGGTGTGTCCCTGTAATCCCAGCTCGTGGGAGGAGGACTCGAAACTGCAAGGTCCTTCTCTAAGACATATCCCATGCAAGGTCAGCCTAGACTCCATGGCCTGCCTCAGAAACCAAATAAATAAACAAGTGATCACAAACCAATGAGCTGGTAGTAAGCAAACTACAGCCTCTGTGCCAAATCTGACCCTTTGTCACGTTTATAGACAGAATCGCTGAGACCGCCACCCGCTCACTCGTAGAGCTAGCTGATGAGGGCGTACGCTTCACCTTAAGAGATTGGTACGAAAACTCAGTGTGAGGAGAAAGTAGGAAACAGTAATGATCAGAGTAGGAACCGGTGAGCTAGAAATCAGAAGAACCAGAGAGAAAATCAATTTACTCATGATCTGGTTCTTTGAAAAGATCAGGGAAGTAAACTTCCACGCAGTCTGTCGTGTGCATAATGGATTAGCCTTCTGGAAGACCCATCAAGATTCAGTTCACTGAGGAAGTAGCCTTGCCTTCAGGTTACGGTCCTCAGAATTACGTAGGAAATTCAAGCCCTTCTTCTTTGGCTTCTAGAAGCAAATATGAAAGGTTTGTGAGTACACAGATGCATCTCTCTCTCTCTCTCTCAGAGAGAGAGAGAGAGAGAGAGCACACACACAGTATGATTGCACGACACACAGTCTTTGCAGCCTGCTGTTGGTTGTTCTGGGGCTACCAACTATTGCACACTGTCTTTCTTCTGGAAGATGCTCAACTTTTCTCAATTCTGGGTCTGCTTGAGCACTATGGATGCACAGCACAGATGGTGTACAGATGTTGTACATTATGGATGTACAGCACAGATGTACAGATGTTGTACACTTCGGATGTATAGCACAGATGTACACAGATGTTGTACACTATGGATGTACAGCACAGATGTACACAGATGTTGTACCCTATGGATGTACAGCACAGATGGTGTACAGATGTTGTACACTATGGATGTACAGCACAGATGTACAGATGTTGTACACTTCGGATGTATAGCACAGATGTACACAGATGTACACTATGGATGTACAGCACAGATGTACACAGATGTTGTACACTATGGATGTACAGCACAGATGTACAGATGTTGTACACTATGGATGTACAGTCCTGCCTCTTACCTTTGGAGAATGCTGAGAGTTTGGCTGGGCTAGTGAGTCATCCTGAATCCTAGTGTGTCTGAGATGTAGTTTTTAGCATCAGATTAGTTCCCAGAGCTTGTGCTGGGCCAGGTGTCTCTCCATGAGCCACATGTGGCTCCACATGGAGAAACAGGAAATCTACCCACTGGCTCACTCCCTTCCTGGGACCCCTCTCTTGCCTATGGGGCTCCTTTGATCGACTCTGCTGGCCAAGAAGATGGGGGATCTTATCAGATTTCTCTGGGTGCTGCCTGTGCCCCCCCCCATGGGATCTTGATCTTGGGGCAAAACAAAAATAAAAATACTGAATATCTGGATGAGCCACTCTGAGTTCCACTGCCTCCCCACTGTGCCTGCTATATGGAATTCTCAAGAACCACGAGTATCTTGCTCATTTTTCAGTCAGAGTGAGTGGCTCATACCTCCTTGGCAGAATTGGCACCTGAGGACAAAATGCCACCTAAGGGTTCCTGGTGGAGCCCTCCATGAAGCCAGATCAAGTGTGGCCTTAAATGTGTGCCAGGCAGTGGGAAATGCCAGGAACTGGGGCTTTCAGGAAAGCTTTAATTGATTTTTGGGGGGTACACTGTCCCTTGAGCAGAAAGGAGAGAGAACTAGCTGATGGCAACCAGCTACATCCTGTGCAATGGGGAACTTGTGCCCATATGTTGACACAGTGACCTCCTTTCTCATGTCTAGGACAGGGAGACATCCTCAGGTGCAGGCTGTGGTGGAAGCAGCTTCTCTCCCTCTGTGCCCTGGAACAGAGATTGGGGCTGCTCTGAATCCTTAGGACCAGATTCCTCTACCATCACACGGTTTGGTCACACAGAGCTGGGGCAGGAGGACTGGAGCCTTAGAGTGTGCATACAATGCTCTGGAACGAGTTGAGCTCCCTTAGATGGAAGAGTCCTTGTCAGATGTGAGTCTCCTCAGGGCTTTGTCCCAGAGGGGCCTGATTGATGGAGGAGCCGATGAGATCAGAGCTGGTGCGGGCAGTCTGGTCTGACGGTGGTGACTCAATGGGAAGAAAAGGACGGGAATGGAGGCCCCTCACCCATGCCTGCTGTCAAGCATTGACAGGAAGAGGCCGGAGGCATATACCTAAAGACAGATTAATGGCTTTTGGTTAAAGCATCTGGGCTGGGAGAGGCTGAGGGAACCGTGGTGGCCTTACAATGGCAGCTACTGGCTAGGACTGCCGGACTAAAAGCGAGACATGACAGTGGCCACAGACTCGGGTGCCCCTCTTCCGGCTCCCACCCAGTCCTCAGGATACTGTGGATACTCTGTGAAGTAGGTCCGGTCAAGAAAGGCCCCCAATGCTCTGCCTGGCTCTATGATCTACACCTGGAGCACACCTTCCTTATGAGACCCTCCCAGGAACTGTAAGCAAGACCACCAGGAACCAGCAGGCAGGAGAAACAGAGAGCTGAGGTACACTGACTATATAAGCCACCTGTCCTGGAAGGCCTATTGTCAACATGGTTTGGGCATAAAGGCGAGGTCACACAGGACTTGGATTGTTTCTACAAGGAACCCAGAATGAGACCAGCATGTTAGCCTGGACTCTCAGGCATTGAGAATTTCTGCAGCAGACAGCAGAGCAGGGTTTTGGCCTTGGGCAGC
The DNA here is from genome assembly GCA_001685075.1 of Bramus lutescens. Lineage (NCBI taxonomy): Eukaryota > Metazoa > Chordata > Mammalia > Rodentia > Cricetidae > Bramus > Bramus lutescens. The sequence continues at coordinate 225,625 of LOEQ01000688.1, read as the reverse complement.
TTCCACCAGTAGCTGCCGACTCGATAGTCTGAGCTTGAAGTCCAAGTGTGCAGTGCCTGCCAGGCGACTCTTCTAACAACTCAAGAGCATCTCATTTTCAACCCATGAAGTGATCATACTTCCAACCCAGCCAGGTTATCACTCTGCCTCTTGATAAGGATGGGGAGGTTTGGAGTCAGACAGCTCTGCCCAGATCCACACACCATCCACAGCGTGCATATGTATTCTGCCACTTACAAAGATTCTTTGGGGGCAATGTTGTTCACTCTGGGGCTGGGTGTCTGAGACTGGGATGCAGAGCTAGGGGTTAGCTTGAAGAATGTCCAGATACAGGGGATGGAGGGAGGATGCCCTGAAGATGGGCTGCCCTGAAATACCATTGTCTTGAAGGCAATCCCTTTCTTAAACGGATAAAACACCAGGCTCTCATTTGAGTGGAAGGCACAGGGACAAGGCCATCTCTAGAAATGCTCTTGTGACATGACCAGCCCCAGATGCAGCGTCCATGTATTTCATGTCAAGATCAGACTCAGTACAGTGAATCTGAATGTCTGTAGAGTGGGAATTGGGGCATTGTAGGGCCTTGGAGCTTCTTGGGACAGCAAGGGAATGTGTCAGGAAACCTGGCAGATTTTGACCCTTAGCAAATGCCATGGACAGAGTCTGCAGGTCTCCTTGGCAATGACCTCATTGGGCTGAGACCTGCTGAACTCAGAGGCACCCATAAAGGTCACTCTGACCATGATCAACAGCATCATTCTGTTGTACCAACCAACAGACAAGTTCTTGAAACCTCTCTCCCACATCACAGCCTGGTTGATGGGCGGCTGACTGGCTGAGTAGTCCAGAAGATATTCTTATTTTGGGAAGTTGCAAAGAAAGTCCCCTCATCTGGAAAGTTACTTTTCATGTTGAACAACAGTTTTTTAAATATGGAAAGTGGCTGTTTGGGCCTCATGGGTAACAAAGAGCATTTCCAGAGGTACCTTATGTAGAATCTGTACTGAACTAATTGTTCCTTTATTTGCTTTGAGAGGATGTTGCCATGTAGCCCAGACTAGCCTAGAACTTGGGGATCTCCTCTTGTTTCAGCCTCCTGCATGCTGGGATTTCAGTGTGCACCACCGTATCTGGTTCCCCATTTGATTTTTATGCAGATGTAAGACAGAATCTGAAATCCTGAAAGAAAAAGATGTTGGGTGGGGAGTGAGACACAGAGAGGAGAGAGAGAGATTGACAGGCCGAAGGTGTGGGGAGAGGAAGGGAGAGAGAGAAAGCCACTGAACTAGCCACTAAGAACACTGTTGAGAACACAGCCTAGGACCAACAGACCACGACAGTCAGCACCCCAGGACTCAGGAGAGTGGTGATGTGTGTGTCCTGCTCTTCCAGGGATCCTCCTTCTGCCCCATCTTGAGCTGGGAAGTGCTGGGCTGGGGGCCAGTAAAACACTCTGGCTCTGATAGCGGACTCTGTTTTAACTGGTATTATCTCGTCAGAAGCTTTACTCAGCCAATTGGCAGCACCCCAACCCGGCCACCAGCCCATGCCCCAGCTACAGGCATGCAGGGCTCTGCCCAAATCTTCCATCTGTATACCCAGCCAGTGTGTTCCCCATTTTGAGCCTCTTCCGTACTAAGTCCTCTAGAACACCCCACCCATCCAGGTTTGGCCCTAGAAAGGACATCCAATAGGCCAACTGTCGGCTCTATCCCTGGGAACTTGGGTGCCAACAGGGGCTAAGGCAGATAATAAATTTAGGTGTCTGACTGGAGGCTGCCCCAGTGAGGGCTGTGGCCCAAAGCCTGTTTTCTGACAGGAGAGACACTTCAAGCCTGTCAAGTCGAAGACTCCGAGGCCTGTTCTTTGTCTGTCACCATCACCTCCTAAGACAAGCCTCTGATGGGGACAGACCTCACATATATTACACTCCAAATTAAACTATTAACGTGCCCCACTCAGAACCCAAACACAGGACCGGCCTGTCCATCAAGGTGACAGAGCCCTCTCTGCTTTATTGTTTCTTACCTGAAAAATTACTGCAGAGTGTAAACATGGCATAAAACTCTTGGAGACCGGTTAAAGCTAGAACAGCTTGTAAACATCAGAAAGGAGCTTCAGTGATTTCTCACACAGAGGTCTGGGGCCAGGAGGGAGGTGGTGTCTGTTGGGACATTGGTTGGAGGCAGAAGTCCAGATTCTATCTTAGAGGCTATAGACGCTGCTGTTCTTCAGCTCTTGGGTCTGAAAGAAAAGTATCCAGGGTGGAGCCCATGGTCCTGGAGGAGAATGAGACCAGTGTAGTCTGCTTTTCCCACCGAGCTGGGAGTCTTGCCAACACCTCCTGAGACTGGAAGGGCAGAGCCAACATAGATTGGGCATCAATAGGACATCTGGTCTTGACAGTATCCTTGTAGTGACAGTTTGTTTATGTTTTAACAAATAAAGCTTGCCTGAAGATCAGCATGCGGAGCTAAGCCTCAAGAGTCTAGGGAGTGGTGGCACACACCTTTAATCCCAGAACTAGGGAGACAGAGGCAGAGGGATCTCTGTGAGTTCAAAACCATTCTGGGCTCCACGGGATTGAATCTGTCTAAAAGAGAAACAGAGCTCACACAAAGGTGATCCCAGCACTTGGGATCCCACGCCTTCAATCCCAGCACTAGGGGCTGGAGACAGGAGTGATGTGGCTGGGTGGAGAGAGGACTATAAGGCGGAGGAGACGGGAGCTCAGTGCAGTCTGAGGTTTGGCAGGATCGCCCCTTGGGTCTGAGCACTGCTAGAGGTCAAAGATCTCCCTAGTAGCTGACTGCTCTGCTTCTCTGATCTCCCAGCTTCCATCCCTAGCATCTGACTCTGAGCTTTTATTATTAAGACCAATTAGAATTCATGCTACGCATCCTTTTATTTGATTCAAGCATACTTAGAGCCAGTAGTGCTCCGGGCTTCTAGTTACCACTCCTCAGGTCCCTCTCTGCCAGGCCAGTTGGGTCTGATTTCCCATCACTTCCAAGGGAAGAAAACCTGCCTGCATTCGAGTTCCCAGGGTAGTGTGTGGGACAGACCTCAGGTGGCTCATGCCAGGCAGTGGGAAAGACACTGTAGCCTGTCTCTAACTAAAAAACAGCAGACAAATACAAACTGAGGAGCATTCTATAAAGTACTGACGTGTCCCCAAGACTATTACTGCTATTATTACTTTTTTAAGAGGGACGCCCCATCGACCTTCATAGCCTGGAGGATATGGGGTGTCTGAATGTCGCGTGGGGTCCTGGGACAGAAAAGGACAGCAGAAAGAAGCCAGTGGCACTCGGTTCCTGCCATGGTGAGACATGCATGGAGGTGTCACATGTAAACGTGAGGGTGACTGTGGGCTTGGGGACTCTGCACCCCTAATCTGAAACCATTCTAAGAGTGGAAAGTGTTCTTGAAACGGGGGGAAGTGTGGAATGGATTGCTCCGTCAGCAGTAAGTCTCTGTCCTATTCATGTTCACACTAAGCCCTAAGAATGAAGAGCTGGGGCAGGTGCCCTCCGATTTCTCACCGCCTCAGGGATTCTGAGGTAGGGCCTGCAAAATGCTTACATCACTCCACTAGGGGGAGCTATACACAACAAATTGCTTCATGAGGGCAAAGTTGGCTTCGGGAGAATGTCACTAACAAACGCCTTTCTTGGATTCCGTGGGTGTCATAGCAGGGCTTCGTCAAAGCACGGCAGCTACCTGAATGTAACACACTGGGAGTGTGGAAG
>LOEQ01000688.1:211784-221834 GCA_001685075.1 Bramus lutescens | reverse complement strand
GACTCTTCTTTCTCCAGCCCCCCGCCCCACCTCCCCAGGGTTACAGAACGGCAGAATTCCCAGGCAGCCTAGGGCTCTGTGGGGGTTGAGTTTCATCAGGGACCCAGGTATGCACAGCTGCAGCCACCCTGTCCTGGTGCCCACTCCTAAGGCTGAGCTGCTGGTTGGCTGTGGCCATCGAGCCTCCTTTCAGTGATTGTGATGATGCTAAATGCGTAAAGACTGCTTTCCCGGAAAACTGCTGACATGCTTGTCTCGGAAAGGGAGGGTTGGTGAGAGACGCCTGATGGCTCAGACCTTAATCAATCTCTACTCTCGCAGCTAAAATAGTTGTGATTTATGAAATTCTGCAAATCGGATCTCTGCTGCCCATGCATTCCGAGCAGCTAAGAGGCACGCTCACTGGATACCCTGCCTGGCATGGTGTATCCACCTCCTCCCGCCTTCCCTGATTTTTCCTGTTTTCCCTGGTCCCTCAGTCTCTGGGTTCATTCTGCGTCTCCCCTAGGGTCTGCTACACCCTCGCCTTCAGACTTCAAGGGACCTACCTGCCTCATCACCTTCACCGTCCAGCAGACTCTCGGGCGGTGACACAGAATCATACAGCTAAGTAGACTCTGGGCCTGACCCCTAGCCTGGGGTCATTCTTTATGCTCAATGAGATTTCAACTGAGGGGGAAAAGCCATTCTCTCTGACTCCATTTTTGGAGGACAAACATATTTGTATTGGTGTGTTGGTCAGAAATTGACGGGCAACACCAGCTTCTCTCCGGCATCAGCATGTTCCGTAAGACAGTGCGCATGCGTGGACGCAGGAGCATGCTGCGTGTTGTACACATGCAGAGGCCAGAGGTCAAGTTCAGGGGTCTTCCTCTACGTTCTCTGCCTCACTTTTTGAGACAGGGTCTCTCACTGAACCTGGAGCTTGTCGAATTGCCAGCGTGCTCCAGGGATCCTTCTCTCTCCCTTCCAAGTGAGCCGCTTCTCCCGGCGCTTTAACATGGGTGCTGGGAATATGGACTCAGATCCTTATACTTGCAGGTCGAGTACCCAGTTGAGCCATCTTCCCGGCCCATTGATGTGTTTTATTTGAAAGGTAGGCACAGTCACAGAGAAATGGATGAAAGACTGGAGACATGCCTTTTCACACGTTACATGCTCATGACAAGTGCTGACTTTCGGGTAAATCCAAGGCACACGGTGAGGGGACAAATTTGCTTTTGTCAGAATATAAGTATAAAGCCAGTTCTGGCCACAGAACTGATGAGGGGCCTGCTGGTGAGAAAACCAACTTGACCGTCTTTCTGGGAAGTAAAAAGAAAGTTCTAATGGTTCTTTTTGTCACAGTGCACCAGAGTTCCAATAAAATCTTCAGAGATTGTCCCCAAGGAAGTAAGCTTCTGCCTCAAGATTTGCACATAAGACCAGACACTGAGTTTAGCATTCAAAGCTTGGAATTATCCACACGAGTTAAATAAATTATGGTAAGAAGGTGTGTAGCTACAGTGTCAGGGACAAATATTAACTGATATGAAGAAATATTCCAAACATACCAAACAGAGGGGACCCGTGGGGATAGCTCAGTGGATATGGGCACTTGCTGAGGAAGCCTGCCGATCTTAGTTCCAGCCCTGAAACCCATGTTCACACTTGTGTGAGATTGTCCTGATTACCATAATTGATTTGAGAAGACGCATCTTAATTGTAGGTGGGGCCATTCCCTGGTATTTATAAGTAGAGAAGGGACACTAAGAAGCACACGTGAATTGCTTGCTTCTTCCTTGTGCCCAGCCACTTCAGGCCCCCATTGCCTTGACTTCCTGCCACGACAGACTGATCTTGCGTGCTTTGAACTGTGAACTGGGATAAACTCCTTCTCCCTAAAATTGCTTTTGTTGAGGTGTTTTATCTCAGCAGTAGGAAAGTAACTAAGATGCAGACAAAACAAAACAAAACAAAACCAAACCCAAAAAACAGAATCTTAGCTTTCTACACACGAGTTCCTTACAGTATTGCTCACAACAGTCCAGAGGCGGGAGCAGCCCAGCGCCCGTCAGTGTGTGAATGAGACAACACGGTCTACCATCCACACAGAACATCTCTCTTGGCTCTGAGAATGAAGGGCATTTTGACACCTGCTACAACACAAGCGAACACTGAGGGCGTGGTGAAGAGGGGAATAAGCTGGCCACAAAAGGACAAAGGACACAGGATCCGTCAACAAGAGGTCCCTGGAGCCTCCAGATACAGAGGCTGAAAGAAGAATGATGGCCCAGGTGCTAGGGAGAGGGTGATGGAGCCTGGTGCCCAGGCTCTAGGAGAGGGTGATGGAGCCTGGTGTCCAGGCTGTAGGGAGAGGGTGACGGAGCCTGGTGTACAGGCTGTAGGGAGAGGGTGATGGAGCCTGGTGTCCAGGCTCTAGGAGAGGATGACGGAGCCTGGTGTACAGACTCTAGGGAGAGGGTGATGGAGCCTGGTGTCCAGGCTCTAGGGAGAGGTGATGGACACAGTTTCTAGTGGGGTTAGAGCCTCAGGAAGGAAGGAAATTGCTCTGGCGTTGAATGGTGGTGAGGGTTTCACAACATGAATTAGCTGAGTACCCTCAGCTGTGCATTTGAAACGGTTAGACGCATCAGCCTCATGCTACCTATCTTCCCAGAACAAAAATCTCCAGTAATGGTTTAATTGAAACAAAACCCAAGCACAGGCACATGGCTGACACATTTCAGACCCAGATTTATCTGCATCCTGGAAGGGATTCCGTTACCAAAGCAGGACACCTGGTTATGAGCACAGCGATGTTTCTGGGTCAGATTTCTCAGCTCTTGGAGGCCCTGTCATCATCCATCTGTGTGGAGGAAGAAAGGGCACACACCACAGCTTGCTGTGAAGGTCAAAAACCAGGCTGTACATGCAACATGCTGAGCCCGGGAGGCTGCAGCTCCCACTGTACAGCTGTTCTCGCTGCGTTCCATGGCCCATCTGACCCCTGGACATGTGGACTCCAGGCCCCATGGCCTCAGTCTGGCAAGCAGGTAAAAGTCCGCATCTGTGAACTCAGGTCTTAGGGGAAACCAGGGAGATGATTCTAGCATGTGCTTCTCACCTGTCAAAATAGGATTAAGATGGAGGCCCACAGGCCAGCAGCTGCAAGCATCTCCACAACGTGCTGAGCTAAAGCTGACGAAGCAGAATTCCCGTGTGTGAGAAACTTGGGAGCATCTGTTGTCAGTGTTGGGGAAGGCCTGTCCCAAACTCCCCGGCAGAGCGAGAAACATAAGAATGAGTGTGGATGACATGGAGCCTGAATGTAGAGACCCTTGAATGGGACTGCGCTGGGGTCCCTCGAGACTCACACGATTGCTTGGACATCTATGCAGCTCTGGGGTCCACCTAATAGGTTCAGCCTGGCTGGCCCGGAATCTGACTTTAAATCTAGGTTCATCTAACACAGGCCAACACAGATGCCTGGTGGATGCTGGTGAGCAGAACACTGCCCCAGATCCAAGTCAGAGGATATTTTGCCGGAGGGGACACAGCCTCCATTAGCCAGAGGGGAGTAAGGCTCCCAAGGACTCCACAGCGTGGATCGGCCAATAGGATGCCGAGGAAGGAGGCTCTCATGAGGCTTCTGTGGGACAGTGGAGTTTCTGCCACTCTGGGCCCAGCCTGAGCACCAGCATCTGACAATACCCATGCTGGGTTGGAGCCTCTCTCTCCACCGGGCTTGCTGAGATTATTAACTAACCCATCTACGTTATATTTCCCCTGCTTAGGGTGACCAGTGAGGATCCTGAGGGCCACAGATAATCTAAGACCTTCTCGCTCCTCCTGAGTGATGAAGCTTCAGAAAGAGTCCTGGGAAGGCTCTGGCAGATGACCCAGAATAGCCACACAGTGTAGACACCCTCCTCATTGGCTTCCTCTAGCAACGTTGGCGTGCCCAGGCTCAGCCGAGACACTTCTGCCCTCTCCTGGCTGAGATGGGTATTACAGGGAAGGATTAATGAGAAAAGTTGCCTGAAGGAACTGGGGGCAGAGAGCCTCCAGGAGTCTCAGCGTCTTTACCAGGTCTGACAAGGTCCTACTCTGAGGCATTAAGGAGAAACTTGGGGAAGCTTATTGGGTCCCAGTACCAGAAAAGGGAACTAGCGTAACCTACAGGGCCAGGATTCTCCGTGTCACTTACAGGCCCATTTTCTTATGAATGGCAAGATGGGAAACATCATTTTCTAGTTGGGGAAACTGAGGCATAGTAGAACAGGTGCCTTTGTGGGTTCTGGATCGGAGCTCTGGGGCGCGTGACAGGCTTGGCGAGGAGTGAGAATAACAATAGCAATAGGCCAGGGATGAAGCCATCCCTGGGGCTGCTGCAGTTAGGGGCCATGTTCCATACCATCCGGCAGCACAGGCCTAGGGTGCCCTGGGCAGGATCTAGCCAACTCTGGAGCCCTTATCATGAAGACCAAATGACACATAAAACATGCAGATTCTAGGGTTCACTGTGGGCTTATGGATGGCAGAGCCGACCTCCATGGAGTTCACTGTAGGCCATGCAGAACCTCCACTTGATCAAGACAGAGCCCATACGAGTCATCCACCGGCACATTAGAACACAGGGCCCACACTGCGCATGGCTATCCGTCCCTCCTCTGTGGACAAAACTGGTTTTAATTCGAGGTTTCCCTGACTGGGTAGCTGCTAGGAGAGGCATGGGGCCTACATGTGTTGCTCATCAATGAGTTCTCAAAATCCAGGATCCATTATGTTCATGAAGCTTACTTCTGGAGCTGCCAAGTACACACTGCCTTGCTACCCTCGACCTTCTGGAAGTCCCAGAGTTCTGAGCATCCTGTATCCTGCGAAGGGAAGTGTTGAGGACCCGTTCCTACTGGCCCTTGGATTTCTATACTATCAAAACATCTGGGCCAGAGTCCAGTCTCACTGGGACACCCTCACATGATCCAGGACCAAACCCCAAACCCCAGTGTCCCAGAGTAATGTGAGGCCCATATGGCCTCCCAGCACACAGAATCCAGGAGATTTAATTGAAATTATTTCTTCTCTCACAGTTCTGGGACTAGATTCCCAAGGCTTCATGTCTCTAGCACCGAGATTCACCTGTAGCCTGAAAGACGTTTCTAGCAGACCCCTAAATGTCAGTTTCTACTACCATTCTGCTGGGAGTAGGGTGGAGTCTTTATGGAGAACGATTAAAAGCCAGCTTGGAAGGAAAGGTCCTGTCTCACTGGATCCCGGCTGAACCAGGATACAGGGATGATGTCCCTGGGATGGATCTCCAGGGTGAGTCAGCCAACTTCATGAAGCCGCCTGCAGTCAGCTTGGATCTACTCCAGACCTCCCCTCCTTGATCAGCCCATGAGGCTCATTCTTGCCCTGGTCTGGAAGGTGACTTGTGTGAACACTGCCCGTGTCTGATTTGCCTTTCCTGACCCCTCCTTCTTGGGCAACAGGGATGACATTATGAGGACCAAAGAGACCCAGACGACGTCCCTTATTTATGGGCAGTTGGGGGGGGAGGGCTGGACGGGACCAGGCCTCTAGTGTTTCCCTTTGTTCTTCCTCAGCTGTCAAAGACACCGTCTTGCATAGGATGTGTGTAGCTCCTGTAGAAGTTTCCGGCACACACTGGGACGAACCAGTGTCGTGTGTGTGTGTGGGGGGAGAGTCCTGCCCCAGGCCACCTGAAGCCAAAGCTGGCAGAATGGAGCTCCTAAGGTGTCAGGCATAAGGCAGGCAGCTCACACTGAGCCCAAGGAAGAACTGATATGAGAACATCAATGCCAGTCACTGAGATGCCCACAGTCTGAACTCCTGATGTGTTCTGAAGTGGATGGTGTCTCATGGGGAAAGGTGGGATGGGATGAGAATTCACTGTGGGCACTGAGGGCGAGATGACCAAACAGGCCCTGCTCCCGAGTCCCCCGTTGTCCATTCAGTCTCCCTCATAGATGGGGGGGGGTCAGAGAACCAACGCACGCGTATGGAGGAAGCCATGCCAAGAAGGCCTCAAGCAGTTAGACTATTACCTTATGAAGTGTTCTGGACAGCGGCCAGGAGACAGCTTAGCCGGGTAACAGGGCTTGCTGGCTTCTCGCTTGCTGATGACCTGAGTTCCACTCCTAGGACTTACGTGATAGAAAGAGAAAATAGGCGCCCAGAAGCTGTTCTCTGGTCTCCACAGGCACTGTAGATGTCTGTGGGTGCAGGTACACATTCATATGTGTGCGATAATAAGCCAGAAGTTACTGTTGGATGTCTCCCTCATTCATTCTCTGCCTGATATACTAAGGCATGGTCTCTAGGCCAGCTAGTCGCTTTGCACTGGGATCCCCTGTTTCTGCCTCCTGAGTTCATGAGGTTCCAGGTAGGCCACCGTGCTTCCTCCTCATTTACCTAGGTGCTGGGGATCAGAACCCAGGTCCTCATCCTTGCCTGTCAAGTGCTTTACCCACCGAGCCATTTTCCTAGTCTCTGAATTCTCCACTTTAAAGTAGCTAACTGGGCTGGGTTTGGTGACACATTTGTAATCTCAGCACTTAGCAGGTAAGACGTCAAAGGATCAGGGCTTTCAAGGTCATCCTTAGCTCTATGGTAAATTCAAGCCCAGCCTGGACTACAGGAAACTCTGTTCAAAACAAATACAAACCAAACAAAAAAGCCCCAGCAACAACAACAACAACAACATACACATGAAATGTTGAACCTGGGCTGGAGGTAATGCGTCTCGAATGGAGGAGGGCTGGGCTCCATCCCCATCACCAGATGGTAAAGAAGTGAACTTTTTGACTCTTTTATCTGTGCCGCTGAACAGCAAAGCCACCCCTCAGTGGCTGATCTGGTGAGATCTCAAGTCACAGGGCTGTGGAAAGACAACTCATGGATGTGGGGTCAGGGCAGAGCCCAGCTTCCTTAGCCCCAGACAAGGAGGTGGCCACAGTCCAAGCCTTGAACTGGTTCAGACACACATGACCTTGGAAGCAGCCTGCGCCTTGCCTTGCGTGAACTGTTCCTGGTGGGTGTGACAGCAGAGCTGTGTTTGTATTTAAAGCATGCAAAAGAGTTGCTCAGAAATGCAGTGGGAATGGATGAGGTCATAGGAACCCAAGATTTGGCCACAAGTAACCTGGGTGGGCTGGGGGCGGGAGCTGCAGAGAATGGTGATGGCCGCGTGTGTTCCATGTGTGGGTGTTTAATGTTTCCAGAACACGATAAGGCAGGAAGCAGTGAGCACCACACACAAGGGCTCAGAGGTTCCTCCTGGACCCAGGTCAACTCCAGGCTCCCGAGCGACCATGGAGGCACATCCATCTATTTGTGAGGATTTTTTTAAACAACCCCGGGCATCATTCTTGGGATTTGTTTTTGGGAACCACATTCCTGCAGCCCAGAGCGTCAGAATCATCCCTTTCACAGTGATCTGCTGTCCCTATCACGGCTTCAGTGGCCTGCACAGCCTGGTTCATCCTCATGATTGCACCAGCAAGAATAGAACCTCGGAGAGAAACACAAGACCAGGGGACTCGAGCCTCCCAGGACTAGAAAACCAAATGTTTCTCCTGAGACCTGGAATTTTCCACAGGCATATTTGTCTTCCCAGGTGACTCAGCCACATCCTCATCGCTCTCGATGACAGACGTCCTCTTCGGGAACAGGAGGAAGGGGCGGCTCTTTGCTTTATCATGAACTTTTCCACTGTGGCCCAGGGGCCCTTAGGCCCCTGCTCACCACTCCCCCCAGACTTCCTGTGGGAGCCCACATTGAACTTCACCACAAATTTCTGAGATGGCAGCTCTCAGAGACCATTTCCATACCTTCATCGTGCCTAGAAAGGGAAGGACAGGGATGTGTTGCACACACAGAGCTGAGACCTGCATCTCTTTCCCCGCATCAGAACCATGGTCCAGCTTCAGCCTCATGAAATTCCCAAACTCACCTCACCCGGTGCCCCAGCTGCCATGCTGAGCCCTGGGGAAATGTCCGGTGCCCTCAGAGGGCGGGAGGTGTCACTCAAGACAAGAATGGTGGTTTTCTAAGTGCTTCTGCTGTGACTTTCATGACAGATCATGGTGGCCTCCCAACACCTCCATTTTCCTGAGTAGGACCAGGGCTCTGAGTAATAGCAGAGGCCCATGTGTAAAGTCTGAACTTCAGCCAGCCCAAACCAGTCCAGTTAGACCAGAGAAGCCCCTGGGACACTGCTAGCCTAACAGAAGGGCAGGGGTGGGAATCACAGATGCCTCACATGGAGGTGTTAGGGGTCATCTTCCCGCTCAAGGCTATCATCCCTACACCCTGGCCCAGAGATTCCCACATCTGGACCCCAAGAACCCCACACTTTGATCTCAGGAACCCCCATATACTCATTCCTCACTACTCTGCATCTTGAACCTGTGAAATCTCCCCCATCCTTACATGCCAGGGACCCCTACACTACTGCATGGATCACAGACCGTGGTACCCAGGAAATCCCCCAGGTCCTAGCTAGTGTCAGAGCTGAAGAACGGACTGGAGAGCTCAGATCAGAGCCTTATTTCTGTACAGAGCCACACTTTTACCTGGGCTCCCAGTTGCTGAGCAGAGTAGGGGCTGTCTACAGTGTCCCCAGACATCAGACATAATGGCTCTGAAACTTCCTGGTACAAAATAAAACTCCAGGGCAACACCAGTCCCTCCATGCCCAACATAGCCAGACAGCCACAGGGACTGCCATCTCCCTATGGAGACAAACACCATGCCTAGATACTGTGTTTTCACGCTTGGTGTGAGTAGTTCTGCTCACAGTGAAAATAAAATGGAGGCACAAATGTCTCCACTGTCTGTGCTCCGGTAGCACACTAGGAAGGAGGGGCCTGTGAAGTCTCTGCTTGTGGCTGTTAGGAAAAAATCCTGAGGGGCGGCTCCTCTGGCACAAAGAAATCCAATTAGGTCAGATCAAACCAAATTAAAATGCCCATTGTTTGATTAAGTACGGCACTCTCGGGTGGCCAAGCACATGGCGGGGAGACAGGACAGCGGGGAGCACATGCAAACCTGGAACCATGTGTTTCCTCCTCTGGGAACCCACTTAAATACCCTGTGGGACTGGTCCTGACCCTCCCCCAGGAAGGGGTCATGACCTAGCATGCTGGGATTTGGAGTCCAGACTAATGCAACTCCCAGGCCATGGGGGCTGGGATGGATGCCAGGGGCTGGGGTTACACTCCAGACTTAACATGACATACAAGGATTGATCCCTGGGTCTCAGGGCTGCAGAGCGAGGGCTCTGCACTGAACTACATTCCCAACCTTCGTTTTACGTCTTATTCAGAGTGTCCAGTTTGGTATTTAATTTATAATCCTTCTGCCACAGCCTACCAGGTCGCTGGTATTTTAGGGCTGGGCCACCAGGACTGGTGTGAAGTTAACCTTGATATCTTTTATTTCAATCTAACAGTCATAAAAGCACGACTTCAATATGGAAGCAATATGTGGGATGGCAGATATTCTACTCCTTTTAGCTTCTGCATCTTCAAAATAGGTTTGTATTTTATATCCACTGCCCGTGGTCAATTCAGGTACTGAATTTTTATCATAAATACTGGATTGAGAGCTGGCAAGACTGTTCAGGGGGTTAAGGCAATTGCTGCCAAGCCTGACTACCTGAGTTCAATCCCTAGGACTCACATGGTGGAAGGAGAGAGCCAACTCCCACAAATTTTTCTCTGACCTCCACATGTGCACTGTGGCATGTACAAGCCTCTCACTAGACAGACAGACAGACAGACAGATAGATAATAGATAGATAGATAGATGACAGACTAGATAGATAGACAGACAGATAGATGATAGACTAGATAGATAGATAGATGACAGACTAGATAGATAGACAGACAGATAGATGATAGACTAGATAGATAGATAGATAATAGATAGATAGATGATGGATAGACGATAGACTAGATAGATAGAGACGACAGACTAGATAGATAGGTAGATAGATAGATAATAGATAGATAGATGATAGATAGATAGATAATAGATAGATAG
>LOEQ01000688.1:153267-193067 GCA_001685075.1 Bramus lutescens | reverse complement strand
AGGGGGAAAGGCAGAGCCGCCGCGCCAGAGCGAGAGGGAAGATGGGAGAGGGTTGGGGCACAGGACTGCATGTGGGGAGCCGCTCGGGCTGCCGGCCTGAGTAAGGGGCCGCAAGCATACGCGGTCGCAAGCCCCTGGTGTGATCAGGAACAGGTTCACCTGCAGCGGCGACGGTTGCTAAGTCAGAGGAAAACGTGAAGCACAAAAGTTGCTCACGTGCGACAGGCTTTGTTCCTCCTAGGAGGGCGGATGACTGGGTCCCTGCGGCCCGGCACATCCACGCCTCTCACGCGCGTCTCCGAGAACGCCAGCGAGGATTCGGGCCGTTTTGGTGCCTCTTTGGCAGCTTGGCTCCAAACCCGGGACCCCGAGGCAGGGTACCTCCTTCACGGTGAGAGGTCAGCATCCGTAGATGTACGGAAGTGTGAGATAGAGACACACAGTTGCACCGGGCAGCTTGCTGGGCCCCAGGCTCAGAGCCCTAGGTTTAGCGTGATGAGACAAGGCCATGGGTATTTCTGTCTAGAGGCGTTGAAACCACGGTGGTTTATTCGTAATGGAACCAGTTCTCCATTTCTAGTTTTTACTAAACTAGAAAAATCCAACGCAGGTGTCTAGTCAACTGCTGTTAGGCGGCTGGGGCAGGTGGATGGCAGGGGAGGGAGCACCTGGGGTTTAGCAGAATTATTTATAAATCTTAGCTGTGGTAATGGGGACAGCAGGGGCTGTTTGCTGAGCCTCACATTTACTGGCTGGAGGCTTTGCGAGAGCAGTCCCGGTCAGCTTTTTAAAGTCCCCTGGCACAGAGGAGCAGGCTGAGGACCAGGATGTTTGGAGTGCCTAGAATGATATGGGGGATGCTGGAGATTTGTACCCTTGGTCAGCCACTCTCTTAAGAAGAGAGGAAAGCGGGCCAGAGAAAGTTACCAGAAGAGCGCTATATCAAGGACCAAAGGAGAACGAATACCTTGTGCTGCAAAGAGCACAGGACCATGTGAAAGACCAAGGGTCTCTCTTGGTTGGGCCACCTTGATTTGTCTGCCCACTAGAAAAGGCCACCAGGTACTACCTGGAAAATTCTTCCTGGATGATCTAATTGTGGTTCATTGGGTGTGGCCTCTGAAGCAGATGTGGACAAGTCCCAACCAGAACCTTCCCCAGTACTGCAGAGGGGCCAGGCAGGCAAAAGAAAGGCTCGTGACTGGGCAAAGAGAGGGGAAGGGCAGACTTGTGAATGGGTCCAGCACCTGATGCCTGTACAGCCCCTGGTATGAGGAACTCTATGCAGCGGTTTGAACTCTATGCCTGCCTGCCTTCCAGACAGGCATGTTTTCTCAATCCGCTGATAACTGAAGTTTGGGACCGGGTGTTGTAACTGTGAGGCTTCTATTACAGAAGTCGCCTGGCTTAACGTATTTCCCACGTGGAGACTGCTGCACCGTATGAATTTATACCTAAACTGGAACGGGTTGAGCTCCTAAACTTTCCCCGGTGGGTCCACTTCAGGATGAAACATTTGAAACACAGAAGGGCCAATGCTAAGTCTGGCTTTTCGACAGAAAGGAGGGGACACCCCTGCTTCCTCTGGAGATACGCTCAATAGCTTGTGAAGTACAGAGACCAAGTACTTTCTTCCTGATCCCTGTGACCGCTGGAAGAGAGTGTGGGTTAGTTCTCAGAAGCTCAACACCAAACTTGTTCTGGGATTCCGGTGAAAGTCTGGCCTTGGTGAGGTCTTGATAAACATGAGGGACAGGGAGGCACACCCCTAGTCCTCAGTCAATGTGAGTAATTGGACAGGCCCTAGGGGATTGTGTCCCCATGTGACAGGTGGCCAGAGTTCTGCACTACCAGTGAAGCCTGGAAGCCATGCTGGAGTAGGGGAAATGGGCCATCATGCCGGACCTGGGTTGCATCATCTTGTGGGTCACTGCAGAGGCAGCAGCTAGACCAGGGAGGTCTGGGCTCTTCCTCCCCTCTGCTTCCAAACCTGCTGCTGTCAGATGGAGGCCCTCTGGTTTTCCCCAACACAGGTGTCATGACCTCATTTTTGTTAGCATTGCAAAGAATTAGAATCAACTGAGCTTCACGGCCCACACCTTTAATCCCAGCACTCAGGTGGCAGAGGCAGTCAAAGCTTTGTGAGTTCAAGGCCAGCCTGGTCTACATAGTGAGTTCTAGGATACCCAGAGCTACATAGTGAGACCCTGTCTTGAAAATACAAAAACAAAGAAAAAAGAATTAGAATCCTGGACCACATCTGTAGATGAGGGTGATGCTTTCTCAAACTGCATGCCTTTTATAAAGCTACTCACAGCCGGGCAGTGGTGGCACATGACTCAGGAGGCAGAGGCAAAGCAAGCTACTTCTGTCCCCCCCGTGTCAGGTGAGCTGAGGGATAACAAATGAGGCATGTGGACCTTCTTGGAGTCTGGGAGTAACTGTGCCTCAGAGGTTGGGGTTACTGACCCCAGTACTGTAGATCTGTTTCCCATGAGCCTAGTGGCAGCTTGGCCCATTTGTGCAGAGGGCTGAATCCTTCACCTCACACCGCATTGCAGGAGGAAACTGTGAACCAGAGAGGCTTCTGACTTGCCAAAGTGAGGAGCACTTGCCTGCCTTGGTTAGCAAGGCTTCCATTCCTCTCTGTAGCATGGTGCCTGGCAGGGTTCTCTGCATGTTCCAGGATCCCCAGATACAGACAGGGTGGGAAAACCTACCTAGGTTGAGACCGCAGACCTTCTGTGTGGGACAGGTCATTCTGGTGTCTTGTTCTTAGGCTCCCTGTTAATTAGTCTGCAGCAGCTTCTATGAAAAGCAGCTGGTTCCTGATCTTTTACCTGCATGTGGCTACCAGGTGTGCAAATTAGGTGCTTTGGTAGCTGGCCCATATCCTGTCCCCATTGCCTGAGCCTCATCCTGAGGAAGTGAAAACGCACCCCACTGTGTATAAAAGGAGATACCCAGGAGAAATTAGGGGGCAGAGAAGAGTCCCAGGGTCACAAAGGGATAGCAGCTGACCAGGCTGTGGTGTCAGCAGGAGTGCCCAGGTGAAAGGTGGGCTTGGTTTGGTGGTGGCCCCAGAGCAGTTCAGTGCAGTAAGTAGATACCTGCCTTTGTCGTCTTCTCTTTCTGACCGGAGCTTCATGAGGGGTGTTGGGGTTGAGGGCGGAGGAGAAAGAAGAGAGGAGAAGAGAGAAGGCAGAAGGGAAGAGAAATGAATCGGGTCTGCTGGCTGTCAAGGTCTGAGGGTCTAGGATTTGGGTCTCAAAAGTGTCTCCAAAACAAGGAAAGAGTAATGCTTGACATCCCAGCTTTGGGGCTTTAAGATGTCCTAGGAACAGCCTGCAGAAACCCAGGTGGCAGGGACCCCGGGCAGAGAACCATTCTGAAATCCTGTCTTCCAAATTGCAGTGTGAGCTGAAGCCCTGGGGACTGCTCCAGCTGGGAGTTTAGAAAATGGATGGACAGAGGAAATAAGCTAGCAGGGAGGAGCATGCAGCCATGCAAACCAGGCCTTTTCTCACAGATGGGGCTGCCTCTGACCCCTGAATTCTCACTGCGTCTCTGAGGAGGAGGAGGAAGGCCACGACTGGTTTCTTTCAGAACTGAAGACATCATCAGTGAGATGCTCCGCCTGCAGCCCTGAAGACAGCGTGGGGGGGCTTGTAAGGGAATCTTGGACATCTGTGGCCTCCTAAGATCGTCCTCACGTAATACTTAAACCTGTGCACATGCCTGCCCTCCCCAGTGCTCAGGTGTGGAGTTGTCAGCTGACAGCAGGAGCCCCAGGGCCTCATCATACTGGCTAATCAGTTTGGCCTGATCCCAAGGGGCTAGGCTGCAGGGCTGTCTGGGTGGAGCCAGCCTGGCGGCCTAAGACACAGCACAAGCAAGGTCTGCTCATTAGAGAGTGAGCTGTGTGAAAGAGCCATGTTCCTGCTCCTCCCCACCTGAGCAGTGGTGGCTCAGTAAAACCTTCTCTGAAAGAAAGTTCCTCCGAGCCTCAGATCTTTTTCTTACCCACACACAGCAGCTCGAAATGGAAGCAGATGCAGGGCCGGGGCTGGCACACAGATGGTCTCCCCTCCAGCAGTCCCCTCTACCAACAGCTATTTACTGTGTGTGTGGGGGGGGGTAGTCACATGGCTGGAGTCCCAGTGTGAGATAGGCCTCTGTCACAGGATAGCTGTCAGGAGTACAGGGTGCTTCTGAAGGTAATGCTGGACCTGCCTCCCATATAATTGGAGTCGGTGGGGATGTATCCAGGATAACCAGGCAGCCCACATTTGTCATGGACACAAGGGTGTTGGATGTTCTGTGAAAGCCTCTTCCCTTACTTACAGCAACAGGTGAGCAAGTCCTAGCTCCATGTGTTTCATCCCATAGGAGCCTGGATCCTGCTGATCTGCAGCTACACACGGCTTGTGAGGAGCTCTTAAGGACTGTTTACATAGAGTTGCTGTGAGATCCTTGTAATGGGGACTGTATCCTGGGGGTGGATCCCTGAACCCTGGTGCCTAGCAGAGGTTCCACCCATAGAAGAGCAGTATCAGTACCAAAGGAACGGATTGACCTTGCATGAGGCAACGTTCTCCAGAGAAGGACAGGCAACCAGAAGGTATAAGGGGATTTACTACTAGGAACTGGCTCATGAGATTACGAAGCTAAACACGTACCAAGATTGTGAAGACAGTAATCTGGGGTGCCAGGTTCCCTAGACCTCTACCCTTACACACACAGCCAGGCCTTCCAGAGGGTGGTGCCTATAGACTCCATGGTGTCTCCTCCAGAAACCCCTCTCTGACATGCTCACAGTGACGTGTGACATATGCAAGGACATCTGCAGTCTAGCCAGACTGGCACTGAGGCTGCTCCAGCCATAGCATAATCTAGCAGATCCTAGGAAGAAACTTGGAAGCTGGCGGCTGGGACATAGCTCAGCAGCACAGTCCTCCTGACATCAGAATGGCAGCTGTAGGTGTGGACCCAAGGGTTGACATGTTTGCAATGACATCTTTCCCTTTTATTGGTGATGATGGTGGGGTGTGTGTTTGCGCTGTTGTTCATGTGTGTGCAGGTCTACATGGTGTACATGTGTGTGAAGCACTATCTGTCTTGTCTTTTGAGGCAGGGTCTCTCGTTGATTTGGCAGGTAGACTAAACTGACTGGCCAGTGAACCCCAGGGATATGCCTGTCTCCATCTCCTCAGTGCTGGGATTGCAAGCATTTCCCTGTGAAATTCAGCTTCAAAAAACGATCAAGCCGGGTGGTATTGGTGCACACCTTTAATTCCAGCACTTGGGAGGCAGAGGCAGGCGGATCTCTGTGAGTTTGAAGCGAGCCTGGTTTACAGAGCTAATTCCACAACAGCTGGGGCTACACAGAGAAACCCTGTCTCGAAAAACCAAAACCAAACAAACAAAAAAATCATGTGTTCCGGAGCTTGGGACTCGGGTGCTCAGGCCTGCGAGACAAACCCTTTACCAACTAAGTTTGGCCCTGTTTAAAACATTAGTTTTTATTCATATGGCTGTGTGCGTATATACCTTCTGTGTGCAAGTACCCATAGAGGCCAGAAAAGGGCATTGAACTTCCTGGAGCTGAGGTTATGGACAGTCGTACAACACCTATGGGTGCTGGGAACAGAACCCGAGTCCTTTAGGAAAGCAGCACTCTTCACTGCTGAGCCATCTTTGCCACCTCGCAGCCCTGCCCTTTTGTTGAGTGAGAGTCTCTAGCTGAGGTCGGCCTTGAACTTGTGATCCTTCTGTCTCCACCCCCTCCATATGCTGGTATGAGCAACACTTCTAATCCACTCTGTCACCCTACAGTGGAAAGGCAGCAAACATCAGAGCGTCACTTGTTAATGTTTAAAGAAGGATTTCAACCTGCTCATTTCAGTGTAGAATGTACATAAGTCTGATTTTAGATTGTGCTTCAAATATTTGCTGGTGTGCTCAGCTCGGGTTAAACCGCGGTGACGCTGGTGCTTCGGGACACCGACGTATAGAATGCTACAGTGGTGGCTTTCATTTTCAAGGAAGAAATCCCTCTGTTTCCTACTGTCCGCTGCGATCTGAGTTCCATTACATCCTATGGATACCCATCTGCCTGTCACCTGTGTCGTCCCCAGTGGCGGTGGAGGGACCACAGTGGGCACGAGGCCTCTCTGGTGACCTTGAGTTTGGCAGCTTTGAGTCTTTCCCCTCTGACTCTCCCTGTGCCCTAGGAGTCTGCTTTCTGTTTCAACCTCAAGTTCCAAGGCTGCCGTGCCGTATGGCTGTTCTCATCTGGTCCTACCCAGCTCCCCTTTGTCCTTCTGTCCTGTTCCACTGCATTTGAGAAAGTGATGACTCAGGCGGTAAAGAGCGCGGTGCCCAAACATGAGTCAGAACCCCACGATATATGTAAAAAGACAGGCATGGCGACACACACCTGTAATCTCTAATCTCACAGCAAGGGAAACAGGGACAGAAAGATCTCTAGGACTTGCTGGGCAACTAGCTTAGCCAGATCAGTGAGCTCCAGGTTTCACAAGAGTTCCTGTCATAAAAGATAAGGCAGTAAGATAGCTTAGCCCATGGAGACACTTGCCACCGTGTCTGATGACCTGAATTCAATCTCTAGGACGTACTTACTGGAAGGAAGAACTGACTTCAGCAAGTCGCCCTGTGACTGCCACAAGCAATCTGTGTGCACCCCCCATAAATAAATAATGCAATTTAAAAAATAGAAATTAACGGAGGAAGACACCCCGTGTTGGCCTCTGGCCTCTACATGAATGTGCACATATGTGCATAGACACACACGAATGTACAAGCTACTCTGCTGTCTCTGTGGGGCCTGGCTACACTGGCTGCCCAAGAAAGGTTTGACTCCCATGGCATGAACCGTCTCTGCCTCAGGCCCTGTCCTCCTACACCGTCTTTCTCTGGCAGGGACACCAGCTTGTAGAGAAAGTGTTGGCACAATGAGTAGTCCCCCCAGGCCTGATCGCTGGCACCGACTACACCAGGAATGTTTATGGTAGAATCTCTACTGCTCACAGCCTCAAATTAGAACTCCTGGCTCCTTGACAGTGCCAGCTTGCTAAAGTCAGCCTGGGCCCAGTGGTGGGTCACAGTGTCCTCCAGAAGATGGCTGTGTTGTACTCTATGGACTCTGGAACCGTGTGGTTCAGGTCTGAATTACTGATGGCTGACTCTCAGACAGTTCTGCTCCTATGGCGGAAGACAGCTCAGGCAGGCAAAGCCACCGAGTGCGGGTCAGGGCTCTCAGGGTGACTATAGGCCTCATCCATGTCTCAGCTCTGCTCACTGCTTGGTGGCCCCCATCTAATAGCTGTCTTCAGCATTTTCAGGCGTGGCCACACCTTCAAAGTCTGCTGGAATCCAGTCCCTGGGACCAGGGCAGGTGTGGCTCACTAGCGGCAGGCCTGTGGTCAGGAGCATGATATATGAATGAGGGGCTGGCCAGAGGCCACTCTGGGTCAGAGGAGGCTGATCCCAGTGCTGGACTGTGTGGTCACTGAATGTTCATGTAGGAATTTCAACAGATTAGGGAGCAGGTAAAGGTTTGCTAACAAGAAATTCTATTCACAGGATAAACCCAGCGGTGAGGCATTCTCTCAGCCTCCTCTTCTGCTTCTACCTGCTGTGCTGCCAAAGCCCTCCGCACCAGGCTGGAGATGCCCCAGCACGGCATGGGGGACAAGCATTTCCTTTCCCTCCCGAAGCACCTCTTTGCCAGTGCGTCCTCTGCCACAGACAGCGGCTGTGACACTCCACCCAGCAGCAGGGCATCCCCAGCCTCCTTGCGCTCCGCCCACAGCCCCCTGGACTCCTCCAGCCAACTCCTGCTCAAGCCCCAGGCTGAGAAGTGGGGTAGCCAGACAGCCCGTGAGGTGAAGTACACGTCCTCAGGGCCAAAGAACACGCTGTGTGGTTGGCGAGCCTTCACCCCCAAGTGCTTGCAGGTCTTCAACACCCCCAAGGGCTTCCTCTTCTTCTTGTGTGCAGCCTCCTTCCTTCAGGGCATGATCGTGAACGGCTTTATCAACACCGTCATCACCTCCATCGAGCAGCGCTTCAACCTGCACAGCTACCAAAGCGGGCTCATCGCCAGCTCCTACGACATCGCCGCCTGTTTCTGCCTCACCTTCGTCAGCTACTTTGGGGGCCAGGGGCACAAGCCACGCTGGCTGGGCTGGGGTGTGCTGGTCCTGGGCATTGGCTCCCTGGTGTTTGCACTTCCCCATTTCACCGCTGGCCACTATGAGGTGAAGATGGATGAGGAGGTGGGGACCGGGGCGTGTCTGGGCAACGGGAGTCATGTGGAGTGTACGGACTCCAGTCTGTCCAGCTACCAGCTGGTCTTCATGCTGGGCCAGCTACTGCATGGTGTGGGTGCCACACCTCTCTACACACTGGGTGTCACCTACCTGGATGAGAATGTCAAGTCAAACTATTCACCCATCTATATTGGTGAGTGGGGCTTTCCAAGAAATCAGGACGGGTAGGCAGAAGGGACCAAATTGTGACATTGGTGGGATGAAGTAGATACCTTCTAGGAGCCTGGCTAGATGATCTTATGCCCCTCCCTTGGTCATATGACCCAGGGACCCCTAACTTGAAGTGTCACAGCCAACGGGGTTTTATGAAAGACAGGGGAACAGATGCTAACTTTTCTAAGAAGCTCTGTAGGGACTTCAAGCCAGAAATCTCAGCTCAGGCCCATACTAGGCAGGGTCTGCTCAGGGACTCCCAAGTCCTCAGGCAGGGCTAGGGCAGATCTAGCTGGCACTGAGCCTTTGTGTGGTTTGGAAGGAGTCCTGTGCAAAGGTAAGTGGGGAGGAATCGAGCCTGGCTCCCTGTGTGTTCTGTGTATACTCTGAGCCCGGCCTCCGTAGGTGGTAAATCAGTGGTGAGAATTCAGGAATGCTGAGACTTTGAGGCAAAGCCACAAAGCAGCTCATAGTTTCTATATCGTGGCCTGTGCCCTTCAAGGCAACTTCGGGTAATGTAGCTAATCTCACTGTCTACCCAGGTGGCCTCGGGTTTTATACCCTCCCAACTCAGGCTCCTGTTGGGAGCAGATGCAACAGGGAGCCCAGCAATCATTGCAGGCTCCGCTCTTTCCTGCAAACAGCCTTCCCTTCCGGCTGTGCCCACTTATGCCCGCCTTTCCAGTTCCTCCTTCATGGACACTGCCCTCACCATGCAAAGCAGAGTCATGGCATATCTGCTTTCATATGAGCACAACGACGTCCAAAGTGCACTTCTGGGGACGTTTTAAGAGCCAATGACTGAATGTCATTCCCAGTTGCAGGCTGCACAGACGCACTCTGACCTAAAGGGGTTCACAGTGGAGCTGTAGTCACAGGAGCGTGGTGTGTGACAGCTGCACACTTCCTTTACCTTCTAGCCATCTTTTACACGGCGGCCATCCTTGGACCTGCGGCGGGCTACCTGATTGGAGGAGCCATGCTAAACATTTACACAGAACCGAGCCAACGGTGAGTAACTGGGTATATCTGCCTGCCTTCCTCAGCACCTGGGATGCTGTGGGCCCCAAAGGATAAGTCTGATATAAAATAGGAGGCTAGAGCAGGGAAAATCTGAGCTAATCTTGGCTACAGGGGCTGGGGGTATGCAGGGGTTTTGAGGACATAACCAGGGAAAGGTGAGAAGCATAGAGGGGGTGGGTTCAAGTTCACATGATTCTGAAGCCCTGACCGTGTATCTTCAAGCTCTTCTCTTAAAGTGACAGGCACTACATCTATATCTTTAGTATCTAATTCTTGTAAACATAATAGAGTGAGGAGTGAGAGGAATGGAGGGAGGCAGAACGGGGAGGCTGCAGTGGCCCTGCTGGCTACCGTTCAGCAAGGCTGTGCAGGTGGCCTGGTCCTGTGTCCTGTCACAGAAGGGCAGCTCTTGTTGAGTTTTCCTGGTGCCTGTGCTGGGTCTTGGGCACCACCCCACCTTGGGACTTTCTCTGCAGATGGAGCCAGCGAGGTCTCTAGTGCTCTGCTCCCTCACAATGCCGCCTCTAGCCCTGGGTTGATACTATGGGGCCAAGGGTGCTTGTTCTGTGCAGAGCCTGAGGTAGTTGGGTCAAGGCTTATGTCCCGGATCTGGATGTCTTGTGCCCCGTGGGCTCTGGATTCTGAGTCGCTCTGCACACGGGGGTGGGAGCATGAGCCAGGCATCAGGGCAGCTTCCTATTATACCAGCGCATAGGATTTACACTGCTGCCCTGGCCTTGCTGCCTAGTCCTTCATCATCCTTCCTCTGCCCCTTAGCCTGCCATCCCTGCTTCCCCTGCACCCTTCTCTTCCCAGGTATGAAATCCCACTGGCCAGTTGCTCCCTTCCCATGACTTTTTCTGGTCAGTTTGAGAGCCCCCCTCTCTCCTGCTATGCAGATGGCAGCTGAACACCTTAATGGTTCCTGTGTGGGTAGCTCAGTGAACTCCAGCTGAGCCCTCTGTCCCCTGAGCTCTGTGGCCCTGAGGATGACAGCTGGCTGGGGAGGGACACCAGCTGTTACTTGAAGCTCCTGTCCCTAATGGGCCTTACCCCCAGGGTCTCATTTTGAGGCCCAGATGCAGCTTCCCTGGGTCCAGCAGTCAGGATCTGAGGAGCTACTCTCTTAGGGAGTGGCCATTATCAGAGGGCCTCTCCAGTCTGAGGAGAACATGGGCCTCTGTTGCCCTCTTCACAGAGATTCTAGGGGGAGTGAGCAGGCTAACCCATGCATGTGCATGAAAGGATATGGGTGACCGTTCAGTAATCCAAGGACCATGGTTTCTCCCAACAGGACGGAGCTGACCCCTGACAGCCCACTGTGGGTTGGCGCTTGGTGGATTGGTTTCGTGGGAGCCGGGATCTTTGCCTTCCTCATCACCATCCCCATCCTTGGCTATCCCCGGCAGCTGCCAGGTGAGTTCTCTGCCCTGGTACACAGGTCCCAACCAGGAGGCAGGATATGTATTCTGTCCTGTCCTGTCCTGTCCCCTTCTCCCTGTCATTTCCACTAATGAGGAGTGGAATCTTTGAACGCGGTCTCCCCTCTATGTGGAGAACAAGGATGACAAAGCCAGCCTGCTATCCCTCCTGTGTCTCCACCAGAAATGACCCCTTCTCTTCCCTTCTCCCGGGCCCACAGGGCCCTCTACTCTCATATCTGCAATACTGTCCGACGACAACCTCGCCTTTCCTGGCCCTCACCCTCAGGCCTTAGATTGCAATGCTGCATACGTGTCCACATGCCACGTTCTCAGGTCCTGAGGGGGGTGGAGGAGCCGGTGTGGGGACAGCCTCCGTGGAATACGCGATGTCCTCTAGAAGCTGTAGCTGTCTGCCGACTCTGTCCCTGCAGGCTCCCAGCGCTACGTCGTTATGAGAACAACTGAGACCCAGCAGCTGAAAGACCACAGCCACAGAGCAGTGAGCAACCCGGCTTTCGGCAAGACTGTCAGAGACCTGCCCCTGTAAGAAGTGTGCGTGATGGGTCCCATGTGGGATCAGTACACACTCTATTCCACCCACAAGCCCCTTTTTGACCCACCAAGCACACTGAGACATGGGCAGCAAGCTCCTGATGAAGGCACAGTCCCTGGGTGAGGCCAGAATTACTAATGGGAGACCCCACAGAGCAGATAAATGTCTTTCCAATGGTATGCCTCCCTGTGCACCTGCAGGCCCTGAGGCCTTCCCCAAAGAGCTCCTCAGGCAGAGTCCACCCCTCTTGTCTTTTCACTGGGTATCACCTATGCATTCACTACCAGAAGCTTCAAGGAGGTGCAGTTCTGAACCAGACACAGGACAGAGAACCACAGGAGCAGAGGCCTCTTACTGACCAGTCCCTCTCTCCCCTGGCGTGGTCTTCTCCAGACTTTCCCTCTTCACTCTATGCCCCTTTCCTGTCTGTCTGTCTATCTGTCTGTCTGACCCGGCTCTGCTCTCTGTATGTATCAAGCAAAGTGCAGTCTCTGAGCTACTGGGGCCTTAGAGAACAATGCGGATTCATATGTCCTGATCTACCACTTGGGAGGGGAGGGCTATTGTGGGTGGGACTGAGTTTCACAGCCTGTTATAACATGGGGAGGGCAAGGGTAGCCCCCCCCCAGAGAGCCCAGAGGAACAAGGTGAAGGCTGGAGAAGGTGGTGGTGCAAGGCCTCACAGGCTTTGATCTCATTACTGCTCACCTAGGAGAGCCAGGAGCTGCCTACTTAAGAGGGTTGAGTGTTGTCAGAGGCTGCTTGTTTGTTTTCCAGCCACTCAGACTCAAATAATCATCCAGAAACTATATTAATTGCAATGCTGTTTGCTTAAGCATTTCTGGCTAACTCTTATATCTTAAATTAACACATTTCTATGAATCTGTGTATCACCACGTGCCTGTGGCTTACCGGGTAAAGTTCCCTCCTGTGTCAGGCACATCTCGGGCAGGCCTATATAGCTTCTCTCTGACTCTGCCTACTCTCTGTATATATGTCTTTCAGCCTGGCTTTACTCTGTTAAGCCATTGGCCGAGAGCAGCTTCTTTATTAACCAATGGCAATAAAACATATTCACAGCATCCATCACCTCCCACATCTGCTGAGCCCCAGGCATGACCGAACTGGCTGAAGGCCTGCTAACCATGGTCTTAAAATTGGTCTCTCTTCACCCCAATAGCAGAGCTGTCTGGGGAAACATAACATGGCATGAGCTTTGCCCAGCTCTTCCCATGGGTCTCTTACCAAGTACTATACAGTAAGAGGTTCATGCCCAGGGTTAGTATCTGAAGCCAGATGCTGGGACTAAACAAGCACAGGAATGTGTGCCTCCTTCACAGTCATGAAAGGCATGACCAGTTCTCAGGGCAAACTCCAGAATCTCAGCCAACCAGCCGGCGGTGGGATTAGACACCTTGTGTAACATGTTCTGCATGACAGAGCCACCCTTATCCTCAGCCAACAGCCTGAAGCTAAGCAGGTCTAGGCAATACCTTAGGAATGGACCAGCCTGTGCATGGCTCTCCAACACCATATATACCCCAGGTGGGAAGGGGCCATGAGGAGTCAGCACCCTGAGCCTGTAAGTCCCTGATGGGGCCAGGGTTCCTCCACACCTGCTTTCCTTTTTTAGAACACAGAGCTGAGCAAATGACTGGAAAGCCTTTCCAACCTTCAAGTTAAGAAGTAAAATTTAAAGAGTTCCTACTTTAGAAGGAATCCTCTGAGCATCTCCCTGGGGCCAGTCTGATCTCCCAATGCTCTGGTCAGTGTCTAGGAAGCAGTGGGTATGTACTCCCTCACGGAGCCTGCCGACGACAGGGCTATAAGCTGATCCTGGCTTCTCTTCAGATCTCCATGCGGAGCTTGAGTATGAAGCTGTGTGCAGCTCCCTGGCTGATGTTCAGGACTATTATCTCTTAGGTCTAGATCTGTCCAAGAGAGTGGCTCTCATGGGGACAGCGATGTGGGGTGGCTGCTCACACAGGAGGCAGGGAGCAGGTACCAGCTCGCCAAGCCTTGGTAAAGGAAAGGAGCAGGATAGACATAGCAAGCAAGCAGTATTGATCTTCTCCCTAAGAGCCAGGCTTCTAGAAGCAGCTTTACTACAGAAGACGGTGTTAGCTACTGCACCATGAGCTGACTTCAGGGAATACCCTGCTCCTGTGTGACCTGTGCCTGAGATAGGTGACTGTGGGGCCCTGCAATCACTTGCATGATGGCCTGCTGTGTCCCCAGGCTCCATTTCCAGGGGTTCTGTAGTCTTTCACACCAACCAGTCTTCTGTTTGAAGCCACAGTCAACACGCAGCCCTCACCCCAAGGGAGCTGACTCCCAGCCAGCAGGTAGGCAGGGTCTTTAGAATCGCTGCTCAGTTGGGTGGTCTCTCTTGGCCAGGGTCTGTGCTGCCACACCCTGGCTGCTCTGTGGTCCTGGGAAGGCAAGTCAGGCACCTTCGCAGCTGTGTGGCTGCAAGTGTGGCTGATGCCTTTCACATCCCAGAAAGGATGGTGGCAGGAGGGAACTCAGGGGTTGCAGTGCTGGGCCCTTAGAGTCTCAGGACCCCAGGCCAAAGTCACCGTAGGATTAGCAGGCTGCATCTGACCGCCAATCCTATAGCCACTGTCTCCACGTACAGGCCAAGAGAAGGGGAGCTAGCCAGACCCACTAGGGACTCCCTGAAGGTTCCTGTTTCCAAATACATATGCCTGCCTCTTCTCCCCGGAGCTTGTGGTTGGGAGCTTGAACCTCTCTTGGTAACTCCTTTGCCTTCTAGATCTCTCCTATACCTTGGTGACCTCTTAGCCCTTGGTGGCCCCCACCCCTTGTCCAGCCTTGGTGGTCACCCTTCCCCAGAGCCTCTGCTACTTTGTCACAATGGCTACCAGGGGTGATTACTGT
The DNA here is from genome assembly GCA_001685075.1 of Bramus lutescens. NCBI lineage: Eukaryota > Metazoa > Chordata > Mammalia > Rodentia > Cricetidae > Bramus > Bramus lutescens. The sequence goes on along the minus strand of LOEQ01000688.1, from coordinate 178,659 downwards.
CTTCATTCACTTGGGGTCTGTCTCCTTTTCCTACACAGAAACTGGAGATCAGCCACAGCTGTGACTGGTCTCTGGAACTGGTTTTAGTATTGAGGACAGGTGTACCAAAGGCTTACAGTGGGGCCATTGATTCACTACCTGCCAAGCCCGGCTTTTCACCCGCTCCAGGTGTGTCCCTGAGATAGCTACGGGCACCACTTACTGCCTTCTCAATACTGGGGCCCTTTGTGTGTTGATAGCCTCAGGAATGGCGGGTTCCTGGCACACAGACTCTGGCCCATCCTGACCCTCTGTCTTTTTTCTGCCTTCTGTTCCCCTTTCACCCAGCTCCATCTGGCTCCTCCTAAGAAATCCCACCTTCATCCTGCTCTGCCTGGCAGGGGCCACCGAAGCCACACTCATTGCCGGCATGTCCACGTTCGGCCCCAAGTTCTTTGAAGCCCAGTTCAGCTTGAGTGCCTCCGAGGCTGCCACGTTGTTTGGTAAGGAGACTGAGCCTTGATGTGTCCTGCAGAGATGGCTATGACTCCTGTGCATGCTTAGTCATAGTCTTCAGATTCCAAGTGGACAATGCTCCCAGGGGGAGGGCAGGGTCCACTCTTACCCACCATTCATTGCGGAAATGGTTTGAGCCCGGCTGTTCCCATGAGCCATGCAGCTGGTGCCCCGAAGTCTTGGGGATCTAAGTTGGAATCCCTGTACCTACCCGACAGGATTCTGTGGCAGGCTGACCTTGCACGGACTGCAAGAGTGGACACTATCTAGAGCCTTTAGTCAACCAGCACCCACATCCTCCCTGTGTGGAGGGCAGGGCTGCAGCCTTGGCTGGAGATGCCCCATGCACTGGTCAGCACTTGGGCTCAGCCTAGGAACTGACCAGTGTGGGTGTTAAGCATCAGCTACAGCCCACCCTGCAGATCTCCTTGTCTGGGTAGAGAGAGGGTATCATTTGCGACCCACTCTCCCCGGACACATCCTTACCTGGCCCAGATGCCCATACCTGATAGCTCCTTCCCTCTCATGCCACTTTCCGGTGCCGACACACCCTCCTCCACCCCTTGTATACCCACTATGGACCTTGGTCATTGAGATCTGGGCTTCCAGGTGGCCTGTGTGACCTGAGAGAACCCACCCTACTCCCACAGCTCTCCCTAAGCACCCATGGTGCTCATTCCCCTGTTCCTCAGTGTCCACAGTAGTGCGGCAGCAATGACAGGCCTAGGGTTTCTGTACCCTCACTGAGTTCCTTCCTCAGGATACCTTGTGGTGCCAGCAGGCGGTGGTGGCACGCTCCTGGGTGGCTTCCTGGTAAACAGGCTCAAGCTCCGTGGCTCTGGGATCATCAGATTCTGTCTGCTCTGCACCTTTATCAGCCTACTGGCCTTCTTTGTCTTCCTCATGCACTGCCCCAACATGCCCATGGCGGGTGTGACCGCTAGCTACGTTGGGAGGTGAGCCTGGAAAAGACCCCACCTTCCTGAGGGCTGTCGCTGGTGGGGAGGTGTTGGTCACAGCAACCTGCAGGCAGGGCAGTATACCAGAATGCCTGCACAGCTGCTAACACACATCCAATGGCCCATTTCTGCAGTCCCCTGCCTGAAGGTCACTTGGACCTCAGGGCGGCTTGCAACGCCATCTACTGTTGCCAGCCGGAGCACTACAGCCCCCTGTGTGGCTCAGATGGCATCGTGTATTACTCCTCCTGCTTTGCCGGCTGCCCCGCGGGTGCTGAAAGGGGCCCGGATGGCCAGAAGGTGAGTGTGGTCACCGCCCACTGCCCTGCTCTGGCCGGGACCGGGAAGCATCTGCCTTCCTTATATGATCAGCGTTGTTGTTGGGCTCCCCAGATATTCCGAGGCTGTAGCTGTGTCCTTGAGAAGGTTTCCTCTGGCTTGGGCAATGCTACCGCAGGGAAGTGCACTTCCACCTGTCAGAGAAAGCCCTTCCTGGCTCTCGTGTTCGTTGTAATTATCTTTACCTTCCTCAGCAGCATTCCAGCTCTGACGGCCACGCTACGGTAAGAAGCTCTCACCACGTTTTTCTCTCGTAGTACCAGCAGGTGGCGCTCTGCAGATGCTGGTGGGCCTGGGGTAGCCGCAGGCCCAGGAAATGGGCCTCGTTCTCGTGGAATCGGAGTTGACTCTCTCTGGTACCCAACGAGGTGTTTGGCACCTAGGGAGGTGGCGATGTGGCCAGGACTCTTGCTGGCTTAGGGGTCTGAGGTGCGCAGCCCAGCTTCCCATGGGCTCTGACGATGCGATTTTCATTGCAGGTGTGTTTGTGAGCAGCAAAGGTCCTTCGCCCTGGGGATCCAGTGGATTGTCGTGAGAACACTAGGTACTGTGGGGGTGAGGAAGCCATGGACAGGTGTTCGTGAATAAGGCATCTAGAGGTGTCCTATCGCCAAGCTGTGTGTTACTATGCGGGCATTCGGCCATGTTTCTCACTGAGGTGGGCCTTTTCCCTAAATGCCCACTAGAGGGACCCATTGTCATTTATTTACCCAGTAGGTGGCTTTGCCTCAACACAAAAAGGGCCCTCTTGAGAAACCATGGCACTCCTTGCCCAATGTCAACTCTTCAGGAAGAGGAGTGAAGTCCCCTTTCTACACCTGAGAACACGAATATGGCCTTGCAAAGGTCTCTCCCTGTGTCCCCCCTTCCTTCCCCCATCAGGGCCCTAACCGAACTCTCTCCTTTGGCAGGCAGTATACCGGGGCCCATTGCCTTTGGCTGGGTGATTGACAAGGCCTGCCTGCTGTGGCAGTACCAGTGTGGGCACCAGGGCTCCTGCTTTGTGTACCAGAATGAAGCCATGAGCCGCTACATACTTATTGCAGGGCTCACATTCAAGGTGAGAAGGCCTTCTGGGGTCTGGCTCCGTCTACCCTTCAGCCGCCTGCCTTATCCTGTACAAAGGCACAGCTCTGGGTTATAACCACCCTAAATCCAGGTTCCCGCCCCTCTCCGAGGATGAGCTGCCCTTCAGTTTCAAGGGACAGGGCTGGCACATGTCTTTTAGGGAACAGTGCCAGGTCCTTCCACCTTTTGTTGGCCCCTGCTTTTAACCAAATGGTCGTTTTCATCCTCGAACTGAAGCGCCAGTTCCCCATGAGGGACTAATTACGCAGGAAAGGCGTGTCTTCCTTCCAGAAGAGCAGAGCTAGTCCTACAAAAGCAGCCCCGGGCTGGGCACAGAGCCCCCCAGGCTGGCGAGGACCAACACCTTCTCCTGTCTCCCCAGGTGTTGGGTTTCCTCTTCTTTGTCACTGCCTACTTCCTGTACAAGTCCCTGTGGGAGTCCTCAGATGCCCTGGAGGCCTCCCTGCCCAGCCAGTCCTCAGCCTCGGACAACCCCGCAGAACAGCTCCAGAGCAATGTCTGACAACCACCGGCCCCTCCACATTTCCCAAGGACTCTTCCTGGATTACCCTAACCCCATCCTCACTGGGGTGGGAGGGGGCAACGCTGAGGACCTTGCAAAACTTCACACTGTATTCTGGGGCCTCGCAATGCCCCATACTGTGACCGAGCGGCCTCTGAGACACTGAGGGAGGAGTGTGTCACGTATGAACCAGACACATCCCCAACTCCTAGAGTCTCCGAGGCATCATTACATTTCATGCGCTGTCACCTGGTCCTGACTTCCTGCCCCACACAGGGCAGCAGTGCCCTAGGTGGCACGATCCACTTAACATTTTGCTTGAATCTGCTCTTACTGCCTGTCCTTGAAGCCTGGTGGCCTCTGGTCTGGGCAGGAGCAACTTGAATCATTATGTCTGGAGTGAACAGTGTTTATGGAATCAGATTTGTACCTGATCATGTGACTCATGTCCAAGCAAACTGCAGTGAGGGTGTGATCCCATCTGCGGTGCCACGCAGATTCCGCGGGCAATGTGCTTCTATGTTTTTGGTTATGGGTATGTACATAATATATTTTAATATTTAAAGCAATTATTTTTGTGTAGCCTTTTATTTATTTCTATGGGTCTATGATTTGGCAGGTCAGTCTGCCCATCTTTGATGTAAGTTACCATAGCAGTAGGCTGTCCCAGAAATTGGTTGGGCACACACTTCCCAGGGAACATCCCTATTGCTTTTGTGACCAGAAGCAAGGCAACAGTGGTACAGGCTCCTGTCCCCTGGTCCCAAGCAGACACGTTTTGGCCTAGACCTCTGGACCTTCCCCACTTCCCGAATGAATCAGGTCACATCTGTAAGCCTTGGGGTTGGGTACAGGGCGGCCACACACTGCTATCAGTAAGGTATGAGGTATGCAATCGTGTGTACTCTGTGTAGATACAAGTACATGCAACGTGAGCTGAGAGACATGCATACATGGATTGCCTGCACTGCTAACAACCCAACTCCAGGGGCATGAAGGTGGCAGGGCCTCTCTCCCAACTCATAGCCAAGCCCCTCACAGCTGCGGAGAAAATGCAACCAATGTGCTGTTTTGGGTCTCACACCATCACTGTGTGTTGGGGGCAGCCAGAGAGGAGGTGTGTGTGTATGCATGCATATAGAGGTCAGAGGACGACCTCCATCGCCCTTCCTCATGCACCATCCACCTTGGTTTTTGAGACAAGGTCTCTCACTGGCTAGGAGCTCACAACGTCAGCTAGGCTCTCCGGCTGGGGGATCTGCATGCCTCTCTTTCCCTAGCGTTGAGGTTAAAAGTGTGTGCTGTCGTGTCTGGCCCTTTGCCTGGGTACCGGGAATACATCTCATGTACTCTTGCTTTCACAGCAAGCGTTTCACAAACTGAGCTCTCCCCGTTTTGAAAGGTCACTCCACGCTCCTTCTTAGCAAACCACACATGCAGGTCACAGCACCTGAGCCCACAGCCCTTGGGGCTAGAGCTCAGACTCTCAGAATTCCTGTCCAGAGAAGGGTTGGGTCCTTCAGGAAGACACAAAGTACCACACTGTCACACAGAGCCTTGCAGTCACACCTACACACAAACACACAGACACACGCAGGCGCACATACAGGCCCACTGGCATTCCCACTCAACCTGCACGACCATCAGGGCTCCCAAGGCCATCCCTCTAGCAGGATTATGAATGATGAGGGCAGGAAGGATCTTTGCATAGGCAGATGCCCTGGTGAGCCAGCCTGACTTTCCTTCCTGGAACCTGCTGGCTTCCATCAGCTGAGCAGTAAAACCCTTGGCTTCTCTGATCACGGCCTTGCCCTCGGAACACACGGCAGCCCCACCCACTGACTGTGTAACCTCCAGACAACACGCTTGGTTTTTTTGTGCCTTGATTCTCCTTTCTGCAGAAGACTTCACGTCTCTTATCTCAGCAAGGCTGGCTGCTGCTCATGTCGGCTCCTCTATCGGGTTCAGATCCCTGCCTGGTACTCACAGTGGGGTCTGAATACTGCTTCTTGCCAGACTTCACACCTGACGACCCCTGCACACCCCACTGAGGAGCTGGCCTAGTTCAGAGCAGCTTTTTCTGACTGTGTACCTGGACACTTCACTCTGTTTTCTGGGCACCTTGATATCTCCTGTGCATTTTTAGCTGAGACACTGACATTCAGTTGACCCCACCTGGAGAAGAGACATTGCAGAAATCCCATTGGATGGATGAGCAGCCCTTTCATGAGACATAAGCTAAAATGTTCTTACTGGAGATTCCAGTTAACTGGGTATATTTCTATTTGTTATGTCTGGTCACCCAGGCAGCTCAGAAAATGTTCCTTCTGAGGCCCCTGGGAATAGAACCTGAGAGTGGACTCAAGAATCACCAATCCAGGGACTGATGCCAGGCCCTGCCAGTATCCTCCCAAGAGCGCCCAAGCTACCAGGACTCAGGCCACATTTCCTTTCTTTGTAACTCACAGTTTCCTCCCCAGGACAGAACCCCAGGATCTAGCCCATGAGGGCACCAGGACCTCAGGGATTTGGCTTTCAGTGACTCAGGCTATGCAAAGCCCCATGGGCTAGCACCCAGAGAACACCTCTGGAATATGATGAGTCATGTGACCCCTGGAGGTGGCCATGTGCCTTGCCCTGATAGTCATCCCAAGGGGAGGAAATTCACGCACCAGGACAGAAACCTTAGGGCCACGACCTGAGAGGCAGCTCTGAAGAGAGATTTGGATTTTCTTTGGGGGTCTCTAGGCACACTCAGACTTCCCTGGGGTCCTCAGATTCCCCTGTAATCAGAAATCCACTGCAGGTGGTAACACTTTGGCTTGGCAAAGGAAAGAGACAAGGCACAGATGAGAATCCTTCACAGCGCTCTGTCCACAAGTGGGCTAAGCTGAGAGGGTGTCCGAAAGGGCTGCACTTTGGGGGCAGCAGCTTCTGGACCCAGCCTCTCTTGAGGTTGGAGGCTCATGTCTGACAGCAGATCTCTTCAGGAGACCAGTGCCTTGCCCAGGCTGGACTGTCAAAGCCATGGTGCCCAGGGGGCTTTCCTCTGCTGCTCACACACATGGCTGCAGACAGGCTCCAGGGTTATAGTCCTGCTGAGTGGTACAGGCATGTGGCAGAAGGCAGCCGTCTATCCCACACCTGGCTACCTTCTATCCTAGAGGTCAACCAGGCTGCCTGTAAGGAGAAGACCACCCCAGGATTCGGTGGTGCTGTCAGGAGCCCACAACACCCTCTTGGTTTTCTGTGAAGGGAGCTTCTGCTAGCTGGGAAAGTGAGATATACTAAGCTCTGAGTAATGCTTCTGAGTTTATGGTCTGGGGCTCTTTTCAAGTAGCAAGCGCCAGTGAAGGGCCAATGGCTGTCTGGCCATATTCCCTTTTTTCTTATATTTAGGTAAAAATAAGCAACTGCAGAATTGCTTTAAGACTCAGCCCCTTTTCTGGTTAGCAGACATCTTGTGGGATAACCATCTCCTTAGCTCCCCAAATGGAGAGGAAGGGTTTCCACACCTCCACAGGGGCTGTATACCTGGAGAGCAGAGTGCTAGGGGGTTGCACACCTGGTAACTGGATGCCTGGAGGCCACACGCCCACCTGTGCACACTATGGACCTAGGCTGTCAGGCCCACATCAAATGCCTAGCTAACATCCCAACATCCCACATCTTCTCACCTTGGTCCCAGCTCCCAGGGCACAAAACCCTCCGTGCTCCATGCCAACCTAGTGGAGACCAAGGGCAGCTATTAAGCTTAAGCATCATATTCCCATTCCCGAGCTGGCCAGTCCCTACTCCTCCAGCAGAAGCCTGGCATGGAACTCACCATTTATAGGATGGCTGGGCCTGTGTTTTTCCCCAGGACTCTGGTCCATGATGCTGGAAGCTTGCATTTCACTTCCCTGAGGAGTTGCTCATGTACACATTTTAGAACCTCTGACTCAGGGGGGTAAAAAAACATAAACCACCCCCCCACACACACACACAAGCACTGATTCCCAGAAGCCTCTGAGCAGATATGGCAAAGGCCATCACGGTTAGTGCTGAGAGGGACAGGAGGGTACCCATAACCACCACAACCCAAGGCATTGCCTATGGCTCTACAGTGTCGACATGTATTTAGGGTGGCCCAGACCCACCCCTGAAACAATTGACAGCATGTGTTGTACTGGCAAGGATGAGGCCTGAGAGGCCCTCAAAGGCCCACTGTGACCGCTGGGCTGGGAGGCCCTCAGGTCACTGGCAGCGTTAGGCTGTGTTCCCGCAACCCTTGACAGTTTGGTGCGAAAGTTACTGTGAAAGAATCAAGCCTCAGGCCCCCACGCTCTGTTTCCTAGAGAAGTAACCAACATGGCACTCGTTCTAACTCATGCCCCTCCCATTCCAAACTGCTGTCCATGATGATGCCTTCATCGGGATCTTGAACCTCCAGACTGTGAGCTAATGAACCTTTGGTATTCCATTGTAGCAATGGAAAGACTTCTGGTTCCAAACGAAAGAGGAATGTACAGAAGATGCTCCAGATAGGGCTGAGGCAATGACCTTACGCAAATCTGGAAAACAGGATGTTTGACATATACAGGAAACAACCCCTTCTACCAGTGGTGGGCATAGAGGCCTAAGAGACACCACAAACAGAATTTGAACTGATGGGCCGAGAACTCCCAGGAACTCAAGCCAGATATTAAAGGCTTCAGAACATCAAAATGAGCTAAGAGAATGTCACACAGCCACCAGCTCTGCAGTCTCAGCCAGTCCTGCTGTGGATAAGCCTGCCACACATCAGCCTGTGAGGCCATCTGCCGGGAAGAACCAGATATAGGCAGAGGGTTGGTTGGAAGAGAGGCAGACACTGCAGGCACTCCAAGCAATAGAGACTCATGGAGAACAAGAGCTCAGAGTGAGGAATCCCTGGGAGATTGTCAGGCAAGCCCAGCCAAGTGGCTTCCTGACTCCACTTTCATGGCTATGACTTAGAATTGTATGGAAAGACAGACAGTAGCATTCTACCCTACCACCCGAGCTCTGCTGCAGCCGGTAGCGGGTGGGGGAGGGGCTGTTTAAGAAATTATGTCACACTGTTCCTTGCTGAAGTGACCACCAAGCCTGGTGTGAACACCTACCCTTGTCCTTCAAGTCACACCCAACCTGTCCAGAATCACTCTGCTCTGGCCACACACACACACACACACACACACACGGGGTGGGGGGATTGTGCACATGCACACAGGTATACATACACAAATGTGTATCTATGCACACAGATACAGAGGTGTGTGTGCACAAATATCTAAACGCACATACACATCCATGTACACACACATGCCATTCCTGTGTCCCTGTGCCCAGAGCCAGGATGGCTGTAATCTTTCATTTTCATCTACCACAGTGCCTGATACGCAGTAGGTGCTCAATGAGTGTTTATTGGATGCTGTATGGGACCAGGAGCCATCAGCTAAGCCACCGCAGTCAGCACTGCAGAGGAACCATTGGCGAGCAGGGGCTGTCCACCCCAACATCTCACACAGAGCTCTGAGGCCATGCAGCCATGGCCTGCTCGGTCCTAGAACCACTAGGTGACTCTCTGTGGGTAGGAGCTGGGGGCCCACGGTCCCCAGAGGCCACACATGAATCAGGTCAGAGAGGATTTCATGCCACAGGAGCTCTGTGAAGACCCAGGACGGGCGGAGTGCAACCCCATGAGATGATCATTTGTGCCAGGATTGGCTTTAATCAGTAACACATTAGAAGGGCTCATGTGATAACGGCTTAATGACTGTTACAGGGATAATCTATTTTATTCTCAGCTGGTTCCCGTGGTAATTACATTTCTGTTGTGTTTAATTCATAACTTGATCATTTATTCCAAGTTGTGTCGGCCTTAGACCACAGGCTCTTGGGAACTTCCTCAGAAGGAGTCCAGACTGCGTGCTTTCTCCTCTGCCTGGACTGAGGAGGCCTCCTCCCTGTGCCTCTCCCCATTCCTTCCTGTCTCTTTCCCTTCCCCTCCTCTCTGTGACGGTGGTGGCTGAGGATGACAGTCCCAGATCAGGGCACATCCTCTCCCAAGCCTGAGTGCTTCCTGTACCCCCCTCCCCCAATCATGCAAGGGCCTTATAGTCTCTGGGCAGACCATGGGATTGTGGGTGTTTTACTCACGCCTCAGGCTCCCTTCTTCCAGAAGAGGGTGATACCATGTCCTGCCTTCACTGGGGTAGATCACAACTACCTAGTTTCTAATGGATGTAGATTTTATTAAATAACCAAAGACATCTTCATCCTCGTTTGATAGAGAAAGAAGCAACACAGAAAGCGGTGAGCCTGTGGCAGCCACGCTAGCATCATCAGGTGATACCTGCCAGGCAGGAGCCTCTTCTTGGAGTCTCAATCTCCCCAATCTCTCTCTCCACTGTGTTAGCGTCTTCAAGGTTTGGCACCAACATTTCCAAGCAGATTGAGAGTGGCTTGCCTCTACTGTAAGTAACTAGCCACCCTCATGCCTCCACTTCAGGAAATCTCAGGTATCCCAGGTCCTCAGATGGTCACTGAAGCTGAGGACTCTGATGTACACCTCCACATTGTCCCCAGATCCACCCCCATCATTTCATCCCAGGAGAGCAGTTGAGGAGCCCTTGGTGATTAACTGCCAGCAGCCCAACTGCTGGGCAATTACCACACCTGGAAGTCACTAATTAGGAGCCTGATTAGCCCCAGGCCCCTTCCTCACACCATGACCATCTAGGGACACAACAAGCACAATTGCTGTTCATTTCTCACAAATAGTGACAGGCAGGCCAGCGGGCAGCCAAAGACAGGAGCCTTTCTGGGTTCAGTCATGATCTTCAGACAGACTAAGACTTGTCAGAACAGGGAGTGGGGTACAGTGGGGGTGAGAGGAGAGGATGACTGGAGGGGAGGAGGGGCTAGCAGGGAAAGGGGGTAAGCGGGGAGGGGTGCGTGGCAGGAGTGTGCAGTGCGGTGGGCAGGGGCCCAGAGGGGCTCTGGGGCACTTCAGTGCAAGCACCTTTGTTTTCACACATCTGCAATCTGCAGCAGGTTGTTTTCTTGTTCTGTCTTGATTGCTCTTGGGAAAGCAGGGGATGCGTTTAGAAAGATGTACCATACAGTTTAGGCCTGGCAAATAGTTCTCCTCTAATTAGATCTTGGCCAGGGTCATGATGAATGCCCAGAACACACACGGCCATCGAGGCTCTGCTTTGGAGGAAGTGCAGTTCCTTACCTAGGAAGCACCCAGGTTCCACAAGGACGAACTATGACTCGGATGCTAGGCTTTTGTTCTCTCTGGTTCCGAGTCACCCGGGAGGGGCTCTCCAGACTCCTACAAGAAAGAGTTGGAGCTGAGCCCCCTCTCCTCCCTCCTTCTTCTCCTCTTCCTTCCTTCCCCTCTGTAGTTATGAATGAAGCCCATAAAAAATGGACCTCTGGCCTTCTTCTCTCTCGGTTCTGTGGCTGAGAACGTCCTGAGGCCTCTGAGCTAAAGAACTGGGAAGGGAGCTGGGTGGGGGAGTGCTTCCTTCCGGGTGGCTGGTGGCTCCTGGGTCCAGAGCCTCACTGTATGGCTGGATGATCTTGGCCCCCACATCTGGGTAGGACTGGCTCCGTCCTCGAGCAGAGCCACCCACAGACGCTTTCTGAGAAAAATGAGGTTTGCGTCTCTATAAATCTCCCGCACCCCTGTGCGCAGCTTCCTGGCCAGGATGACAGGTGACGGCTAAATAGCTATTCACAAGACATTATCTCCAAGCACCAGCTCCAATGAGCCTTTTCTCCCTGCGCAGCTGAGACAGGCGCGTCCCTCTGTTTACCGAGGACAGCAGCCGACTGTGGAGAGGCGTGCAGTTATTACTCCACTAATGCCACAGTTGTGACTGAACGTCATGTTCTACAGCTCTGCAATGACGAAAACTCAGCCATGCTGAACAGCAAGGACGGGGAGAGCGAAGGGAAGAGGGGGGAACTGGTGAGGAAAATGGGACCAGGAGGGTGAAGGAGGCCCCTGAGCACAGGGACACCCTCCCACCCACACCCTCCCCTGAGGAGCCTTTCATGTACCCATCAGGAGCCAGGCAGGGTTGCCAGGGGGCAGCACCCAGAGGCTTTTCCGGCCACCCTACTCACAGCCCCCAGCCAGAAACTCTTGCTTCTCACTCCAAGTGTGCCTCCACCTATAAGCTGTGACCCAAATGGCTCCTGACCCTGTGCATCCCAACCTTCTGACTCACACAACACAACCTTCTGATCCACACAACACAACCTACTGACCCACACAGCACAACCTTCTGACCCATACACAACACAACCTTCTGACCCACACAACACAACCTTCTGATCCACACAGCACAACCTTCTGACCCACACAGCACAACCTTCTGACCCACACAACGCAACCTTCTGACCCACACAACACAACCTTTGACCCACGCAACACAACCTTTGACCCACACAACACAACCTTCTGACCCACACAGCACAATCTTCTGGTCCACACAACACAACCTTCTGACCCATACAATACAACCTTCTGACCCATACAACACAACCTTCTGACTCACACAACACAACCTTCTGACCCACACAGCACAACCTTCTGACCCACACAGCACACAACCTTCTGACCCACACAACGCAATCTTTGACCCACGCAACACAACCTTCTGACCCATACAACACAACCTTCTGACTCACACAACACAACCTTCTGACCCACACAGCACAATCTTTGACCCACGCAACACAACCTTCTGACTCACACAACACAACCTTCTGACCCACACAGCACAACCTTCTGACCCACACAGCACACAACCTTCTGACCCACACAACGCAATCTTTGACCCACGCAACACAACCTTCTGACCCATACAACACAACCTTCTGACTCACACAACACAACCTTCTGACCCACACAGCACAATCTTTGACCCACGCAACACAACCTTCTGACCCATACGATACAACCTTCTGACCCATACAACACAACCTTCTGACTCACACAACACAACCTTCTGACCCACACAGCACAATCTTTGACCCACGCAACACAACCTTCTGACCCATACAACACAACTTTCTGACTCACACAACACAACCTTCTGACCCACACAGCACAACCTTCTGACCCACACAACACAACCTTTGACCCACACAGCACAACTTTCTGATCCACACAGCACAACCTTCTGATCCACACAGCATCAACTCCACTCACCCTGACCCTGCTCACTCCTAATCCTGCTTCTAGCAATGCCCTACCCATGGCCTTCCTCACCATGGCCCTTGTTCATGCCCAACTCTGCTCACCCCAACCCTGCTCACCCCTGACCCTGCTCACCTCTGGCCCTGCTCAATTCCGACCCCAGCTTATCTTTGACCACACCACCACTAAACCTTGACCCCATTCACTGCTGACCTTGCTGACCCCTGACCCTGCTCACCTCTGACCCCTTACTCTGCTCACCCCTGACCCTGCTCACCTCTGACCCCACCAGTTTCCCAGGCACACAGGGAGCAGCTCTACCTCCGTTTTCTGAGTTTCTTGCCATCACACTGGAGGCCTCTTCCAACAGAGTAGCTTGGCTTTGAATGAAAGTTCAAGGCATGCACCTCTGAAGGTGGTCCTCCAACTTAAATGGAGGCTGACCCCAAGGGAAGGGGGGATGGGGAACCACAGTAATTCCTGCCCTGCTCCAGATGAGTGTGTTGGCAGTAGCTTGCTGTGGTGCAGTTTGCTGGGTAGCAGTTGCGGCCCAGCCACGTGGCTGCTACATGGAACCCACAGGACTGGTTGTGGGGCTTCAGGATTTGGAGAGGCTGGGAGCCTTGCTAGCAAGAAGAGGACTCATTTTGTGAGACACTCACTAAGTCCTTCAAAGAAGTCACATTAGCGCCTATCTTGGCAGAACCTGCGTCAGGACTTTAGTCTGGAAAGGGAGATTCATCACCAAAGCCCCTCTGGAGTTCAGTCAAGTGTGGTGGTAACGACCCTGCAATACCAGCACTCAGAGGCTCAGGCAAGAAGACTGTCAGGTTCCAGGCAAACTCTGGTCTTTCCCTACATGGATGGATGCAAACCTGGCTTTCCGTCATCCTTCCTGGTAGGGTCGGGCTCTGTGCCTCCTGCCCATCTCCCGAGCTGTATGCCTTCCTTTACTATCCTGTCTTCTTCCATTGCATGCGGGTTTGTGTGAAAGGCAGAGTCGGAAGAGGTTATCCTAGGACCAAGGAGGTCAGACACACAGGTGGCTACCCAAAGATTACTGGCCAATGACCCTGTATCCCCTAGGACTGGGTGAGTGGTAGGTTCCTGTGTGGGATGAGATAGACTATCAGGTCCCAGATCCAGTAGGCTGGGTGAGCTGGTGCCCAGCACCTTGGTCACTCAGGTAAGTTGTCTCCATCCCACACTCACCTCTCCTGGGACTGATCCTTTTCTGGAAATGTCTTGGTCATCTCTGTTCCTTTAAGATGATCTGGAAGGCAGTAGCCATGCCCAAAACTTCATGGAGGTTGGAAAAGCAAGACTGCCACCTAACTACTACGGGGCTCTTGGTGAGTAGAGAAGGTCCTGGCCATCACCATCCCAAAGGCTTGTGTTCTTGCCGAGTAGAAAATGCCAGAGTTCAGAGGGCAGGGAAATGGCCGTGGCTGAGGAGGAACTGATCTGCCGGAAGGAGAGCCAGAGCGATAGACTTCACCTTACTCCTCAGCTCACTTTTGGGTGACTCTGCTCACCCCTGACCTCACTGCTTCCATGGTGAGGCAGCATCCCTCAGCACCTGTGGCTGTTCCACACCTGTGCCCTAAGGGGCACCCCTTATAGATTCCTGGCGGAATATAGTGAACTGGCTGAACTGACCCAGGATTGAGGGGATGTCTAGCTTGCCCTCCCCAGAGCTGCCCTCCCTGTCCCACTACACACCCCTGACCCCTTGCCTTACCTGTCCCACCCCATGTCTGTCTCAGGGCCACAGGCTTCTGTAGGATCTTATAATTCCCAGGGTCAACATCTCTCTCCCAACCACCTCTAGGAAAGAAACCGCTTCAGAGGGCATGACCCAGCGGCCTTCCCCCTTCCTGCTCAGGGTCCTGGAATCTCCACAGGAAAGAAGGGGAACAAGAGAGACCCGCAGCCACACTCATGGAACCACACCAATGCATAGGGCCCTGGGCAAAAGGCCCTCTCTGCCTTCCTTGTTATCATTTTGACTTTGCCACTCATTCACAGCAGAGGGCTGCGGGGACATTAGCATTCATGTGCGCAGTAGAGAGATGATTCAGAGATGACTCCGTGGAAATGAGAAGGCAACACCCTACAGCTTCCAATTCAATATCTAGATGGTTTACAGAATCCGTGAAAACAGCCCCATCAAGGCCTCTTAGTTTGTTTTATTTGACTGATTGTCCTGTTGTCTATGCTGCGGTAAATGTCAGGCTCATTCATAGAATCAGACTGGTGCCATGACCCCGAGATCCTCGGCTTGCTCCAGTATTTTCCAGCTTATAACTGACCTCACTGTGTCCTCTCACCACCCCTGTGTCCCCCCTATTTTATAGTACTGATATTCCCTGGCAACATGGAGAATCTCTCTTCAGTGCACGGGCCCGTTCAGAACGGAGTTCACTGACAGCCTCCCAGGATGTCACTCAGCACTGTTGACGGAAAATGACTGCAGGTAGCTCTGGGGGCGCCAGCCCCACTTAGGAAAGTCCCAGGAGAATCCAGCATTGCAGATCCCAGACTGGAACCCATGGTATGGCTTCTCCTGGGGAGACACAAATAAATATCTATTCACCCCAGACAGAGTACTGACAACACACCAAAGAAATGGTTCCACTCAAGTCCGGTGCAGTGAATCAGAGAGTTTTCAGGGCTCTGAAAACAGTATCCATGACTGGAGGTATCATTGAGAAGCCCGCAGGCAAGCTGCATTCCAGGAGCTCACTGTACAACTTGTGGGCAGTTTCACCCTTTCCAAGGATTGTAGTGATTAGGGGAGCGGGCCTGCTTTTCAAAGGATCTCCTCTGCCCAGTCACTGTTACTGTGTATAAAACCCTGGGCCCTGGGGGATCTTGTAAACTTCAGGAGCTTCCTATGTCTTAGAAGTTTTGTTTACTTCCCAAGTATTACAGGCCTCCTTCCTCTTTCCAAAGGTTTCAGTCTGGAGAAAATCGTGAGACAAGTGTGCTCAGGCATCCCGGACTGCTCAGTAGGATCTTGTGGACAGGTGCGGAAGAGCGAAAGTGGAGAAAGGCAGTCCTGAGTGTGGCCCTTGTCACGGTGTGCCTGTGGGATATCCTCCGCGGGCTTACATGGCTGAACACTTGGTCGCTATGCTGAAAGTACTATCTTGAGGGGTTGTGGAATCTTTGGGTAGTGGGGCCTAGCTGGCAGTCATAAACTACTAGGGATCGACCTCGAGGGTTCCAGCCCTACTCTTTCTGGTCTCAACTGCTTCCTGGTTATTGGTAGGTGAGAAGCTGTCACTACCACAGGCAGATCTATCCTGCTGCTGTGGTGGACAATATCCCCTAAACTGTGAGCCACAATTAAACCCTTCTTCCCTTAGTCTGTCTCTGTCAGTGTTTGGTCACAGCAAGGAGAGAAGCTAACTAATACAGTCCTCAAAATCCTCTTCTGTCAGCATGCCTGTGTGGTGGTAGCCTGCTGTTGGGGAGCTGACACAGGCAGGAGCAAATTACCTCCATTCTGCTCCCACTCACCCAAAGCAGCTCAGAAACAATCATCTCAATTATCAGGCCTGGGAATTTCCAGAGAAGAAAGGGATTATTCATGTGTGACAATGACAAGACTTTCCAGCTGGTCATGGACCATGGGCTTGCTCCTGCCCCCATTTTTTTTTTTTTTTACTCAATCTCATAGTTGTGGTAGAAGCCCCAGGAGTCACCATGCAAGGTGTCCATCTGTGCTCAAGGGCATCCAGGTACCATGTCAGGTACCAGCAAGGGGAACCAGAGTCAGAACAGCTCCGGGAAAAATGGGAACAGAGCAGAACACAGGTGCCATGGGACTTGGGACTTAGAGCAACAGCATCAAAGCTCCGGACTTCCTGCCACCCCAACTCCTCCCTGGGTTTCCAGAAATCCACTTAACAGTGAGGGTGGTGTGTCCACCTTGGGCAATGCCTGTCAACCTGGAGTGTTCTTGAGGTGTTTCTGACCACCTAGCAGGGCAGGAAGGAGGGGGCCAGTCCACTCAAGACCCTGCAGGCCTGGCTATCAGGAACAAAAACCTTGGGACTCCACAGAAGGAGTAGGGTAGTTCTTAAAACAGAGACCCCTTCTTGAAGGGACTCTAGCCGGCTTGGGCATGGTAAACACGGCTCTGGCAAGCCTTACACTTCTCCCCAATGCCCTCTGCCTTGCTAAATACTGTTAGATTACATTCCTAAAGCTAGCCACTAAGATCTATTTCCTTATCTGGCCACTTCCTCCTCCTAAGGTTGCCTACCAGGGTCTAACTATCAAAGTTTTGAAATCCAGCAATCAAAAGCCCCTTTTTGGCTGCCCTCATTAACAAGCCCAGTCAAAATTAAACACCTCATCCTAACACAGGGCTTTCCCTTTTAACTTTATAAACTGCCATGTGCCTATGTGCCACGTCTGTCTCCTGTCCAGCGTCAGGTCCTTTGTCCCTCCAGGACAAACAGCCCTGCCCCTTCTCACTGCCCTCTGTCTCCTGTCTTTGTCTCTTATTCCCTGCCCTTTGTCCCTCTGGGGAAATAAATCTCCTTTAGGCTAAGAACTTGGTCTTGGGGTGTCTTGTGCTGAATTCCGGTCCCTTCACTTCTTGCCTTCCTAGGTAGGCAGAGAAGAGCTTCTGGCCTGTAGTCAAGGTTAACCAAGGGTCAGCAGGCTGTTCCCAGAGGACAGGTTAATAAACAAAAGTGGCATTTGAGAAGCGCCTACAGATTTAGAGACACCAGAGAGATTTACCATGGGCCTGCAAGATACCTCAGAGAGGAAAGGTGCCAGGATGCCAAGCCAGACAACCCTAGTTAAATTCCCTGGATCCACGTTGTGGAAGGAAAGTACCAACTCCTCCTGTAAGTGGTCCTCTGACCTCCATACAGACATCTTCTGGTATGTACATGAACACACACACACACACACACACACACACAAATAAATAAGCATCCTACACTGAATGACATCCCCAGACCCCAAAGCTTTTGTAGAAGAAAAGTAAAAACAAGAAACAAAAAAACATCACTCTTTGCCACTGTGCTTGTTATAGATGGATGGATGCACACTCAAAACATCATGTTGAGTGTGTGTGTGCAGACAGAGGTGGGAGGGAGGGTGCACACACAAGGGCTTAGATTCCCACCATTGTGATGATAATGATGTTTGAGTCTCCCGGGCAAGTCCAGTGCACATGTTAGAGAGAAGAGGTGTGATTTCTGCGGGCAGCATAATCTGATTTTGTTTTAACTGCTCATTTATTTGGGAACACAGTTTTCCTATGCGTACTAATGTTCCTTTTCCCCTCCACAGTGATATTTTTAAGAACCAGATTGTAGAGCCGTGCGGTGCAGAGCCTTGCGGGTGCACTCAGAGAGATTTCTGAGGGAAACAGGCAGCCGGTATCAGCATCTGCTGCTCCTCTCAGGAGAAGGAAGGAGGGGGCAATGAAGTCTGACAAACCTGGGCTTTTTGAACTATGTACTATAGAGCTCCTTGCTCCCACAAGTTGGGCACTTCCTGGGTCTGGAATTAAGAGGGGTCCATTTTGCCCCTTGGCACTGCAAAGTGACATCCTGCTCATTCTGCACTGGAAGATGGGCAGATGGACAGATGAACAATGGACAGACAGAGAGAATGAGCTCCTGCTGGTTTGAGACACCCAGTCAGAAGATATATGTCACCAATCACATGAAGATCTCTCAACAGCCCCTCAGAGCCTATTTCTGGAGGGGGTTTTCTGTGATGAAAAGTTCAGGTTCTTTGTGTCTCGAACAAAGAATTGAGCAGGAACAAAGGCGTAGATTTATCAAACGTGAAAGCAGAAACCACAATCCACGAGGGGGGCTGCTCAAGCTTGTCTCGGGGGTCACTCGGACTTTGACTACACAAGGGAAGGAGTGGATCCATGAAGGGGCGGACCTTTCTTTGACTAATGCAGGTGACTGACATCTGTGGATTATGTCACACTGTCTTTACCACACACAAACCATCCCATGATTCTGTGTTATGATTAGGATCATATTCTTCATGTATGTGAGAATCTCGAGGGGAATCCCTTGCTGGGTTTTACTGTCCAGCTGTGGTTGGATCTTTGGTTTGCTAGAGGGAATTTGCACAGTTCAGTGGGCAATATGGCATAGCACAAGGGGGAGGCTTTGCTACTTATTTATTATTTAGTTTGGATTTTCAAGACAGGATCTCTCTATGTAGCCCCGAAACTCACTCTGTAGTCCAGGCTAGCCTCAAACTCAGAGGTCCGCCTGTCTCTGCCTCTTAAGTGCAGGGATGAAAAGCAGGCACCACCACTGCTCCGCCCATCAGGAAGTCTTTTTCGACGATTGGGATCTGGGATTAACTTTCCTCTGACTCCTAGTCAAGTTCATCTGACCCTTCCTTCCTGCCTCACGCCCATCCTGGTTGATGCTGGCTTTCTCATAGCTCTATCCCCACTGATATACACATTTTGAGTTTGTATGCTTTGCTTAGCCACCTTTGACAGGGAGTCCTCTAAGGTAGCTGGGTTCTTCTGATGCTTCTTTGATTTGATGTTTGCTTGTTTTTGTGAGACTGCTTGACTGTCCCTGGGCTCCTAGCAACCTTCCTGTTTATCTCCCAAGTGCTGGGATTATAGACGAGGGCCACTATACCTAGCTTCTTGTGTTTAAAACCCATCCAGCAAGGCTGCCATTCTTCACTCTTAGAGGGTCTCCCAGAAACTGCTGAGCAGTTCCAGTTCCTCAGGCAGCCTGTGTGTGAGTAAATAGCTGGGTCAGGATCAAGGAGGGATAAGAAGAAGGACAGGTTGGGGGAGGAGCAACAGGGGAGTGGAAGCAGCTTGAGCCCTGCTTCTGTTTGACCCTAGTGAGGCCTGAGTTAAAAANAAAAAAACAAAACACTGCAGCTCAGAGCTTGTCCTCTCTTGAGGGACAGGACTGAGCTTTTGACCCATCCGACAAATGTTCTTCAAGGGACGCAGTCGGCCTGGAGGTACAACTCTAGCCAGCTTCAGCCAGCACGTGGCAGGGTGTGGTGATTCTAAGGACAGTCCCAGCAGACCCTCCAGGAATGTCCCCACGGCACCTGATCCTGTTACCGGTAGACAGTGGCTTGCGAAGATGGAGAGCCTTGCTTGCCTTTCAACACTGCACTGTGACTCTGGAGCAGGGTGTATGTCTGCTGATATGGGTCTGAGGCCAGAGGTCATCTGCTAATATTCCCATCGTCTTGCATACTGGTGGAAAAAGGGATTTAGACAAAGACATATAGCTAGTAATAGAAAGGCAGATAGTTTGTTAAAGGAGAAAAAAGATTTTAGACTTGGAAATGGGTCTGAGCTACAGAGGTCAAGGCTCCAGAGAGAGAGAGAGAAAGCAGGGCCATGCGATCTTTCTATGGGCCATTTACATATTTTTCATGTTTTCTTGGATGCGGTTTTGTCCAGGCCCTGGTCATAGGACTGCTCCTCAAGCAAAGATGCTCCTGTTACCCACAAATTCACAAAAGTCAGGGCTCCAAGGGGAAAATGAATTTCAAATCAAAGACTCTCCTGGCGTCGCCATCACTCAGGAAGTTACAAGGGATTTAGTTCTAAGCAAGGGATCGTGGCTGGAGACCAAATGCAGGTCTCTTTCCGGGGCACAGTACAGTGATGTGTCCCTGTGACTGAATGTTTTCAGCCCACAGTTTGGGACAGTGCAGCCCATTGCAGTGAGGAAGGCGTGCAGAATTCACAGCATCTAGCAGCTGCTTGCAATGTGGCTCTGAACTGGAGCTAGAAAATGCAAAGCTGGGACCCTCAAGCTCCCTCCAGCACCCCACCCCACCCCACCCAGAAGCTATCTACCTTACCTTACAAAGCACTACAACCTAAGGTCCCACAACAGCCGGAAACACAACCACCAGCTGGGGGTGATGTGTCCAAATACATAAACCTGCGGGGACATTCCATGCAAACATAATGGATGGGTGTCTTGATGACTGGGAGGGCTTGCAGCCATAAGAACCGCCCCCCTTAAGGTGAAGAACCACCTCTGCTGTAGTCAGATGCTGAGTCAGGGAGGCTAGGATCATGGACCAGTTTGCAAAGTGCTGCTGCGGGGCCCTGAGCTGGTTTCTGGGTCAGGATGGGGGTGAGTGTTGACATGGTAATCAACAGCAAGCAGAGATAGGGCTGCAGTCATGAATCTCTTTGAAGTGGCTTGTTACTTCTGGAGATAAGAGCATGACAAGCAGACACTGTAAACACCAGCCCACGGATGAGCTGTTCCACTCTGCAGCCTCGGGCCGTATCTGAGGGCTGAGCTACCTTGGCAGTCTCGGGCATTCTAAAGTACACTAGCCATGCGTGAGGTGCCTTGTTGGTGGTGGCAGATAGAACCTTGTGGCTCTGATGCTCCCCAAGAGACTGGCAGGAAGGAAGAATCAAAGAAGAAAGTATGTGGTTCCCAAGAGTCTGTTTTGATGAGCCACGATTTCCTTTATTGTTTTTGGAAGCAGTCATTTCCATGGGAATGTTCCAGAAGTTTGCAGGTTTCTGCACCGGGCCACCTGTTTGATCATTGCTTCAACCTATCTCATGACTTTCCCTTATCACTGCCTGGTATACCCCCCTCTGCCCATGTGCCAAAGAGCCTGGTCAGACCTTCTACGCCATAGAAAGAAAGTCTGAGGAGTAGCAGACCATGGTGTCTGCCTGAGGCTTTGGTCACAGGTGGCAGAGTGGGTGACAAGGCCCGGAACTCCAGCTCAGTTTCCAGCCATTCTACCCTGAATGCTTCTCAGGACCGAGCTCTCATGGAGGTGTGCAGCTTTCACCTCTCCAAGGCTTGTCCAAAGTGTAATGACATTGCGGGGACACCAGCACGTGGTCTCATCTCAGAAACGGTAACACACAAATGAAGTACATGAAAGCCAAGTAGCGTGGATGTGTGGGAGCTGATATTCAGGGCCACTCCCTGGCATTCTCTCTGGGCAGCACCCACCCCCTTGTTGAAAGACTGTGCTGTCAATACCATGGCTGTCTCCCAGCTCCATGGGAAAGCAACAGTCCTTATTCATGCAGTGCTACAATGTCACCAGCACTAGCAGAATTGGTCAGAAGACTGATGAGTCACCAACTGGGCTCTAATGACCTCAGGTGGCTCAGCATCAACAACAGAGAAAGATGGATTTGTATTAATGATGTTGATACATAGACTCAACCATGCCTAGAGGAAGAACTATCCGGAACAGACTCCTGGAAGGTGACTGGAAGCCTCCTCTTCCCCGGTGTCCTGTCCCATAAGCTGACCCTGGCTTGCCTGGTTTGTTGGGACATGTGGGAACTGCATCGTCTCTGTTAATAGTGGGGTTTGTGGTAGTTCACACGGCATCACCCCAATCTCAGAAGGTGTTAGAAACCACAGTTAGCCAGGTGGGTGGTCGCCTCTGCCTCTGTGACCCCAGTGAAGGTCCTGGACACCCAGGCTTGGAGAAATGAGTGCTGCCTAGACTTCCCTGGTAGAGGAAACAGGACTGTGTTTGATCTCTCTTGAACTCTGTTCTCAAGCCCCAATGATCTGTCCATGTTATGGTGACCTGGCCTCTCTGTATGTGAAGATAAGACTTGTGTGACTTGTCCCCAAGGTCCCTAACTATTTAACAAGTGACAGTTGTGACTGATGTCCCTGGGCCATAAAGATGATCCAATTTTAAGTATCAGGCAGAGCCGACTACCCGGAACTCACACAATGTTGAGTCCAGACAGCGTCAGCATCATAGGCAGTGCAGACCCAAGACTGCACCCACATTCCCGGTCTCTAGACCCCAGAGAAACCTAGCAATAGATGGGGTGGAGAGCAGAGTATAAGGATCAAGTGCAGTCAAAGAGCCTGACCAGAGGGTCCAGACCTTCCTTTTCTTCCTCTGGAAGGCATGAGAGAGGCAGCCTGCAGGGTGAGCACCTGCATGTTATTTTTAGGGCAAGTTTTACACTCAATTATCCATGTTAATGCAACATAATTCATCCTCTGAAAAGAAAACATGCAAAATTTAGACATAGCAGCCTCTGAGCATTGTTTAGGACAGGCTGAGCCAACAGAGAACCCAATGTGTGCTCTGGATGGTGGGATAATGGAATCTGCCTTCAGGAGCCAATGTCCTCTATGTGGCTGCCCCTTCCCTCATCATCCTGAGACCTCCAAACGTATACACTACCCAGAAGGTGAAGAATTAACTGTTAATTCACAGAGGGTTTTCTTGGGACATTCTGACGCAAGTGACCAAAACCCAAGTCAAACCACATTGAGAAAAACAGCTTACGTGAACAAAGAGCCCAAGGGGCCAGCTAGACTGGAACAGGAACCCAAAGCAGGCCCGAGAAGTTACAGCTCCATTTCACTCCAGAACTGGTTCCAAGAGACAAGAATCCCAAGGACCTAGGGGTCCCTGGATGATAAGAGCCCCTGGGGAGAAAAGAGTCCCAGAAAGACCTGTGGTTGAGAACCAGAGAGTCTCCACAGTGAACTAAGCATGTCTCCTCCAAATTAAATGTGAAAACCCCACAAAGGCAGAGTTGGGATTGTTTTGTGGGGTGATCAGGCTATAAGGTTCACTTCATGCCAAGGGCTAGTGCTCCTGTATGCACACTTGTAAAACCCCCCATCCCTCCTACTGAGTGAGGAGCTAGCACCAGGCAGAAGTGGTATAGAACCTGTCTTGCCCTTGGACTTGCAGGCATTTATAAGCTACCACCTAACCTCGTGTTAACGGCCACTCGTACAGGCTAAGACAGACTTCTCCTCTCCCACTGTGGGGCATTTTTTTTATGTTATGGTTACCACCATAAACAGATGCCATCCATTGGAACCAAAGAAGGAAGAGGTGCCTGAAGGTGGACACCTTTTCCACATATCCTGAGCCATGGTGGAGGGGACAGAAGATGTAGTGACCCCTGGCAGACACTAATAAGAGCCCTGACTCACTGTGTGGGTTGAGTTAGTGCCAGCACATAGTCCGGTTACCCCTCATATACCTCCAGGCATCCAACAGTGACTTCCATATGGATGCTAGCTTCCTCTATCCCTGTCCCTGGCAGGACTGGTCCTTGGGGCTTCCTATCCCCTTCCCAACCCACCCTTGATCCTCTCACCACCAGCATGGTCTGGAGCTGACAAGGGATGCTTTCTGCATCCCCTCATCCTGGGGCTTTCTCCTGGGAATTGAAACAAGAGGGATCTGCCCTCCAGGATGGACAGAGGCAAGAACAGGGTGGGCCCTGAGCCTCCACTAGCCATTCATTCATTCATTCATTCATTCATTCATTCATTCATTCATTCATTCATTCATCTATTCACCCAGGCTCTCCCAGCATAGCTGAAGACAGAATATGAGGGCCTTGGGGTTCATCATTGTTCTTCCGTGTGATCAGCATAGGAGCCCCCAGGGGAGCACCTCCTATCCACATAGCCACACCCTTCCCAGTCCCAGCTGCACCTTCTCAGCCACACCCTCTCTCACCCATGCACAGCCCCAGCCGTGCACCCTCAGGGCAGCAGCTCCTCCTCAGCCAATGGCTCTCTCCTGCTTCCTGTACTTACCCTGGTATTCCTGCTGGAAACTCCCACTCCACCATGGAGCAGAAGGGGGCTAAGATGCGGGGCCACGTGAAAGAGTACGTTGCGTGTGCACAGTTAAGAACGAAGTCCATCAGATCATTCATAATTTTTCACTGTTGTGGGAGGTTTTGAAACAGGGTGTCTTTGTGTTGCCTCGCCTGGCCTCGAACTCCTGATCCTTCTGCCTTGGCCTCCTGGGTACCGTTCCCAGCTTCAAAGCTTCTTTAGGAGCCTCAGTCTGACTGAAGCGCGTGCTGGGTGCTTACTGGGCAAGAGCTCTGTGCCCTGTGTTTTATAAATGTCTGTTTCCTGACACTCTGAAACAAAACCTCCCACAGATGCACCTGCCACCTTGCAGTTCTGCGACCGCAGCCCAAAATGGACCTCCCTGGTCTAGGAGTTAGGGATTCTGGTCCCTTCTGGAGGCCTTATGGGCTCCCATGGTGGTTGGGGTGGTGGCTTCCATAGCTGTTTTCTCCCCAATTCTCCCCCCTTGTCCCCACACAGAGATTGTTCCCATTTGGGGTGTTCCTCGGATGGGCCAGGATAAATTCCTATGCCAGGGAGTTAGTAAGAAGCCACCTCACTGATCTGAATGTCTGGAGCCCATCGTTTTGCTGACTACATACACTGTCCCAAACTAATAGGGATAGTTCCATGAACACTAGGGAGTTGGCACCCCTACTCTACAGATGAGGAAACTGAGGCTCGGGGTACCTAGACTGACTCAGTAGAGGTCTCCAAGACTGAAGCCACTAGGTCATATCTTAAACACTTTGCCTAACCAAGTAGAGCAGATTGCCCCGGAAGCAGAACCAGCCAAGCTCCAGCCAAGGGGAGAAGCTTTTACCAGCACAGTAGAAAAAGACGAAAGAAGCTGGATATGGTGGCTCATGCCTGTAATTCTAGCACTTGGGATGTTAAGGCAGGAGGATTGACATGAGTTCAAGCCCTGCTTGACTTACAGGATAATTTCAACTGTAGCCCGGGACACAGAGAAAGACCTTGTCAGAATTAAAAGTAAGAGTAAGCAAAACATGCAATGACTTAAGGATCAGCAGGGGGCCACAGGGGCTCCTCCTCTCTCTCTACTCTGGTATTATTCTGGGCAAAGCCTGTGCTCAGAACCTTGGGGCAGGGGTGATGTAGGAGGGTCATCTGTCTATGTGTTACTTTCATTGGTTAATA
>LOEQ01000688.1:125680-145121 GCA_001685075.1 Bramus lutescens | reverse complement strand
TAGCTTCCACACCCTTCCCTCTGGGCGCCTCCTCACCAGGCCCCGGAGGAACTTCCACCTGCAAAGGTGCAGGACAAAGCCAGGTACCCGGCGCCCACCATGCGTCTCAACAGCTCCGTGCCGCAGGGCGCTCCTGGTGAACCCGGAGCCCAACCCTTCCCGCGACCGCAGTCAGGACTGGAGGCCATGCTCCTGGCGCTCGGCTTGGGCAATGGCTCTGGCAACACCTCGGAATCCGTCCTGGCAGGGCCCAACAGCGACCTGGACGTGAACACTGACATCTATTCCAAGGTGCTGGTGACCGCTGTATACCTGGCGCTCTTTGTGGTGGGCACTGTGGGCAATTCAGTGACAGCCTTCACCCTGGCGAGGAAGAAGTCACTGCAGAGTCTGCAGAGCACTGTGCACTACCACCTGGGCAGCCTGGCGCTGTCCGACCTGCTCATCCTGCTGCTGGCCATGCCTGTGGAGCTGTACAACTTCATCTGGGTGCACCATCCCTGGGCCTTTGGGGATGCTGGCTGCCGTGGCTACTATTTCCTGCGCGATGCCTGCACCTATGCCACAGCCCTTAATGTAGCCAGCTTGAGTGTGGAGCGGTACTTGGCCATCTGCCATCCCTTCAAGGCCAAGACCCTCATGTCCCGTAGCCGCACCAAGAAGTTCATCAGTGCTATATGGCTAGCCTCGGGGCTGCTAGCTGTACCTATGCTCTTCACCATGGGCCTAAAGAACCGCAGTGCCGATGGCCAGCACCCTGGTGGCCTGGTGTGCACACCCATTGTGGACACAGCCACCATCAAGGTCGTCATCCAGGTAAGAGTGTCTAAGTGGGGACTCAGGGCGATGCCACATTAGAGAGCACATCAAGACAGCCACTGTTCCTATCTGGCTGTTTCTTTCCCTGGGGACCACAAAAAGACTTTCAGCAGTGGCACTTCAGAAGCCCGGGTGAGTCAAGGCACCACCTGGGGAGACACAGCTGTGATGCCCTGAGGAAAGAACTGTACCCCAGCAGCACTTTCTTCTCCCTTGTCCCCACATAGGCTCCGGTGACATCACCCTGAGTGCTGCATGCTGAAAGAGCTCCGCCAGGGTGCTCCCAGGAGGGAGGGAAGGGGCAGAACCCTCCAGCGGCTCATTCTTCTCTCCTCAACTTTTCTCTCCCAGTTGCCTGTCCCCACCGTCCTTCCTCCCCTCCTGTTGAGGGGGCTTGAGCCCTGACAGTGACTTCCCTGTATCTGATGTGAGTCTGAGGGTACTCTTAGGGGAGAGGGCTGGCATCAGCCTTTCAAGAGATTACAGGATTGTCTGACCTCCCCATTTGGCCCCCCAGTGCCTTCTGGCTGCCTCTCCTGGACCCAAACACAGGATTTGGAGTTTTGGTCACAGTCTTAGCTGAGCTGCAGTTTTCCCATCTGAGAAGTGAGGTGATCATAACATTGAGAAGGTCCCTGGGGACCTGAGAGGGGTTCACAGGACCCCAGGGTGACAAAGCACTTGCAGGCAGTGCCCTTGTGGCTGCTAGTGGTGGTGTTTCTACAGAGCAGTCTGGGGTGTCTTACGGGTGTGGTAAGGCAAGGAAGATCGAGGAGGATAGCCACAGGGGAAGTCAGAGCAGAAATAACACTTTAAGCCAGGCACGATAGTGCCAAACACTCCAGACTGGAGCAGGAGGCTTACAATTTTGAGGCAAGCCTGGGCTACATAGTGAGATCCTGTCTGAAAAATAATAAAAAATTTAAAAAAAGAAAGAAAGAAAAGGGAAGGAGGAAAGTTTTGAACAATTTCTTGGCCCCAGCCCCTGGGCAACTGTGGAGGTACAGAGAGGGTTGTCCTTCACCCAAGGTTGGGCAAAGAAGCCTGAGACTGGGAGGGTCTGCAGAGGGGCTCCTGTCATGTTAGAGGGGTCTCCAGGGAAGCTAGCTGTCCCATGAGTCTGTCACATTCCTCACCAAGCCATCCATAGTCTCCCACCAGGATTCCACGGTCACTTTGGAAGCCACATGGTCTGTCCAGGTGCCACGCAGAAACCAGCAATGCTGGGTGGGTTGTAATAGACTTTCAGATGCTGGGCAGTATTTAACTCAACAGATCATCTCTGAGGTGGGCCATGGAACCAGAAACACACTTGTGCTTTAAGTGTCTCTGTATGGGGGCCCCTCCTGAGATGCCACTCTTAGCAGGGGTAAGTGCTCAGCTTCTCTATCTATCAAGAGCCTGTGTGCATTGAGACAAGCATGCTCCATGTGGTAAACAGTGGCTAATCACAAGAGTTTCTTGCTCCCTTTGAGGCACGTTTCTTCCTTCAAGTTCCTGTCTTTGATCAGCTTTGTAGGAAAGGGGCCATAGTGCCTATGGACTGCAGCCTCTCCATCTGTAGGACCTCAGCAAGGGGGCAAATACAACCCATCCTTTTCTCCTAGACATTACTCTTTCTGAGGTTCCTGCAGGACCCCTGGTGGAGCCACAGAACTGGAGACCTTTGTGACAGTATGTCTCCTCCCTCCCAAAGCTCTGATGTCTGGGGCTTGGCATTGCTTGGCAGCTTCAGGGCCGACTTAACAGGGTCCTGGTCAATGCCCATCAGCAATGCTTGTTGAGCACCCATGCTTGGCCAGGCTCCTCTTCTGTAGCTGACATGGTGTTGGCCGAGTGT
Source organism: Bramus lutescens (assembly GCA_001685075.1). Lineage (NCBI taxonomy): Eukaryota > Metazoa > Chordata > Mammalia > Rodentia > Cricetidae > Bramus > Bramus lutescens. The sequence continues at coordinate 142,462 of LOEQ01000688.1, read as the reverse complement.
TTACTAAGTGTCTGCTGGCCTGCCTTCATGGCCCCAGAGAACAGGGCTTCCATTTTTCCTTAGAAGACTCAGGCTCATTCTTGGAGCGACTGATTACAGCGTGTTCTCCGTCCATCTGACGTTAAAAGCTGACCAGGCCGCTCTGGCTGGGAACACAGATCTTCTGGGTACTTGATGAGACCATTCCTGGATCCTCTGACTTCTCCTGTGTGTTTTGCTTCCTGGGGTTGTGGGGTTTGTGGTACCCACCTGGATGTCTGAGTACCTGAAGCAGAGCTCTGAGTGCATAGCTCCTGCTCTACTGAGTGTCCCCAGTCAGGGCTGGCCATCCCATGTGTCCATCATCATGGCCATATTTGGAAGTATTGATGCGCTGGCCTCTTTCCAAAACAGGGACATCCCCTGCCTTAGCGCCTTCTGTGAGGACACTCTGCACACTTTAAGGATTCCATCTTAAGCACTTGCAAATGAGAATTATTCAAAAATGAGCATAAAGTTAGGTGGCAAACCTTCTGAGCAACTGAGAACAGTCACTGTTTGGAGAGCAGGTGTTTGGAGGAATTAACAGGATGGGTGGGGCTGGGCAGGCAGTGGGAGAAGCAAAAAAGCAGGAGAAGCCTGGTGCCCAGCTTCTTCCAAAGGCTCTTCCTCCTACACCAGTGACAGGAGGAAGAACTGGAGACTTGGGGACTTCATGGTGTCCAAGGGTTCCCCAAGACTATCACATGTACCTGCCCAATCCTGAGCCCTATGTGGCCCTGATGCCACCCAGGCCAGCTTCCTGCTCTGACCTGTAACTGTCCTGCTCCTGCTGCCTTCACTGACCCACTCTATAACTGTCTTATAGTTCTCTGTTGCTGACCTTGAAGCCTGTATCCCAGACTACAGCTTATATAGGTCCTGTGTCCGTATGTCCAGGGACTAGACACGTTCTGAATGTGAATCCATGGGGAGGAAATGTGAGCCCACAGACTCTGTCCATCCTCAACCCACCATTCTCTCAGTTATCCTCAGGCTGCCCTTTTCCAGTGAAAATGGAAGTATTCCTCTTGTAGTTGGACCTAACTTTAGACGCTGCAGCAGCACTGGGGAGGGTACGTTCTCCCTCCCAGGGACAGGAGAGGCTATAATCCATACAGGGAGAAGCGGTGCCCGCGGCCGCTGCCTCAAGTCTACAGCAGATCAATTGCAAGGTAACATGGTGAGCACCCAGACAGCTCAGGGATGACCAGGAAAGGAGAATCATTTTGTCTCCCCAAAGAAGAAAATCGGTTCCAATAGTTTACAGAAATGCAGTCTGGGCAAAAGGTCACAGGGGTGTATGGGTGAAGCAATAGTAAGCATTGGGTATTGATCTCTTTTGTATATATTTACAGTGTTTCATGATCAAAGTTTGCTTTTTTAAATTGCTGTGTGTGTGTGTGTGTGTGTGTGTGTGCGTGCGCACACACACACTCAAGTGAAGGCATACACATGTGGAGTCCAGAAAATACCTTTAGGAGTCCGTTCTCTCCTTCCACTGCGAGGCCCAGGTGTCAAACACAGCTTGTCAGGTTTGTGTGGGGAGCAGTTTTACCCAACTGAACAATCTTGCCATCCTGATGACTAAAGGGTTTGTTTTGGTTTGGTTTTTGGAACAGGGTTTCTCTGTGTTGCTCTGGCTGTCCTGGAGCTTGCTGTGTAGACCAGGCTGGCCTCTAACTCACAGAGATCTGTCTGCCTCTGCCTCTGCCTCTGCCTCCAGAATGCTAGGATTAAAGGGGTGTGTGACCAGACTGATAATCTAAGATTATGATGATGATTATGTGTATGTGAGCTTGTACCCTGGAGCTGGAGTTGCAGGACTGCGAGCCGTCTAATGTGGGTGCTGGGAACCAAACTCCAGTCCTTTGGAAGAGCAGGAAGCATTCTTAATCTCTGAGCCATCTCTCCAGCCCCTGGTCAAAGCTTTTAAAGGCCCAACACGCTATATATTGTTGGACATAGATAATGGTACATCTGTAATCTCGGGTGTCAGGGAGACTAAGACTGTGCTATATAGTAAAACCTGGTCAGAGAGGACTTGGGGGTGGGGTGGGGTGGAAGTTGGCTTATGAAATCTGGTATTCAGACTGTAGACTGTAACTGAGCGTCGTGGGTAAGATTCTGAGGCTATGAGGAGCAAGGAAGACTGAGACGGTCTTTCAGGAGGAGGTAACACTCACATTGAGAACAGGGTGATCTGGCCTTGTTGCTGGCCTGGCCTAGCAAGGCAAGACACGAAGGATGAAAACAAGCAGGCAATCCAGTGGGGTCCGTACTGGGACCTTGCTTCTCAGAAAACAGCGGGGGTAGGGCCATATATTCATGTTAATCAGGTGGCTTGAGAGAGCACTTGTCCAATGTGATGACCATCTGACTGTCAAGGGTCAACGTCTCTGGGAGATGAGCGAAGAGAAGGGAACATGAGTCCTGGGGGAGGAGCCTGCTCCACGGCAGCTTAGAGGCTGCACGTGTAGCTCCTGTAATATCCAAGTGCTGGGCTCTTAGGCCTCATCAAGGCCTTCATCTGCCACCCTGTTGCGGGGTGTCAAGGGCAGTGAGGGTGTCCTCTGAGAAGAAGCTCATGTCATAGTCTCAATATGTTATACTAGGAGGCAGAGACCGGTTGATGGAGTCTGATAATGTGACAGAGATGCTCCCATGGTCACGTTCAAACAGTGAGGTCTCTGGGCCAACCTGGCTCGGAGGGCTCTGCCATCATATCAGACTGCACAATAGGGTTGGAGGTCTGTCCGTCTGCATTTCCCGAACCATAATTACATGACCTTGTATTCTTTCCTAGCTGTTTGTGTTTAAGGGGAGGAGAGATTCTCAAACCCTTTCTTCCCCAAGTTGCTGTCAGTCCATGTTTCATCCCAGACACAGAAAGAAAACTAGAACAGGACTTTTGATCAGGTTGGCCAAGTTGAAAGTACCCTCTACCTTCTTCAAACCAGACACTTGTGTCCTTTGGAGGCCACTCTGTCAGCGCCAGGGTTGGCTTGGAAGGCAAACCAGACACAGTTGGTGACTTGCCAGGTAGTCCAGCACCTGAGCCATCACTCAGGAATGGACCGTTTGGGGGCCGCCCACCCCGGGGCCGCAGTCCAGAACGGGTTTAAATCTCCACTCTATAGATGTCAGCTACAGGACCCAGGGCACTTGGTTTCCTCACCTGCCAACAGTAGATGAGTTAGTTTGTATTCAACACTTGAAACTGCCAGGGACTGGAGGTACTTTCAATTCACAACATGCAGGATTCCCTTCACTTCAGGGAACAACAGAGACACAGCAGATTCACAGGCAGGCAAGGCTCTTTCAAGAACAGCAAAACACAAGGTGCTATTACTCCCAGGATGCTTTCTTTACCAGAGCCTGAGAGCAGTTCTATCATCCATCTTTGACACTCCACACGGTTCACATGACCCTAGGTCAAGGAACACAGCCAGCTGGCCAGCACCTATGCACCTCCTTTGAGAGATACCTGCTGTCTGAGGCAGAGTCCAGGACCAGGTCTCTCCAGCAGCTTCTTCTGAGGAATCGTCCTCTGAGAATGTGGAGTGTTAAAATCGGGGACACAGCTTGGTAGGTCAAAGATCTCTCGTAGGCTGCCAGGGGGTGGTGTGCAGTGGGCAGAGGGAAGGAGGACAACACAGAGGCTCTGGGGCAGACTTGTGCTGTGTGTGCCTGAGGAACTGGGAGGAAGCTGGGGTGGCTGGAGCCATGAGCATTAGTGGACAGATGATGCTGTGGCTTTTACTCCAGGAAATGAGCAGCGACCAGCTTCCCAGCAGAACAGTATGGAGGCATAATGCTTTAAGAGTACAGATCTGTCTTTCTGCCTCTCAGGAAACAATGTTGGGAGCAGTGAGGAAACAGCTACCTTAGTCCATTATTCCAGAGAGCGGCTTAGACTGGGGCTGGGAGAGCAAGCGAAGGCCTGATGCCAGATCCATGCTCTCTCTCCTCTCCCTCTCCCCCTTTCTTCTTCCTCCTCCTCTTCTTCCTCTCTCTCTCTCTCTCTCTCTCTCACCCACATGGCAGCTCACAATAGTCTGGCAACTCCAGTTCCAGGGGATCTGACACCCTCACACAGACACACGTGCCAGCAAAACACCAATGCAAATAAAATGAAAATAAATAAATTTTTTAAGAAAAAAAATCAACTTCCAAGACTAGAGGAATGGCTCAGTGGCTAGGAAGGCTGGCTGCTTTTCCAGAGTCCTGAGCACCCCCTCCCAGCACCCACAGAGCTGTAACTCAATCCCAGGGGATTGGACATGGCCTTTGGACTCCCTGGGCACTGCATGCGCTGTGAGGAAGTGGTGCACATTTGCCAAATGCACCCACACACAACATCTTCCAGTTTCCATGTTGTGTCTCCAGTTTAATTTATATTAATTTTTCATTTCTTAAGTCTGTTTCCCTTGAGTTTAATTTGTTCTTCTGTCCCTGAACTGACGGGACTGCTTTTCTTGTTTTGTGTTTCTAAAATAGGGTCTCCCTCTGTAGCTCAGGGTAACCTTACGTTTTCAGCAATCCCTCCTGCTTTATTCCAGCATTACAGTGTAAGCCTCCACATCTGGTTTGTCAGTCTAGCCTTCTTATAGTGAAAACTTAGATTGTTGATTAAAGAACTTCATTATATAATATTGTTGTTGTTGGTTTTTTTGAGACAGGGTTTTTCTGTGTAGCCCTTGTTTTCCCTGGAACTCACTCTGTAGACCAGGCTGGCCTCTAACTCAGAAGTCCATCTGCCTCTGACTCCCGAGTGCTGGGATTAAAGGTGTGTGCCATCACATTCAGCATGAACTTCATTATTTAATATATGAACATTTAATGCTACAAAATTCTTCTGAAGTACCTGCTTTAGTAGCATCTCGAGGTTTGGGTTTGTTTTGTTTGTTGTTGTTTGTTGTTGAGAGTGTATCCTTTCTCATTCAAATATTTTCTTATTTTCACTAAGATCGCCGTTTGATCTTTGGGCTGTTTAGAAGTGTTTTTACTTCTAGAGGCTTTGAGATCCTTCAGATGCCACCATACTATATCCATTTATAACTCAATTCTATTGTTTTCAGAGAATATACTCATGTGATATAAATTTAGTTTGTTAGAGACAGTTCTACCCAAAGATAATAGTCTACACTGATAGATATTGCAAGAAACAGAGGAAAAATGTTCAGTGAGCAACAGATTGTTATGTAAGTACCAATGGTTTTATCTGGTGTTTAATTTACCTCTAAAGTTTCAGGGGGTCTTGTCATACAGTCTTTCTCTTCCAGGAGTTCTTATCCTCCCATTCTTTCAGAGAGTTCTGTGCCACAAGGAACACGATCAGATGCTTGCTTTTTGCTGTTGTTGTTTTTGTCTTGACGTAAGAGCTGTCCTCGAACGTACACCCTCCTGCCCCACCTTCCCAAGCGCTGGGATACTACCACGTGTGCTGAGCGCCTGCTACAGCCTTGATCTTTCTTTCCTTTGGGCCACCTGCTACTGAACTTTTAGGTTCTTCTGAGGTCATCGGATGATACAGGAGACGTCGCGGTTCCCTCTTCCGATTCTTAGTCTCGTGCACAAAAGAATTTAAGAACGGATTCAAACAGAAGCTCAAGAACAGTTTTATTAAAGCTTAAAAAGAAAAACTTCCAGGCCAGGTGCCATATAAAACTCAGCAGCTGCCTGAAGAATTGGGGGGGGAAGACATTTAAGCTGCCATGGGGGCCNGGCAGACACACGGTCACAGAACAGGGGCGGGTGGAGGGCACTTTAGAGAAAGAGTAAAGGATCCCAAAGTGTCAGAAAACATACACAGGTTCTGGCCAGCAAAAGAAACAGAAAAGGCTGGGGGTTGGGTCCCATTTGGATTCAGGCTCCGGAAAAGTGAGACAACACAGCTGGACCTCATGGGGAATCAGGGACTGCCTTGGGGAATTCTGGAAGCAGAGAGTACAGTCTTCTCTGAAAGGGGATATTGTTCCCCTACCTCTCTAGCATAGTTTAAGGTGAGCCCACCTTCCTAAATTGATTGACCAGGCCCAGCAGGAAGGTTAGGTCTTCACCCAGGCCAGAGATTCTAGTCTCTTGGCCAGAAAGAGTTGTTTTCCTTAGTAGGCTGTTATTGTGGCTGTAACAATCCCACCGATGGATCTAATGATTGTCTTTTTGTTGTTGTTGTTGTTTCTGGAGACAGGGTTTCTCTGTGTAGTTTTGGAGCCTGTCCTGGAACTTGCCCTGGAGAACAGGCTGACCTCCAAGTCAGAGAAATCTGCCTGCCTCTGCCTTCTGAGTCCTGGGATTAAAGATGCCTGACTTATTTTATTTGCATTTGGTGTTTCGCCTATTACGTGAGGGTGTCAGATCCCCTGGAACTAGAGTTACAGAAATTTGTGAGCTGCCATGTGGGGGTACTGGGACTTGAACCCATGTCCTCTGAAAGAGCAGCCAGTGTTCTTAACTGTTCAATGCTAACTTTGGATTGTTCCCTGGGCATTTTAAACTTTGCTGTGGTATTTTGGGTTATGTTAACCCCTGGAGAATGCTGGTGTTTTTCTTGAAGTGGGCAGGCATTCCAGTGAGAACCCCTGGGTTGTACCATCTTTTGATGGTGTTGCCAGCATCAGGACCACGACTAAGTCTTTAGTTCTTCCCTGAACACTCATCTTAGTTTTGGGTCATGGCTGTGGCTCAGTTCTCAAACCCTTCACGGCAGGTTACGTGCATACACCATTCAAGGACAGTCCCGGGACTCACGTTGGGTCAGACGCAGCTTCAGTGGGTCCCTTTCTGTCTTCTCTCAGATCTCCCATGATCCTCAGCTTCTAGGGCTCCTTTTCTCCATCTCATCTCTGCTGGCTTTTCAGAGTCACCTCTGTGGTGCAGTGGCAAACGCCCCAGTAGGGCCACTCCCGCACATCCTATCAGTCTATAGACGCAGAACTGCAGTGAGTCACATAGGAGCCTCCCACTTCTCCCTGGTGTACCTTGGGGTCTGCGCCATGTGACTGCTCCTTGTCAGTGGGTCACCTCTTCCTATTTCTTTACATATTTGATAGTATTTTAATTAATAATAAACACTGTAGATGACACTGACCAGAAGTCTGGGCTCTGTTCCATTCCTTTAAAGGGTCTGTTTTCTACTCAGGCAAGAGACTCCATAGCTGAAAGGTATCCTCAGATTGCTCAGGCTGTATTTGATGCTATGCTGAGTGGAAGGGGACAATACACACACACATACACACACACACACACACACACACTGATTGGGGTTTGCTCCAACCTGTCAGAAAGGTCAGTGTAGGCCATCCTCTGCTGGGAGATCAGTGTGGCAACAGCCCCTCCCCTCTGGCTTCGACCACCAAGAAGCCTTCCATGTTCTGTCCGCACCTAGCCCTAGCAGCACAGGACCCACAGAGAAGCCCTGTGTGGATTCACAGCCCCGTCCCTGAACCAGCCTTGCCAGGTGAAGGAGCTGTCCTAACAAAGACTCCAGCTCCCAAAGACTCCATCACAAAAACATCCCCAAAGAGAGGACTGGTGGAGAGCCTCTGGTGCTGGGCATAGTCCATAACCTGTCAGGACGCAGGGCCTTGGGCACCCAGTGAGGATTTATGGCTGTTTATAGCAGCTGAGCTTGTCCAGTATCTCAGGCGAAAGCCTTCTCCCGACTTTAAACACTGCCTACATCCACAAATATCCCAGACAGCCAAGATGCACAACCTTGGCTTGAAGAAATTATTACAACAACGTGTAAGGAGGACACAAAGGAAAGTATTTGCTCGACAAACGTTCAGCAAGCCTTACACGAAGGCTTATAAAAAGGAGCAGAATTGTTTGGATTTCAACACGCTTAGCCAGTTGTCTGTGAAAAGGTGAATTTATTGTAAGTTCCAGTAACTCTCTTTTGGCGAATTTAAAGGTTAAGAGCGTTCTTGGGAGAGCTTTGTTTTCTTGTAACTCAAAATCGGTTCTTCTCTTTAAAGATGCCCCACTTTCAGCCCCTCAGCGAGGTTCAGAGAGTCCAGGAGCTGTTTGGAAATAATCTCTCCCTGGGAACTGCTAAGATGTAAACAGCAGCCAGCCGTCGGTCCAGCGCGTGGTTTCCAAGGGTTCGGTAGAACCACAGCATCCCCAGCTCCTGGGGGTCAAGGAGCGTGGGGCACATCTGGGTCCTGTCACGCGGGAACTGAGCGCCAGACAGCCAGGCCTTAGAGCTGGTCTGGATCCAGGTGGGGCTAGCTCGTTTATAAACCTGTCTGCTGTAGGCAGGATGTGCACGGTAGGAAGCAACTGTCCAGAATCAGGTTTATTGCCTAGGAAGGAGGAGGAGGAGCCATCCCACCCAGTTCATAGCCCTCTAGGACCTGCCTCCAGGACCCTGGGCCCAGCTCCTTGCAAGCCTGCAGCTGCTGTTGTCTGCCAAGCACCTTTGAAGACACAAAAAAACCCAAGGACCCTCAGACTCGGCCACTTAAAACTACCTTGCCTTGACTGCCTTCAAGCCAAGAACCCCTGGCATTGCCTCTGTATTTTCTGTTCTCCTGATGATCCTGGGTCCAGAACCACACGCAGGAGAAGCATTTAGATTGCTGTGAAGGCCTCTCCACTCCTGCACAGTCCCCAGAAGGGTCTTCCTGTGATAGCAGGTCAGGGTGAGACACCAGTGCCTCTTAGAAGAACAAGGGGAAAACGAGGAGAAGAAGCCTGACACAGGGTCCCAGCCATAGTCTCTGTGTATCAGCTGTGCTTTGGGGGATGGGGACAAAATGGCCATCCTGAAAGGCTCCTCTGTCCCCGTAGGTCGTGTGAGACCCTAGGTTTTGCCTAGCCTCGGAATCCATTTTGCTGAGATGGATTGTACTCCCCAAGGATTTTCCCTCATGAGGGCTGAACTGAATTCCAGAAGACGAATATGCCTTGAACCAAATCATGATTCAGAGTCCTGCAGTTCTGACCCAAGCAGAGAAGGATTATCAGGTGCTCGGCACCTTAGAGACTCCAGAATCCACTCAGATGCCGGGGCAGTAATCTGGGGTCAGGTCAGGCACCCCCGGCAAAAGAAATTATTTCTGGAGCAACCAGGCACCCCAAGGGCCCCCAGGCTGTCAAATGCGCCTGCAGACTGGAAGCCGGTAATTGCAGGGCTCTTAGGCATGTTAGTGCCTGTTAAACTTCCTGCAATTAATTTTGCTGACAGCTTGTTTAAAAGGAACCGCCTAATGTATTAAAAATACCTGTGTCGGTGGCAGATCAGCCAGGCGGTGCTCACGGAGCTTCTGAAGAAAATCACCAGGGCTGTATGGATGTCTGCGTGTTACACTGCTCTAAACCTCAGAAAGGGTTGAGAGCAAGCCTGAGCTCTGTGGCTGCCCTGACCCAGGGCCTGACACTGCTGACTCACAACTGTGCAAATATATTCTCTGATGGCTCCAGGGACTAGAGGTGTGTCTCAGAGCCGTGCTTCCTCCAGGGGCTTAGAAGGCCCCTTCCTCTTCTTCCCGTGTGGTGTACTCAAGTGTCCTTGGCTCATGGCCTTGGTCTTTGCACCACCTTCTCCTCTCTAGCGATTTACCATGAACCAGGACAATTGCATCTAAATCTGAGTATATTTTACAGAAACGCTTTTCCCAAATGTAAGGCTATATTTACAGGTTGAGAGGCTGAAGACACACACAAGGCACAAGCACACACACATGCACACACTTGTGTGCTCACACACAGGCACACTTGCACGCGCGCACACACACACATTGCCACCATCATGTTATCTCAGCATACCTTAAAAAGAAAGGCAGAGACTGGATACAAGCTCTGGTCTTGCTGGTCCCAGGGCACTGTCACTGCTATTCCTTGAGTTATGCCTAACACTGGAGACCTTGATAACAGGTAAATACAATACAACATAAAAACAAAACAGACAGATCCCATTGCAGCCTTGAAAGTTCCCACCCCTGTCTACAATGAATGGCTGAAGATGATTCCCAAAGTCAGCAAGGGTAGACCTCGAGCTGGGCTTGTTTCTAGCCTCCCTTGCCAGAGCAAGGCAGAACACAGGGAGAGCAGGCTGTGCCTCTACCCTCGCAAAGGAGTCTCTGCCTTCATGGTGACCCCTGGGCTGCAACAGCCCTGTTATCTTCTGTTCTGTCCCATTTCATGCTGAGGTGTTACTCTTGCTGGGCTCCTAGACACACTCCAGTGAGGCTCCCAGGAGAAGGTAGGCCACCTCCTCCATTGGCTGCCTCTTCCCCAAATGCTGTCTGTGCTAACTCTCCACAGCTGCCTCTGTAGAAACAACTCCCCTTGACTTGACCAGCCACCCCAGCTGCCCCACCTGCCTGGTCACAGACTTTTCTAGTTGCTAAGGGGAATGGGCTAGCTGATTCCAGCGGAATCCTGTCCCACAGTATAACAAACTCAGGAGCTTATCCATCTGGTGACAGCACTGTCGGTTGCCACTGCCACAGCCNTGGCTTGAGTCTTACCTATTGGCTCCTGCTGTCTTACAATCTCAAGATGTCCCAAAGAATCCCTGCTAGGGCCCAGGTCCATGAAGCTGCCACTATGGGGATCCTGAAGGCCAGCAGTGTGGAATTTACTAGGCTCAGTTCCTACCATAAGCATCACCTCAGGGTCTGGGAGAGCCCAGAAGGAGGAATAAATGTGGACCAGCTATGGTCGGGCTGCTCAGCTTCAGGGAATTGGCAGGCACAAGCTAGAGGGCCAGGCCCTAGGCAGACATGGCAGAGCAACTGGCCCTGGTCAGGAGGCAGGAGCTCTTCCTTGTACCCAGGAATACAGTTCCATCTGCCTCCTGGGCCTTGTGACCTCCCAAGAGACTCGTCATTTCGTTCCTGTTGTGGGATGGGGCACAGCGACGTCTTCTGAGTGGCATAAAATAGGCCTGCTCAGCCCGCACTCTGGCCTGGGACCCTACCATTGCAGCATTACCCAGCTGAGGGTGAGTGGCTGTGATTGACACAGGAAGGCATTTCAACCCTCCCCATGATCCCCCACTGAGTTTTAATGGCATCCTTCCTTGACCTTTGTAACTAATTCACAAAACGAATGGGCATCCTGGTGGGCCCTCTCTCGTGCTGGTCAAAACTGTCAGCAGGTTGTCTTGTGGACAGCCGAAACTCAAGCAAGGCGCTAAGAAGCAAGACCCTGGTCTCAAAAGTCAAAACAAAACAGAATCACAACAGGAAGTGGAGGAAATAAAGCAGCCAGAGGGTTACCTTGGAGCCTTGGGTTCTCAGGAGCCTGGAAGGCAGGTTCCTGTGGAGGGAGCTACCAGTAAGTGATGCATGGGTTCATCCCACCTGCCTTTAAAAGGAGTTTAAGGTGAGGAGGACAGACTACCTAAGAAAGAACCTGGGAGGTGCCCATGGGACCTCCCAGCTCTGCTCTCCCTGGGCAATGGACCCCATGCTAGCTGCCTGTCTGCAGTTTCTCAGAAAGTCTGCTGTCCATACACCTGTAGGCCTGCTCCACCCAGAAGGGCCCCAGCGTTCCTCACTCCCTCCATGTTTGGCAGCCAAGCAGTGTCGTTCTGCACAATAGCAGGAAGACCAGGCCAATCCCAGCTCCCTGCTGCTTTTTCTGAGTGTGGACAGACTCCGTAAGGTGCTTCTTAGCCTGGCTGTGCTTGCCCAGCTGCGAGTGTGGCCATCAGCACTGGGGCTGTTGAACCTCTGTGTCTGTCAGAAAACTGATTCCTGGGGGGGAAAAGTGGGTTCAGTATCAGGGTTCAGCAAAGAGTGAGTGCTGGAAATAAACAGGGTGGTCGCCTCCCTGGAACCATGGGCCTCCTTCCTCAGAGACAAGGTCCAGTTAGCAGATGGCTCTAAAGCCAGCACCCATGCCTTGTGAAGCTGCTGGGCAGCAGCTGTGTCTCCAACCCCAGCATTGTAGTGACGGTATATGTTCTCCTCTTCAGCTGCCTTTGTGCACCCACCCTATGGTTCCAATGAGAATTAAGGGCTACATTGATTGAGGGATACTGGGGTAGGATAGCAGGAAGGGTTTCAGAAAGAAAAAAGGGGTCTGCTTTGAAGGCAAAGAAATACGTGTTTTAAGGGTGCCGATGGCCCCAGCATCTGACCTATGATCCAGTAAGAGGATTTGAGGTGCTTTACAGACTTTCCTTTCCCAAGATACACATTGGCCCCCACCTGCTCAGAAGGAATCCAGGCTTCCCTCCTGCCCTGCCATGTGTTGAGTGCGCTCACAAGCCTGAGTCTGCTCTATTAGATGGACAAACAGAAAGCCCACCGTGTGCGTGAGCAAAGCCTCCTCTCCAAAACACTGTGCAGTGGAGGGGGCTGGTCCCAGGGAGCTGGAGTTTCTACCAAGCAGACTTGGGGGCAGTTGCAAGTGGAGCTGAATCTACCAGGTCACCTGGTTAGTATGGCCACGTGCCACCTGCACCTAGAACCAGTCTTCATTGGGTTCTTACTCGGGACAAGGACTCTTTGGGAGATACTGAGACAGTCAGGTGTATTTATTTTTAAGCAACCACAGCTGCCCAGTTAGCAGGGGATCCCCCAAGACTTCCTTGTCCCACCCACTAGATCAGAGAGAGCTGTATGCAAAAATAAGAAATGAATGTCAAGGTCCTATCCAGACCCAGCAGAGGGTCTGCTTTGAGGAGTTTGTGTTCCTAAGCACACACGCAGTTTAAATGTCCCTGGCCTGCTATACACAGAGTCACCCTAACCAGCCTTCCTGCTGAGGCCCAGAAAGGACTGCATTTCTAAAGCAGCTGATTCCAATGAGGGAGGCTGGGAAAGAGACCAAGATGGAGACACAGGAACTGAGGTGTCCAGTCCTTCAGGAGAGATGAAACATGGGGACTATAGGAAGCCAGGGGCTCCTTTTGCTTGAGGGGAGATGCTGCAGAAGCACACCGTGTTGAGGGCAGCCTCTGGGGTTGGAGGACCTCCAGCTGAGCTAAGAGCCTGACCACCAGGGAGTTTCACAAAACAGGGACCTTGCAAAGTGCAGGGAGGCCTTAAGACTTCTGCAAAGCAGCAAACAGTCCAACAAGTCAAACCCTGACACAATACTCACCAGGACAAAGACAGAGTAGAATGCTCATCACTGCTGGTAGAACACACAAGAGCACAGGTGGGGAATTAAGGGGTTGGGAGTAACGACTTTTTAAAAACTGCTTTATGTGTGGGTGTTTGAGTGCATTTATGTCAGTACACCATTGCGTGCAGTACCTGGGGAGGTCTGAAAAGGGTGTTAGATCCTGTGGAACTGTAGTTACAGAGGGCTGTAAGCCACCGTGTGGATGCTGGGAATAGAAACTAGGTCCTTTGCAAAAGCAGTCAGTGTTCTTAACCACTGAGCCATCTCTCCAGCGTTAGGAATGACAGCTATTAATGGACACTTTTTGGAGCAGTTTTGTAATTTGTTTGAGACAATGTCTCATTATGACCCCCCCAACACACACCTGTTAGTTTCCTCTATGGGAAAGATCTTGCATTGTGAGTACATTGTCACAATTAACAAGTGTTGACAAATTAGTCAGAATTGACAGCTCATACCAGGGCTCCTCCTTGGTGTTCCACATTCTGTGGCTCTGGGCAGACGCATGGTAGCCCCTCAAGGATAACAGCTACACTGCCCCCCAATGCTCTGGGCTCCATTGGTTCACCCTCCCCACCCCAGCTCTTGGCAATTCTATTTTTTTAAAGCCAACTCTGTATTTCATTTTCCAGAAGGTCATACAGCTGGAGTCAGGTCACTTTTCAGGCCAGCCGCTTTCCTTGGCTAATATTCATTCACAGCCCCTTCAAGTCTTTTCCTGGCTCATTTCTTTGTATCTCTGGATTAGATGCGATCATTGTTCCATTAATGAAGAACATCTCAGTTGCAAATATGACTAAAGCGTCTATAAGCGTATCTGTGCAGGTTTTCTCTGCTTTAGGTAAAAGAAGCAAAGACTGGGATCATGAAACCTCACGTTCTGAGTCAGTTAGCTGTGTGAGATGCTGCACCCTGAGTCTCCTGCAGCAGCTGCGCCATTTCATCTTCCACTAGCAACGATCAACATTCCAGGTGCTCCTCATCGGGATTTCGGCTTGGGGGTTGTTTTAGGACATTCTTGTCCTAGTCCATTGCTGCATTAGTTGCTTTTTCCCATTGCCGTAGCCGAACACCTGACCGAAAGCGATTTAATGGGGGAAGGGTTTACTTTGGTTTGGGAGTATGGCCCATCACTGTGAGGAAGGAGAGGCTGTAGATTCAGTGGTAAGCAGCTGGTTACATTGTACCACAGTCACGAAGGAGAAGGTTTACCTGCTGATGCTCAGACTGCTTCTTCCCCCTCCCCTTCCCTTTTATTCAGCCCAGCACTCTAGACCCTGAGAAGTGCCCCCCACATTTCTTTGCTCTCTAGAAACATGCTCACAGACTTTCCCCCATATGTGTCTCTCCCTTGATTCAAACCTGGCCGAGCTGAGCTGATACTCAAGGCCTTTGGTCCTGCGAGGCTGGACACACAGCACCGCTTCATGTGCGTGTTTGTCGGGTGGAGTTCTTACATGAGGTTCCTGAGTAGATTTCTACTCTTTTGTTGTTGTTGTTCTTATTTTCTTATTTATTTTTACGAATTTTGTATGTTTTGGATCAGCCTATCATACATGTCTTTTGCAAATATTGCCTCCCAGGTTTCTTCTTATTTAATCTACATTCGGATTTTATGAGATAAGGTCTTACAGTATAGGCAGGGCTGGCCTCCAGCTTGCCACCCTCCTGCCTCATGCTTTTGATGCTGGTTTTACGGGTGTTATAGTATCATGCTGTCTTTTACAAGTACCATTCATTCTAGTTAGGTGCAGTTTATTGTTTTGTTTTTTTTAATGGAACATTCTTCTGCTTAAAAATCGAGCTGGTTGCGGCATCTCACACCTGGAATCCCAGCATTTGAGATGAAGAGGCAGAGCATTGTGAATCCAAAGTCATGTGAGGCTACATGAGACCCTGTCTTAAGAAAACTAAATAAATAATGAATAAATAATCATTAGTAAACACAGGGCTAGTCGATTTTTCTCCTGCTTTATTTTCCTGAATTTTATATATAGGTCTGTGGTCAGTTTTGATTAGTTTTTGGAAGGTGTAGATCCTGTCCTTTCACAGATGGTTGTCTGGGGGGACCGTCCCTCCACATAGCCAGAGATGGTCCTGTGTGGGTCCGTTTCTGGGCTCTCTGCTGGCTTCAGAGGGATGTCCAGGGGAACCGTCCCTCCACGTACTGCCTTGGCCACTGATGGTCCTGTGTGGGTCCATTTCTGGGCTCTCTGCTGGCTTCACTGACTAAACCATCTTGACATTGTAGTTTTGTTGCAAGTCTTGGACTTGGTGGTGTTGATATGAGTGTATGCTGAGAGTCCACAGGTTTCAGGGGTCAGAAGAGGACATAAGATACCCTGGAGTTGGTGTTATGATGGTTGTGAGACACCCAACACAGGTGATGAGAACAGAACTCTGTCCTCTTCTAGAGCAGCAAGCACTCTTAACCATTGAGCCATCACTCCAATCCCTTCATCTTCTTGAAAACTAGGCCAAGTTTTTATTTGGGCCAGGTTGGTGATGCTCGATGCAAGGCAAGCACTCAGACACTGAACTATGCCCAGTACCTATCTCATTTTTTTGTGTTAATATAAATAGTATTTTTTTATTTTTAAATATTTTGCATTATTTAGTTAGTACAAAAATATAGTATTATGGGGCTGGGCAAATGACTCAGGGGTTAAGAGCTTTGCCAGAGGACCAAGTTTAGTTCCCAGAACCCACATTGAGTAGCTCACAATTGTCTGTAATTCTAGGTCCATGAGATCCAATGCCTCTTTTGGATTACACACACACACACACACACACACACACACACACATGCATGCACATACACACATATAAATATTAAACAAATATTTTAAAACAAATAGACATATTCTTTTTATTTTATTTCAATTATTCATTGCTGGTATATAAGAAAGCAATTGGATTTTGTTTATTAGCCTTATATAAATCTTACCTTTTTATAATTATGATAGTTCCAAGAGTGTTTGGTCTTTGGTATTTTCTACACAGAGAGCCATCTATATATAAAACTCTCTCTTTCTTCCCAATACACATACCTTCTTTTGCCCTTTCTTGTCTTATGGTATTGACCAGGGTTTATTGTACAAGGCTAAGTTGGCATGGTGCTGGGAACCCTTGTTCCTCATCTGAATGGGGTTAAAATCTCACCAGTAGTAAGACATTATTTGTGGGTCTTTTGCTATTCACCATGTTGAGGAAGACCCTCTCCATGTCTAGCTAGCTTAGAGTTCAGTCACAAATAGGTTTGGGATCTTGTCAATGGCTTCTCTTGCATCTATTGATATGACTGTGTGGGTTGCAATCAGGTGAACCATTCCTGCACATCTAGAAGGAAAATCCATTTAGTTGCAGTGTGCAATTCTTGCTATGCTGTTTGGGTCTGTTTTGTGCTTGTCTTGGTCAGGGTTACTATTGCTGTGATGAACTGAAACACCATGGCCAAAGCATTGGGGCAGGAAGAATGGTTTTTGGCTACTCTTCCACATCATAGTTCATTATCAAAGATTGTCAGGACAGGAATTCAAGCAGAGCAGTGCTGTGGGACAATGATCTTGTACCCTGTAAAGATTTGTTACTCTTGTTTTAATAAAATGCTGATTAGCCAGTAGTCAGGCAGGAAGTAGAGGTGGGGTGACCAGAACAGGAGAATTCTGGGAA
>LOEQ01000688.1:80338-90936 GCA_001685075.1 Bramus lutescens | reverse complement strand
AGTGGCTGCACCGCTTCTCTGATCTCTCAGCTTTCACCCCCTAATATCTGACTCTGGGTTTTTATTTAAGACCAATTGGAATTCACGTTACAAGAGATGGCTCAGTTATTAAGAACACTTGTTGCCCTTTCAGAGGACTCAGGTTGGCTTCTCAGCACCCACATGGTGGTTCACAACCATCCTTCGCTCCAATTCAGGGGATTGGGATCTGATGACCTCCACTGACTTCCATAGGCACCAAAGCGTGCATGTGGTGTATGTACATGAACACAGGCAAAACACTTACATGTAAAATAAAATCTAAAGCAAAAGAAAGGAAAACTAACACATTCCTGTTGTTGTCAAGGCTTCTGATTGGTGATGCTGTATCACACAACACCAAGAACCTCAACCAAGGCTCAAAGACTCATGAATTCACTGTACCATCAGGATGTACATGATCTGCCTTGCAGCCAGGACCTGGCCATAACTGCTTCAAGAGCTGATGACACCCAACCTAGGTCACTGCCGACCAGGCTGGGGCCACAGTCTCCATGAGACAAGCCAGACACCTCCCTAACTGGTTCACACTGGCTTCATTTGTCATCCAGGAGCCACCCTCTCAGGCTTCCATGGCCCATGAAGTCATCCATGGCTCTGTGGACACTGACCCTCTGGTCAGCAATGCCTCTTCCTGCTCACAGGCTCCATCAGCCACCAAAGAAAAGCCCTGTCTGTGTGTTCTGAGAACAGCTCTGAGGCCGACCTGGGCTCTTCCTGGTCTATCACAGGGGCCTCTTTCCTCCATTGACAAAACACATTGTAGATGTTGAAGCCACCAGGTGCATTCTAGGCTGACTGATATGACACTTTTTTTGTTTTTTGTTTTGTTTTGTTTTGCTTTTGCTTTTGTTTTTCGAGACAGGGTTTCTCTGTGTAGCTTTGGAACCTGTCCTGGAACTCGCTCTGTAGACCTCTGTAGGCCTCGAACTCACAGAGGTCCACCTGCCTCTGCCTCCCGAGTGCTGGGATTCTGGTGTAACACTCTGAGCCTGGTATTCCTACTGTTCTTTGCTCAGCAAATTCTATGATCTGAAGACTGCGGAGCTATAACCTGCAACTAGCATTGGCACAGAAACATCCCCTGCACCTTGACCAACAGATGTCAGCAGACCGCATTCTCCAGGACACTGGACCAGGAGTCAGAAGACAATCCCAGACACACCTGCTCCTCAGAACTATGGAAGACGTTGGTTTTCAGACCTAAGGCAGCTTGGCCTAGCTAGCATCATGATGCATGCCTGTCATGCCAACACTCAGAAGTGTGAATCCAGAGGATTGCAAGTTTGAGGCCAGTCTGGGAGTACAGGACTGTCTTTGGCCCACTCCCTGTGCCCCCCCCCTTATATAACCCAGGCTGGTCTCAAGCTCAGGCGCTAAAGAGGCCCTGACTTTCCGAATGCTGAGGTGTCAGGCATGCACTACCTATAGGCTTTGCTTTTATTTTAATCTTCTTTTGGGTTACATCCCCACAGGTGAAATGCTCCCAGATGTACATTCAGCAGACAACCTTTAAATCACATGTTTAATTAATTTATGTTTCCATTTGAGGCCTGCAAGATGGCTCAGTGAATTAAAGCACCTGGTGACTGCTGATAAGACAAACAGCCTGGTTGCAATTTCAAAAATAAAAAAAGGCTCGATAATAATAGACCAAGAATAAAAAGACACTGGTAGAATTCCATTGACCCGTTTATTATTTTAACTAGGATTTTTTTTTACTTACAAAATAACAGGTTTTCATTTTGACTTTCTTTTTTCAATATTTTATGTATTTGCATAGATGTATGGGCACCATGTGCATGCAGTACCTGCGGAGGCCAGAAGAGGGCATCATGTCTCTGGAGCTGGAGTTATAGTAGGTTGTGAGCCACCCAATATGGGGCTAGAAGCTGAACTCAGGTCCTCTAATCCACTGAACCATCAGTCTAGCCTCCACATTACAGTATTTTTGTTTGAGATTAAAACTGTGTGCCACCATGGCCTGGCTTCAGTATGGCAGCTTCATACACACATTTGATAATATATTTCAGCTAGCCTGATGCATCCAAAGTGTTAGTCCTTTGACATAGACTCAGAATAAGAGATGTCTATTTTCCTACAGAGTCTGAAATCCATCATGTATTTTATGTTCCCACACACTCAATTTAGACATGAAATTTGCATTGGTAATACTCGATCCATATTTAGATTTTGTAAACTGCATAGCTCAGAAGATAAACTCACATATGTTGTTCCAAACAACAGTAGTTTACTGAAGTTTTCCAATTACTGGATGAAGTATGAATTATTTATTTAAATGCTTACTATTATTTAGTGATGTGAGATGTCCTTCTGTATATGTGTTGCTTTATTGGTTAATGAATAAAGCTGTTTTGACCAATGGCTTAGCAGAGTAAAGCCAGGCAGGAAATCAAAAAAGAGATATAGAGAGAGGGTAGGCAGAGTCAGAGAGATGCCATGCAGCTGCCTAAGGAAAAAGACACCAGAACATTGTCCAGTAGGCCACAGCTTCATGGTGATACACAGATTAATAAAAACGGGTTAATTTAAGATGTAAGAGTTAGCTAGGAATATGCCTAAGCTATTGGCCAAACAATGTTGGAATTAATATAGTTTCTGTGTGATTATTTGGGTCTGGGCAGATGGGAAACAGAAAAGTAATCTCCTTTTACAATTTGGTATTTTATGTGTATTGCTGTTTTGCCTGTTGTGGTAGTTTGAATGTAATTGGCCCCCATAATCTTCTCGGGAGTGGCACTATTAGGAGTTGTGGCTTTATTGGAGTGGATATGGCCTTGTTGGAGGAAGTATGTCACTGTAGGGGTGGACTTTGAGATTTCCTATGCTCAGGATTCACCCAGTGTCCTAGTTAGCTTCCTGTTGCCTGAAAGATGTAGGACTCTCAGCTCCTACTCCAGCACCATGTCTGCCTGCACACCGCCATGATAATGGACAAACTTCTGAAACTGTAAGCAAGCCAGCCCAATTAAGTACCTTCCTCTACAAAACTTGTTGTGGTCACAGTGTCTCTTCACAGCAACAGAAACCCTAACTAAGACACCTGTAGATACACCATCACCATGTTAATGCACTGTCCACAGAGGTAAGAAGATGGTGTTGGATCCCTGAGACTAGGGTTACAGATGGTTGTGAGCTGCTGAGAAACAAACCTTGGTCCTCTGGAAGAGCAGCCAGGACAGTTAACCACTGAGTCATCATCTCTCCAGCCCTGGCTTTTTGTTTGTTTGCTTTTGTTTTCATTTATTTGTTTGTTTGTTCATTTTGTTTCTTGACACAGGGATTCAATCTGTAGCCTTGGCTACCGCAGAATTCGCTCTGTAAACCAGGCTGAACTCAAATTCACAGAGATCCTCCTGCCTCTACCTCGCAAGTGCTGGGATTAAAGGCACGTGTTAGGACTGCCCAGCTTTGTTTTTTCTTTTAAGTTAATTTATTTAAAATAATAGTTTAGGGCCAGGCATGGTGGTGCACACCTTTAATCTTGGCACTTGGGAGACAGAGGCAGGTGCATCTCTGTGAGTTCCAGGCCAGCCAGGGTTACACAGTGAGACTCTGTCTCAAAAAAGAATAAAATCTGGAGAGATGGTTCAAAGGTTAAGAGCGCTTTCTGTTCTAAAGAGGACTCAGATTTAGTTTCAAGGGGTTCACAGTTGCCTGTAACTGCAGTTCCAGGGGATCCAGTACCTTCTTTTAGCCTCTGCAGGAACTGCACACATGTGGTGCACATATACATACATACAAATAAATTTTGAAATTTAAAGAATAAGAGACCCACTGCTCTCGGGCTGACCAATTTGGCTATTATCTGGGCCCAGATCCAGCACTTTGAGTCAGTGCACCCAACTTCTACTACATCGACTATTGATGGAACAAGCAGAGGACCTGGTGCTGCAGAACCAGATCCAGGAACAAGTTACCACCAAGGATGAAAACCTGAAGCATGGCTGCTAATTAAACCACAGCCACGGCAGAGCACCTCCGAGGAGCCTGGAACACCCACGGAGGCTCCGAAAGGAGATGAGGCGGCGGCAGAGGAGTCCGCAGAGCCCACACTGTCCTTAGAAACACTAGAGAAGGACAGGTCCATGGGAAGACGCTTTTAAAAACTGGACTCATTAAACTGGAAGGAAAGATGGCGGAACAGAGCGGATGCTCAGGGGAGAATGGCGAAACTACACATGGCGATGCCAGCCATCTAGACAGTACCAGAAACCTTGCAGAAGTCCATGACCCATGCAGCCGCTGACTATACAGGACAAGTAAGCTTCCTTGGCAATGGTGTGGTTGACTGCAGACTCACAGTTGAGAATGAGAGACAGAGAAGGCTTCTGTGTCTTCACAGAATCCGCCCCCACAAAAGAACCAGTCTAGGCAGGAAGCCATTCAAGAGAACTCTTAAAAATTGTGATAAGGATGCTGAAGTGTAGCCCTTCACAGTTGATGACTTCTGGTGGGGGGTGGTTGGAGGGAAGACTCAGTTATCTTTAAAGCGCTGGCCACTGCGAGTTTGACCATGCTACAGTGAGTATATGGACAACACAAATTGGATTTGGTATTCTTTTCTATTCGTCTTTTGTTTGCGGGGAGGTTGTAAGGGTTGGGTGGGGGTGGACCTGAGAGGACTGGGAAGTGAATAGGATCAAGGTGCATTTGGTAAAATTTTCAAATAATCAATTAAAACATTAAGTTAAATAAAAAAAATTTAAAGAACAAAATAAAATGTTAAAGTCTAGTTCCTCAGCTGCACCGGCCCCATTTCAAAGGATCTTCATGAGGCTGGTTGTGGATTAGGAGCTGGCCTGAGGACGAGGCCTGTCATCCTAGCTTCTTGGGGTGCTGAGGCAGGAGAATTGCAAAGCCAAGGTCAGCCTGGGCAATTTAGCAAGTTCCTATCTCAAAACAGGCAAACAAACAAACAAAAAAAACCAAAGTAATTTGTGAAAAGGATGGGGGATATAGATCAGTGTAACGGTCTCGGCTGGGCATTCGTACAGCCCTGGTTTTGATTCCCAAGACTGGCACAGAAAATCAAAATAAGACAAACAAATAAACAACAACGACAACAAAAAAAAACAACCCACAACCAAATAGGTTGTCTTTAATCCCAGCATTTGGGAGGCAGACCCAGGTAGGTCTCTGAAGTTTAAGGCTGGACTGGTCTACAGAGAGAGTTCTAGGGCAGCCAGGGATACACAGAGAAACCCTGCCTTGGAAACCAACCAACCAACAAAAAGATTATGGAAGAGTTGAAGCCTCCTGAAGTGGAGCGAAGCCCCATAGAGGGGAGCAGCTCCCTCCTGGGGCATTTCTAGTGCTACCCAGGAAGCCCGCTGCTTCTCACTGCTGTCCCGTTCGCTGGCCATGCTCAATCTACTTTTCTCTCTACCTACTCTGGACTCTTCCTGGTGCCTCTGGATGTCCTCTCTCTCCTATCTACAATAAAAGCTTTCCCTGGTCAGGCATGGCGTCCCTTGAATCCCAGCCCTCAGGAGGCAGATGGGGGTGGATTTCTGTGAGTTCAAGGCCAGCCTGGTCTACATAGGGGACAGCCAGAGCTATACAGTGAGACCGTGCCTCAAAAAAACAAAAACAAACAAACAACATCAACAATAACACTTTCCCTTCTCCTTAGCCACACCATGGAGTGAGCACGTCAGTTTATACACTAGGCACATGTGGACAGGGGGATGAACGCATACCCTGCAGCTCCTTACCCCAAGAGCCACCTCTATCCCCAGTTACCCCGGCCCAACAGATGGGATTCTGACATTACACACAGAGCGGGTCAGTGTGGCAGCCCATGTCACTGGCTGTTTGTCTGAGGCAGTCATTTCTCTTAAGCTCAAATTGCCTTTAATCACCTCATTCTCTGTCCGGCAGTCTGGCTCCTCCAAGTGGCCTGGTCATTCATCTGCATTAGAGAACCACACTTCCAGCAGCCCAAGAGAGCAGAGAAAAGCACCCATTCATCAGCTCGCTGGTTCTGCAAGGCCACACTTCTAACTGGGATATATAGAGTAGACATCCGATGCTGTCCCATGGTGTGGTCCCTAGCCTGTCTATTTTTATAAACTCTGGTCTGTCTGATGATGTAGATCATGACTTATCTGGTAGACCTGGCCAGTCTGACGGACCTTATGATAGCATAGACCCTGAACCCTCGATAGTGTGGATTCTAGCATGTCTGATGGTGTATACACAACCTGCCACGTGTGCAAAGTCAGGCACTGGACAAATAAAGAGATCATGGGGCGGAGGGGGACAGCAGGAACCCTCGGTGCCGGTAATGCCGTGTGTCAGAATGTCTCTCTGGGAGGTAGCCTAGCAGCCCTCATTACACCAGAGGCTCTGGCAGCTCTAGGAACTATGTCCCCTATCATTCCTTTGCAGATGAAAGGAAGGACTCACATCCCCTGAGCTCTTTTTCCCCAGGACCAAACCTGTACCGGAAGGAAGGAGACTCAGCCAGTCTGGGCTGTATCTCTCACTCTCATGTTCTCACCTTCTGCCTTTTGTGAGGCAGCATCTGTGGCCAGGAGAAATGGGGTCACACATAGTCACACCGTGAAGTTTCTTATTTTGACCCTGGCCTTGTCCTGCATGCTCTTTTGCCCCTACAGCCTGCCTCTATCTGAAGTCCTACTCACTACACCCCTTTAGAAACGATGGAGTGTTAGCCCCAGGTCACCCACCTAATATGCCAACTTCCGTAGGCTCGAGGGAGATCTGGTGTTGGCATTCTGCAAGTGTAACCAGGAAGTATGATAAATGCATAACAGAAATCAGAAAAGAGAGAGGTTAACTTCCCTGCTTCAAAAAGGGAGAGGCTTGCCTTCTTCAGCTTTTACTTTGAATTTGTAATTGAGATGTACTTGACATGTGTGTAAACCTTCTTAAAAGCTAACTAAGCCTCTAACGGGCATTCAAGCTGGGAGTCTTTCGGGAGGGTGGGGAGCCATCCATCTCTTTGAAATTAACACCAGGGAACACTGTGGCGCCTGCCCCACAGTCCCTGCCTGAGGAGGGGGAGCCTAACTGCCTCCTGTCTGAGAAACACCCGGAAGTTTTGCTTCCCAATTAGCAAGCACAGATGGGCCCCACAATCTCCAGGTGGGTTTAGGATGACATGCCTGTGACAAATGGTGCTGTCAAGTCCTCCCACTAGAGGAGCTGGTAACTGTTTACTCTGAAGACATGTTTGTGATGCCTTGTCTGCCGGGATGAAGGCAGTGAGATTCTCTGTCATTGCAGGCTGTCAGCCGTCACCTGGGATGCACTTTGCGGACTGGGCTAATGGTCATTGGTCTTCGCCTGCTGTAACTGATTTCTTCCTTCTGCCTTCATGGGCAGGGGTCTCTGTGGAACTGGAGAGTTTGTTGTTTGAATTATATTCAACGTGTGCAAGCTCCCTCAACTCCATGTGACTTGGAAGAGGGTGGAGAAGCTCTGTAGGGATTATTGGATCCTATTGGATGTCCCTCCAGACAGATTTTCTAGCTTTTACGTGACTTTCGTGCCATAGACAAGGCACCTTCATGTACCACTGAGCAAAGGGAGCATGTTGGATCCCAAGGCACTGTGCTTGTCAAAAAGGCAGTTGGCCCTTCTAGTGTCCACACCCATCCCAGCAGCCAGACATGCTGCCTTCTACCCACCAGCTAAATGTGTCTGTGATTCTGCTCCCAACCAATCAGAAGACCAGATTGAGCCATAGTTTAAGGAGCAACTGCTGGGATTCCGTGATTAAGAGCAGGCGGTGCTCTTCTAGACATCCTGAGTTCAGTTCCCAGCACCCATGCTGGATGTCAGGTCCAAACTCCAAAAGCCAGTTCATATTCAGAAATAGGCCCAACCTGGACTACAGGAGGATTCCTGGCAGTTAGATAAAAGCCAGCGTTGCTCAGGAACTTATGAAACCAGTTCCCATCTGCCAAAAGGAGTCATTTCCCTTACTTCTGGCAGAAGGGACATATGGTTCCATTGACATGTACCTGTGCCTGCATGTCAAAGCCCATGACAGTCTCCAGGCTCCCTCAGTCCTTGTTATACATTTCAAAGTCCATGCTACCTTCCCCAGGCTTCCCTCCTTCTCCCACATACTGTGTGTGTGTGTGTGTGTGTGTGTTGTTTACAACGGCAAGGATTTTCCCTGCCCCCGCTATCTCTTGCTATCTCCCTACTCTGACTGTTCTTTCTGTTACAGGTATAGCCCTAGCTGCATCCAGCCTGCTTTCTTTTCTCTCTGCTCTGGACCCCTTCCAGATGCCTCTAGACAT
This sequence comes from Bramus lutescens, assembly GCA_001685075.1. Lineage (NCBI taxonomy): Eukaryota > Metazoa > Chordata > Mammalia > Rodentia > Cricetidae > Bramus > Bramus lutescens. Next base: position 82,597 of record LOEQ01000688.1, on the reverse strand, counting down.
ATTTTCTCTCTCTTACGCACATTAAAAACTTTCCCTTAACCATACCATGGGGCGATATCTTAGTCTCCTGGCCATTGTGAGTCCTTGGCCTATTTGTGCTGAGTCAGCACCCCGATTACCTATTTACTTTTATTCTGGGTGTGTGTACTTGCTTGTGCACGCCACAGCATGTGTGTGGAGCTCAGATGACAACTTGCTTTCCGGCTTTGTTGAGTCAGGATCTCTCCTGTCGGAGGCCATGAGAGTGACATCAGGTGACAACTTGTGTTCAGATGTCCTCCCGCCAGAGGAATGGCTCTCTGATGGAGGCCAGTCCTGTCCAGGAAAAGCCTGCAGTACCGCCGACTCTGGAAACTGTGGCTCACATTTGCTAAAGCAGCCTGGGGTCTCCCCAATACCTGCGCTGTAGTGTGTGATCTCATGTGATGTATAGTTTGTTTGTTCCTTGCTGCCCAGAACCGAAATAATCACACAGAAGCTGCATTAATTACAGCACTGCTTGTCCTGTTACCTTTTGTATATTTCTAGCTCACTCTTATTTCTTAAATTAACCCATTTCTATTATTTTATATTTTACTAAGAGGCTTGTAACCTACCGGCAAGGTTCTAGCTGGCTGCTTGTGTCTTTCTCCTCTGAAGGCTCCATGGCGTCTCACTGACTCCGCCTTCTTTCTCCCAGCATTCACTTTAGTTTTCCTCTTATCTGCCCTGCTATAGGTTCAAAGCAGTTTCTTTATTCATTAACCAATAAAAGCAACACATATACAGAAGGACTTCCCACACCAGTGATGTGTATATATAATCTCATGATTACATCTCAGTTTTATAGGCACTTTTATTTGTGGGCGGTCAGGAAAGATGACTTTTCATTGAGTTGTATAATTTTGAAATATAGAAAATATACCAGGACATGCTTTATAACTAGATCTATTGTCCCGTGAGGACTATGGACACTTAAAAGCTGCTTTGTTCCTTTTGGTCAGGCTAACTGCACACAGTTAGCTCACTTTCACCTCAGAACAAGTTCAAACCAGACTAAAGGCTTTTTGTAGAGATATCACAAGTTTAAAACCTTACAGCTAGTCACAAGGTCAGAGTCACAGGTGTCCAACCAAGGTCGCTACACAAAGCACCCTAAGAAAAGCATGCCAGCTCTTCGCTTGCCAAGTCTAGCTGGAAAAAGACCTCTGTCTCAAAGTTTACCACTGAGTACTGTGCCATCGGACTCTGATTACAGTCTTACTACCAAAACCTTGAAATCCCGTGTTGCCACGGCAAATGGCTCAGCTCCTTATCACTTACCCTAGGAATGTGCTTTTATGGTTTTTTTTTTTTCATTGCTTCAAGCCTCCTGTAAGAAGAGAATTTTTAGGCTATAGGAGAAGCTAGGAGGAATTAGAATTAGGACAGGAGAATTAGAACAAAGGCAGAACAATGAAGAGACCTGGCTGGAACAGCACATGTGTAAGCCTTTGCCCTCAGATTAGAGCCGTCCTAAGTTCCCTTCACTGCTCTGTGGCTTCTGACCCAGACTCTGGAAAGCAGTCTTGTGAAGCAGGCCTCCCAATCTGCCAGTACCCTCTGTCATTTCTGCCATGTTGCATACTCCAGGCTAAGTAGCCCAAAACTCCTGTGTCCACCTCCCATCTCCCTGTAGGCAGGCTGGAATAGGTTATGGGTGTTACTGTATCTGGATTTTTTAATTTGCATTTGTATAGGAGCTTGGCTTGTATGTATAATTGTGTACTACATATGATGGTGCCCCAGGAGAGCAGAAGAAGGCACTGGAGAGTCCCTGGCACATGGAGCTACCATGTGGGTGCTGGGAATGAACCTGGGCCATCTGGAAGAACAGCCAGTGCTCTTAACTACTGAGCCATCTCTCTAGCCCTCCACATCTGGTTTTTGTTGTTGTCATTGTTTTTGGTGTTTTAAGACAGGGTTTCTCTGTGTAACAGTCCTGGTTGTCTTGAAACTAGCTCTGTAGACCAGGCTGGCCTTGAACTCAGAGATCCACCTGCCTCTGCCTCTCAAGTGCTAGGATTAAAGGCATGTGCCACCACCTCCCAGCATTTTCTGGCTTTATAAAATACATTTTGATTCCAAATTCAGATCTTCAGGCTTGCTACTTTGCCTACCTAATACCCCAATTTTGAGATCTAAAGACTAGCCAGGCGGTGGTGGCCTGCCTGAATGTATCCCTGTGGGCCAGAAGAGGGCACCAGACCTCATTACAGATGGTTATGAGCCACCATGTGG
>LOEQ01000688.1:34594-47160 GCA_001685075.1 Bramus lutescens | reverse complement strand
TGCACTGGGGAGACAGAATGGGGGGGGGGTGGACACCGACTGCTTCTTTGTATGTTCAAGGGAAACCCTGGAGTCCTCCCTGAAGGTGCCACTGATCTTCAAGTAAGCTTTGGGGTGATTATGGGGGGTTGTGAGGGATGGTCCTGCTTTGGAGGAGGAGTCTTGCTGGAGGCCACTGCTAGGGGGCGGGGTTCCGAGGCAGCTTCCTACCCAGGAAGGGACCTGCTTCCCTCCCTATCAGTAAGGCCCCAGAGAGAGTTCCCTGGCCTCATCTTCTCTGCTGACGGTCTACACCTGTGTGGTCCCCCACAAAGCCAATAGTCACAGGGAGGTGACACCTAGGCAATACAGTTTCATCGGGTGGTAGCTCTGTGTCCTGCAGAGCCACCTCTTAGCTCCTCTCAGTTATATGTGGTAAGTAGCCACTGCCCTGGGGAGTTAACAGGCCTCCTCTGCAGGGCGTTTCTAGTTCCTAGGAGGTGGTTTGTGTCTGGTTTCATCCCCATCCGGATGCAGTTTTGCTTGATCCTGATGGTCATCTGCCCTCTGTTCTTTGCCCTTACTCAGCATCCCCTTGAAGGGGAAAGGAGGGTTCTTCCAGATGAGGACAGTGTTGAGCCTCTGAGATGGGCTGGTAGTTGGAAGTCAGTACCACTGTATACCCAGGCTTGTCCTGGCCAGTTCGGCACGAAGTGAGCTAGAAACCTCCAACAGTGTCTTGGTATCTGGCCCAGGATGTGCTGTCAAACCAGAGCGGCGGTGCTACTAGTTGGGTTCACACAGCAATCCTTCCTAACAGCCACCAGGTGCCTGGTCACATGAAGGCCCCTTTGTGGAGCCCGCTGCCAGGACGTAAATAGCTTCTTTGAATCCGAGAGTCTGTCTGTAGGGAGTGAGGGAGAGTGACTGGCTGCAATCCAGCCCTCCACAGTCACTCACCACACCTCATGCCCAGAACTGAATGGGGCCCTGTTGAGGCCTGTCCACGGTCCCCTTCATTGGTGAAATGGTCCTTTTCAGTTCCCCCACCCCCTGCCACTGGTATCCTGCCCCAGTTGTCTTGGAAGGGTCTGATCCTTCTGTTTTTCAACAGTGTCCTGCCATCTGCCCTCCAGGCCCTCCTGGACCCCCAGGAATGCCAGGGTTCAAGGTGAGTGAGAAGCTTTAGGCTGAGCACACTTCTCCACTGACAGAAGCCATTGGGTCCCCTCATGCTGTGGAGTTTGGGGTTTTAGGAAGTCTGAGCCTAGACTCAGCCTTGTTGTGGGGGGAATATACTCATCAGCTTATTCTGTCTTCTCTACCCAAATGACACGCTGGAAGCTGATGTGACCAGGCTAGGCCTGGTCTAAGAGGTCAGAAGAGCCAAAGAGAGAGATGAGTGAAGGATAATCGTAACCCTACTCCTAGGGGGTCCTTGGGAAGCATTAGTCACAAACTCTCCCGCGCCTCAGTTTCCCTGTCTGGTTCTGGCCTTGGATTCTGAATGTCATGCCTGACTGGCTGTATAGTCCTTGGTTCTGCATAGGCAGATTGGGGGCATCCATGGGTCTAGGGACAGTGACTTCCATGCCTATTTTCAGGGGCCTACTGGCTATAAGGGGGAACAAGGAGAAGTTGGCAAAGACGGTGAGAAGGTAAGATGCTGTCCACATAAGTTTACTGACCTAGAGGTGGCAGCCATAAGGAGGAGGAGGGGAGTTGGTGGCTTGTGGTCCTGAAAATTGTAGAGGAAGGTGTTGGAAACTTTGGGAAGGTACCTGCTGCTGGTATTTCCTCGGTGGGGCCTGACTCGTCAGAACTGGGTGGCCTGGAACAGAGTCCTTTCACGTAAACAAATCCTTCCCTATCTGACCTCACATGGAAACTCCTGGTGTGCTGAGCGTCCCTGAGGACACTTGGCTCTGGGCCTAAAGTGTTTATAGGAGCTTCTGCCACTCTGACACAGTAGCCACTGTTCTAGAAGGCCCCTGCCTGTTCTTACTGCATGCTGGGAAGAGGCTTGGGATACTCTTCTGGTGGCCAGAGTGGCTGACTGCAGACAGCTGGGTGTGCAGTGGGCACCCCCGGTTGACCAGGAGGGAGGTGCCTAAGAAGGTCTGGGGGATTTGCTTGAACACAGACCCCTGGTCCTTCCCAGGGGGTTTTGAGGTCACCATAATTTATGTGGCCTATTTCTAGCTATAAGCAAGTACCCCCACACACACACTTCATTCAACCTCCGTGGCTCAACTGTGAAGGAGTGGTGCCTCTCATGGCTCAGACTCATGGGAGAGGACCAGCAGAAAATCAAAGATGCTAGAATTAGGGTGAACTAGCTGACTACTGCTTTCTCTGTTGTAGGGTAATCCTGGCCCCCCTGGGCCTCCTGGCATCCCAGGCACTGTGGGGCTACAGGTGAGGCTGGGGAGGGAGCAGGGTGGTGGGGTAGAAACCCCTTTAATGGTCTCCAAGGGAAGTTAGTTCAGACTTCAGGGACCGTAAACCAGCTCTTGAGAGAGGGACCTATCCAGCCTAATGTTGTTCCCTCCAGGGACTTCAGTTGAAGTCAGATACTTCTAGGGGAGACGCCAAGGACTTGGGGGACTCAGAGGCCAGGCCTATGGTGGCTGTTGGGGTAGATGTGCCATCTGGCCCCTGTAGCTCTGGTTCTGTTCTATCAGGGCCCACGAGGATTACAAGGACTTCCAGGGCCACTTGGGCCACCTGGGGACCGGGTAAGTGCTGCTGGCTCCATGGAGGGCTGTGGGCCAGCTGAGGTCAGTCCTGGTAGTTGAGTGGCTGGGTTTGTCCCTATCCCGACTCTACTAGGGCTCAAGATGAAAGAACCTAACCACCAGAATCTCAGGCTCTTCCTGGCTGGCAACTTGAGGCTGGGCTGGAGCTTCCCTCTGGGTTTATGTTTCTGTGGAAGGACTTCAAATGCCTTCTCTCCTCTACAGGGTCCCATTGGGTTCCAGGGCCCCCCTGGGATCCCAGGAGCACCTGGGAAAGTGGTATGTATCTGTCTAAGCTTGAAGGTGGACCTCACACCAGCCCAGACCATTTGACCCTCAACCCCACCATCCTACTACTAATTCACACAAATGCTACCCATGTCCCCCTGGGTTTCCCTGAGCCCTGTCCCAGGATTAGCTGTCCATAGATACATGGGGCATCCAGAACATACCAAGGGGTGGGTATATCTGTGAGGTCCAGGACACGTGAGAAGTAGCATGTGGCGTGCCTGAGTGTCAGCACAGCTGGAGCATGGGGCATCTGACCTTCGTGGGAGATCTGCCTCCTTGATCGTCTGGCTGTGAGCTGGCTGGGGATGGGAGTGTGCCACTGTCCCATGTGACCTGCAGCAGCAGCAGGCAGCCTCTGCCTAGGTCTAGAGGCCTAAACCAGGCAAAACCTGGAAGGGTCCTCAGCCACTATTGACAGCTTCCTAGCCTTCTCTGTGTTGCTAACATTGTCCCTAACCCCTTGTTATTTTTTTAGGGTGACAGAGGCGAAAGGGGTCCAGAAGGGGTCCAAGGCCCTAAAGGTGACCTGGTAAGTGAGAAGGAGCTTGGTTTTCTGGACCTGTCTGCGAAAGAGCCTGATCTAGTTCCTAACTAGAGTTGGGGGTGGAGAACATTTAGAGTGCCCCTACCAGGGGTACGGGGGCTCCCCATGCTATACCCTCTTCTGAAATGGGGTGTAATGCTAGAAACGTGGACCTGAAGGATCCCAGCCCTCTCCCTACACCCCCTACAAACACCCAAAGCCCATATGGGAGACTCCAGAGCAGCCAGCAGTGAGAAGCTCTGGGCAGAGGCTGGGGCATGGGCCACTGAACTCAGATCCTGGCTCCAGCCCGGCCTAGGAACTGGGCAGGTAGCTTCCTCCCTTCACATCACTAATCTCAGACTGCCCAGCCACAGATGGAGACTCTGTAGTGAGGCGTGTGGACAGGAGCTATGGAGAGACCCAGGCTTCTCCTGAACAGAAGTGGCTATCAGCACACATTGGCCTCTGGAAGCCTCTAAACCTCTTCTTCCCCACCCAAGACCCCCAAATTGTAAGGGTGCCACTTGCCTCTAGAAGCCCTGATAACGGAGCCTCTTTACAGTGACTGGGATGAGCCATGGCACTCTCCAGTGGGAGCATATTCTATCTGATGTCCTGAAAGCTGGCATGTGTGGCTGAGCCTCTAGTGACATCATGAGGCAGGATGGGATGTTCCTCAGGGTCAAACTTCAGCTGTTTCTATCCTATGTTTCCTTTAGGGCAGGTCTGGTCCCAAAGGAATCCCTGGAGTGGCTGGACCCGGTGGAGAACCAGTAAGTATCTCAGGTATTCATAGCATCAGGATGGTGTCAGGGCCACATAAACTGCCCCAATGTTGCTTACTCCTCTGGGCTAAGATATTGCCATTAGTAACCACTCCTCTCAGGTTCTTTTTCCACAGTCCCTTCCGTACATAGGGCCCAACTTCACAGGTGTGTGACCTACGATGGGTCAGGGACCCCACTCAAGAGTACCTGTCCTGTATATAGACTCACCTGCCAGGACCTCCTTGCCATTTAAACTGCTGTGCTTCGGCAATTCCCAGCAGCCCCAGAAGCTCCCAGAGACCCACAGCAGCGCCTAGCAGTCCCCAGCTCTAGCACCCACCAACTACTGCAGAAGGGAGCTGCTTGTTTGTCCCAGCTGCTCAGCCCCGAAACAATCTGTAGTCATTAAATCACTGCTTGGCCCATTAGCTCTAGCTTCTTATTGGCTGACTCTTACATCTTAGTTTAACCCATCTTCATTAATCCATGTATCACCACAAGGTTGTGGCCTATCAGCACAGTTTCAGCACGGCTGTCTCCGGCAGCGGATCCATGACTTCTCCCTGACTCTGCTCTTCTTCCTCCCAGCATTCAGTTCTGTCTTCCCTGCCTACCTAAGTTCTGCCCTATCAACAGGCCAAGGCAGTTTCTCTATTCACTAATGGTAATCACAGCACACAGAGGGGAGGGGACTCCCACATCACTACTCTAGCAGCCCCAGTAACCCATAACCTCCCCAGAAGACCCCCCAGCATTTCCAGTAGCCCCAGCAGCTCCTCTTGCTCCAGCCTGTAGTTCTGCAGCTGCTGTAACCCTACAGAAGGTGGTAGATCTAGGGTCAGGCTTATCTAACACCCAAGAAGGAAGGATGGTAGACTGGGGCCAGTAAACAGATGAATATGTTGAGGGCCCTGGGCACACCGTCTACCCACTCCCTTGCAAGGACTCTGAGGATAGCATATAACCACCTAGCCAGGAAAACAAAGCCACTCTTGGGGGCTCGAGAGACATTTTTAGTTTAGAGGGTAAGGAAGGGGTTTCTCCAAGGGACAAGGTGGTTCTGTCTGAAGGGCCTAACACTGTCATCTGTCCTTAGGGCATGCCAGGCAAGGATGGCCAGGACGGTGTGCCAGGGCTTGATGGCGAGAAGGTTGGTGCCTGGTGGGATGCTTGCTGGGAGGAGGTGGGAGAGGAGGTCAGCTTCCCCAGGCCTTAGCATCATCATTTTCTCTCATACCCCAATCACTATCGTTGCAGGGAGAGGCTGGTCGCAATGGTGCCCCAGGAGAGAAGGGCCCCAATGGGCTGCCGGTGAGTGCCCAAGCTAGGTAACTTAGCTGCTCTGGGATTAGCTCCTGTGGGTGTCCTAGCTCTGTTGGGGGTCTGGTGCAGGAGGACAGGGACCACTTTAGCTTATCTTGTGTGGGGGACAAGTGCAAACAAGCCTGTATTCGTCCTGGATATTGCAGGGCCAGCCTTGTGAAGTCTGCCTGGGAGTGCCGGTAGGGGCTCTGCATCAGACTGAGGAGTCTGTGAGAGCCCCACAGTGGGTCGACTTTACCCTTTGGGGCACTTTGTCTGGCCTGTGCACACTGCCCATGTGCACACTGTGCAGCTGCACTGTAAACATTCTCTGCACGCATGCCCTCCCTGGGCTCAGCAGTCTTGGCTCTGACCTCATCCCTAGAGCTGTCCCTATCCCTAATCCAAACTCCAGCCTTGACCTAGACTGTTATCTTGACTTCAACCCTTGACCCTGACCCTGATCTCTATCCGCAGGGGCTCCCTGGCCGAGCTGGGTCCAAAGGCGAGAAAGGAGAACCAGTGAGTGACTGCTTTCCCCAGAGAAGGGAGGAGCAGCAGGCAGTGTTCCGGGGGTGGATGGAGGGGACATAGCGTTCTCTGACTCCTCGCTTCTGCAGGGTAGAGCTGGGGAGCTGGGTGAAGCTGGCCCCTCTGGAGAGCCAGGTATCCCCGTGAGTATCCATAGCCCTTCCCTATGTGTGCATAGGAGGACCATGCCCTTCTTCTCCCCTCCCTCTCCCTTTGTTGGCACAAGAACTCTACCCCTCCGGTGTGTGTACAGTGAAACCCTGCCCCCTCTACGTTTGTGCAGGGGACCATGCTCTTTCCCCCGTGTGTACACAGGGCCCCTGTGTATATGGAGATTCTGCCTTGTCTGTGCATGCTGGGGACCTGCCCTTCCTTCCACGTGTACACAGGAACTCTTCCATTTTTCTATATGTACCTGGGGACTCTGCTCCTCTCTCCATGTGGACACAGGGATCTTGTCTCTCACACATGTCAAAGGATCCTGCCGTAACCTCTTCTTTCCTGGCAGGGAGATGTTGGTGTTCCGGGGGAGCGTGGTGAGGCTGGTCACAGGGGCTCAGTGGTGAGTGACGGGCACAGAGAGATGTATTTTATGGGCAAGAAGGGGTAGGGTAGCATTTTGGATATATAAATGGCCAAGTCCATGAAAGCTGAGAACGGTTGGAAAAGGGGCGCTGTTACTTAGCCCTCACCCTTTGGAATAATGGTGCATTGCTGGGCTATCTTAGCCTCAGATTCTTCAAGCCACAGTGCAGCTGAGACCCTGGCAAGTTTAGATGGAAATTCCCAAGCCTTGTACTATAACCTGTGGACTTGACCTTCTCTCGGGCCCTGTGGAAGGCACTGGGCATTGGTACCTGACACTGAGCCAGCCCGACAATTTGGGTAGAGACTGTGTATAAGCCCTGAGATCTGCCGCCCACAGTTAATTGCCCCAGAAGGTGGCTGTGCTGTGCCTTCAAACCTCGTAATTCAGTGACATGGCTCAAGACTCATTCGCTCAAGACACAACGCCCTAGGGAGGCATAGCTCAGTTTTCAGGGCCGCAAACGCTGCTCGGGCCTCCATGGACCTCACAATATCCATTTATACTTGATCTTTTAGGGAGCCCTTGGCCCACAAGGTCCTCCTGGGGCCCCTGGCGTCCGTGGCTTCCAGGTGGGTAAAGCTGGAGTAAAGGTTTGAGCCAGGGCAGTGAGCCCTGGTTGACTGACTGGGTTCTAACAGGTGCTGACTAGCTGGGATGTTATCCAATCCACAGGGCCAGAAGGGCAACGTAGGAGACCCTGGCCTTCCAGGCCCTCAAGGCCTACGGGGAGATGTGGGTGACCGGGTAAGTGTCTTTGTCTTGTGCCTCCCTGCTCTAACCAGTCTCTACCCCCTTCTGCACGGGTGTCAGGGACAGTACCATCAACTCTGTGAAGAGGTGCCCTTGGTCCTTTTATTGCTCATTCTTTTGGTGTTCTTCTTGGGCAAGAGGGGATCTAGAACACTCACCGCTCTGTCGCAAGCTCCACATGCAGGCTTAGAAGAACTAATCATTGGGGCAAGGGTGGAGGCAGCGACTTGTGACTCTAGGTCCCAGGCTATCTGTTGGGTAAGAGCAGAGACCTGAATGACCCCAGTGTTTCAAACATGTAACTCTCCAAGACTCTGTGCTGCTGGTTCTAAAGGCAGCCAGTGAGTAACCTCAGTGTTCTACAGGGTCAGGGCCCAGGGGAGTTGTGGCTTACTCAGGTCCTCATTGGTTAGTAGGTAAGGACTGGGATCTCCTGGGAGGAGGTTAGGAGTCTGGGCTGGGGCCATACACCAAGTCCTTAGGAGCTATGTGATTGCTTTCTTGGTCCCTACTGGGCAGAGCCAAGCACTCTGAGTATGTATATATTCAGGCATCGGAGGTTCCCGGGCACCTCTACAGACACAGGGAGTCACAGAAACCACCACCACACATCAGGCACAAGAGGTGCTTTATTAATGTCCAGGCAGGAAATTCCAGGGCTTAGGGAGCTTGCCAGTAACTCCAAGAACCCTAAGCTAATGCTAGGTGATAGCAGTGCTAGTGCCTGCCCAGTCCTGGGAGGCTGGGGGTGCATCTTCTGACTTCCTTTTCCTTGGATAGCTCTTGCCTTTCACGTTTGAATTCTCTTTTTTAAAGTTTTCTTTTTTATTTTATGTGTATGGGTGTTTGCCCACATGTCTATGTGTGTATTGTGTGAGTACAGGAGCCCAAGGAGATCAGAGGTGGGTGTCTGATTCCCTGGTGCTGTGCTGTGGGATGGTGCTTTGAACACTGTAAAGATTTGTCACTCATATTAGTTTAATAAGACACTGATTGGCCATCACCAGGCAGGAAGTATAGGTGGGGCAACCAGACTAAGAAAATTCTGGGAAGAGGAAAGGCAGAAACACAGTCACCAGCCAGACTCAGAGAAAGCAAGATGAGAATGCTGCACTGAGAAAAGGTACCAAGCCATGTGGCTAAACACAGACAAGAATTATAGGTTAATTTAGTTGTAAGAGCTAGTTAATAATAAGCCTGAGCTAGTAGGCCAAACAATTTATAATTAATATAAGCCTCTGTGTGCCTCTTTGGGACTGAAGAGCTGTGGGACCAGGCAAGACAGAAACTTCCATGCTACAGAGCTACCCGATGTGGTTCTGGGGACTAAACCCAGGTTTCCTATAAGAGCAGCCAGTGCTCTTAACAGTTGAGCCATTGTTCCAGTCTTTACCTTTAGATCTTGAGGAAGCCTTATGCTTTTTGCCCACTAAGCACATACTCTGCCATTTAAGCAAATCGCTGTGGTGGGGGAGAGGAGAGAGAGAGAGAGAGGGAGGAGAGAGAGAATACCTATACAAGTCACAGACATTAATAGCTGATTTAAAGGATTCACTGTCTGCTGGGAATGACAGGCAGCTGCTGTCTTGAGCAAACTGGCCCTTGAAGGACCTGTGGGGCATGGAGCTCTGTGTGCTGCTGTTATCTGTGGACTTGGACTTGGCAGCTGGGGCTGGGGTCTGGTTCTGAGCCCCCCTGCCTTAGGAGAAACTCTTAATGCCTACTCTAGGTGAGATTCCTGCCTCTGCTCTGCAGGGCAGTGACACCCTGTAGTGATCCCCAGGATTCCTCTAATCTAGAGCCTTCTCTCTGCCCAGGGTCCAGGAGGTACCACAGGTCCTAAAGGAGACCAGGTGAGCAGAAGTCCCATGCATGGTCAGGTCAGCTCTAAGCCATCTGGCTGTGGATTTACTTTCCAAACCCTTGAGATCCTCCTTGAGTTCTTTTTCTCTCCATCCCTGCTTAGCACAGCCCTGGGCATCAGAAGGGACAAAGTCAGCTGCTTTACTGGGTACAAGAAGTTGGCTAGATGATCACTATAGAACCCTGGGTGGAAAAAAAAAGCTACCTCTGATTAGGGAAAGTGACTTTTTAAAAGGGGTGAAGAGAAGTGAAGTCTGGGCTCTAAGACTTGTGTTGTAAAAGCAGGCTAGAGCTGTGTGGCTTTTCTCTGAAGCCCTTTTCCTCCCTGAAACAGCTCAGAGAGGGGGCTGTGGTGGCTGCTGCAATTCATCCTTGCGGCAACTGCTTTCTCTTCTCTGGGTGATCCAGGGCTTCTCCATACAACACCCTGGAGGTGCTACCTAGCAGGAAGCCTCTCTTTGGGAGCTCCTTCGACTGCAGGATCCTGGCCTGGACTCTGGCCTCAGTCTTAGGATCAGTGGCTTCAGGTGGGGAGGAGCCAACGGTAACTTTAGTGTGTCATCCTCAGGGCATCGCAGGTTCTGATGGCCTTCCAGGGGACAAAGGAGAGCTGGTGAGTATTGTCTGAACCCCTTACTGCCACCTGAGAACCACCTGATCAGTTTGGGTGGGAATTGTTCTGTGGATGGGGCATCTGAAGAGGGCAGATAAGGTCCGAATAGCCCAGGCCTTGCCATCCCATTAGAGTATATGTGGTGGGGGAGAGGGGTCCAGGCACAGGCAGAGCGATTCCCTGCTGAGGTCAGGACTCTCCAGGAGCCTTGTTACATTCTGCCTAGGAAAGTCACCCTTGCCTGAATCAGCCACTGCTAAGGTCTAAGTGAGAAAACCCCACTGTAAGAGCTGGAAGTTGGACCTGTTATAAAGTAGCTTTGATCAAGTCACTCACAGCTCTCCCGGAGGCACCAGGAATAGAACTGCCTTGGAACTCAAATGGAAGCCTTTCTGGCTTCAAGGTGGTCAGGGATTTCAGCTCTAAAGTGATGTCTTTCCTTGTGGTCTAAGTGACACACAGAAAGCCTAGCTCCAGGGATCCTGCCTTCAGGTCGCAACCACTGGCCACTGTGAACCTCTTATGCCTTTTGCAAATAATCCCAGTTGATTGTACATTATTTTGGCAAATTCTTGACAGAGCCTTAGAATCAGCCCCACCTGATCACTCTTAAACTGATGGAGTGGTACGCAGAGGCCCTGCCAGCTAGAAACCTCTGCGTGGTGCCAGTTACCATAATGGTGAGCCAGGTGGGGACCTCACCCTCCGTCCTTCCCTGCTTCAGCTGCGGACAGTCAGCTCACAGCTGTGAGCAGAGTCAATAGATGGGCCCAATCAGTCCACTTACACAATGGGGGCCAGTCGTTTCTGAGGCCCCAGCTAGGGAAAGGCCCAGAGTTCCAGGGAGGAGATGTTCCGCTCAGCATTTTGAGACTGTAGTAGAGATGGAGGAAGCAAGCCAGACTAAGAGCAGATACCATGCAGTCACTAAACTCAAATGTCAGGGGAAAGAGGTGGTAAACTAGCGTTGGTAGTGAAGGGACACAGTGCCAGTGTGTTCATGTGGGGGGGCCTGAGTGTTAGTTTGAATGCTGTCCTCCACTGACCATGATTAGGTTAGTTTTTAGAGCCACTCCCAGACACCCCACAGTTAAAGCATACACTTACTTCCTCTTTACAGGGTCCCAATGGCCCCGTTGGACAAAAAGGAGAGGTGAGTACCTGGCCGATACTTCAACAGTGAATCCAAGGAGCCCACAGGCTCCCATCACCTCTGGGTGGGTAGTTGCATGTGAGGTACTGCCTACATCTGAGATCTGGTGGCCACTCACTCCTGAGGTTCAGGCCTTCCCAAGGAGGGCTCACTCTGACCCCCCCTTCCTCTTGTTTTTCTGCAGTCTGGCAGCCGAGGGGAACTGGGCCCCAAAGGTATCCAGGGCCCCAATGGCACCAGTGGAGTCCAGGGCGTACCTGGTCCCCCAGGTCCACTGGGCCTCCAAGGCCTGCAGGGTGTCCCAGGCATCACAGGAAAGCCCGGAGTTCCGGTTTGTGGCTTTTCCTTTCTCTTGTGTTGTGGATGTTGGACTTGTGCTGGGTTTAGATCACGTTTTTTTGTGAACTATCAGTTATTTTGGGGGTGAGGTGTTGGGTATGTCAGGGCTACTGGTGCACTGCCCCACCTGCTGATAAACCTGGGTGAATTTCAGGGCAAGGAAGCCAGTGAACAACACATCAGGGAGCTCTGTGGGGGGATGATCAGTGGTGAGTCTATGATTCCTCCACCCCTCACACATCTTCTGCCCTTGGCCACTGTCCTCCCCACCCTGCCTGTCCTCTGACCTCATGGAGGGCTACCCTCTTCCCAGGGCTTAACACAACATAGGGTACTCAGAAAAGCCCCAACTAACTATTGAGGGCAACAGTTACAAGGAAGAAGGTGGGTGGTGGTGGTGGTGCACACCTTTAAGGCCAGCCTGGTCTAAGAGTTTCAAGACAGACAGGGGAATACAGAGAAACCCTGTTTTAAAAGCAAGAACCAAAAACCAATTACAAGGAAGAAACAAACCACTGTGCCCTTTGGCTTTGAACTTCTCATCCCAGCATGTGAGGTATTCCGAGAGAATGGGGACTCTCATGAAGATATTTTGATAATCCTCTCTGAAGTACTTACTTGGCACTCTGTTTTCCAAAAGAACAAATCGCACAGTTGGCTGCACACCTGAGGAAACCATTAGCACCAGGCTCCATCGGCAGGCCTGGNTGGTCCAGCTGGCCCCCCAGGACCCCCAGGCCCTCCAGGATCCATCGGCCACCCTGGTGCTCGGGGTCCCCCTGGATATCGGGGTCCCACTGGGGATCTGGGAGATCCTGGACCTAGAGGTAAGTAGAGCAAGACATGGCCCTGCCTCAGCCACTTGAGGAAACCCCAGCTTCCTACAGCACTGAACAGCACAGCCCTGCCCTCCCCATGCTGTAAGGAGAGGACTCAAGGAACATTCAGGTCCACTGTCACCTGAATGAGAGACTGCTATTTCTGCCTTTGAGTGAGACCCGAGAGCAACACACATTTAGGCTGGCCTAGTGTTCCCCAGTTCTACTGTCTACATGGCTCACCTAGAAATGCTATGAAGAGGGCTGGAGAGATGGCTCAGTGGTTAAGAGCATTGCCTGCTCTTCC